>CM076683.1:82776824-83246824 GCA_038501925.1 Xenopus petersii
TATTTCTTCTTGCCATATGCTCAGCCAGACGGGTATCTGATTTGGCAGCCTTGTCTCATCAGCAGCCTTAGACTATATTCCACCAGGATAAGTTGGTCCTCCACACAGTGCCCTCTCATCTTCCCAAGGTCCCTTCGGACTTTCATATTAACCAGGAGATAATGCTTCCGTCTTTCTGTCCTAAACCAGCTAATGACAAGGAACGTCAATTACATACTTTGGATGCAGTGAGGGCACTTAAATTCTATATCCATAGGACTGCCGAATTTAGAAAGTCAGAGACACTACTAGTGTTGTTTGGTACTAACAAAAGAGGTCTTCCAGCTTCCAAACACACTTTAGCTAGATGGATAGTGTCAGTTATACAGGAATCATACAAGACGATGGGTCAAGAGTGCCCTCTGCAAATTAAAGCACATTCTACTAGAAAGATCAGTGCATCAGTTTGCACACTTTTTCAAAGTTCTATAAACTAGATGTGTTGGCCTCTTCAGCAGCGGCCTTTTGCAGGAAGGTGCTACAAGCAGCAGTAGCACATAGATAGTTCCTGCATAGTTTCAGTATTTTTATTCTTATACTGTTATATGTTAAAGTTTTTTTTTTATCAGTTATGTTGCCCACCCTTTTGGACGGCTATGGGACATCCCCAGTTGTCCAGCACTGACAGGTAGGGCCGACTGAGAAAGGGAGATTTTCTTACCTGAAAAATCCTTTTCTCATAGGCCCGTACTGTCAGTGCAGCATCCCTCCCATGGGGTGCCGGTTTTTTGCTGCTCGGCATTTAGATAGCTATGTAGTGAGGTCTTTCTGTCTCCATGGGCAGGCGTGGATACTAAACTGAGGAGAAGGTGGAGCCAGAAGGGAAGGAGACGATTGGAAGAAGTTTTTCAGTTTGTCCTGCCTCCAGAGAGGATTAACTTAACCCCAGTCGTCCTGCACTGACAGTACGGGCCTATGAGAAAAAGGATTTTTCAGGTAAGAAAATCTCCCTATATATGGTAAATGATGGTACTCAAAGGATTGTGCACAATCAGCATTTTAATAGCAAAAAGTGGGGTTTATTTATCCAGTGTCAGATATATTAACCTTGCTTTTAAAATGCTGATTATATTATTGCTAAAGATTCTTCAGTTCAACTTAGTCCCCGACTAATGTAAAATGGTGGTGGTATCACATTTATTTGTATTCCTCCAGTTTGTAGTTCAGGGGCTACAAGTGGTGCAGAAATATTAACTTCCAAGCTTTATTGTCTTGGGCTTCTGTGATCGTCAGAGTTGAAAAAGCAGGTTGGCTTATAAATCCCATAGGCAAAACTATATATTCAGTTACAGTCGGTGCGTTGGCAGTTCTGCACTTTGTCCTCTGTATTTGACCTTCCACAGTACCTAACTGACTGTATAACATAGGACTGCACCTTGGAGTAGTTAGTTAAGACTTGTTTATGTGTCTACTTCATGAAAAAGGGGCTTAGCCATAAAGTAGCAGGTCCACTGGCTATATAAAGTGGCAAATGTGGGGTTGTAACTTTTTAAAATAGATTTGGAAAACTTTTAATGTTACTAAATGTTTATTGATAATTTCTAACTATGCCAAAACAAAGATGGCTAAAGCTAGATTGTGTTTTACAGTTATTTCCCCTCTTCTATTTTGTGTTATCTTGCATTAAGTTTGTACAGGTGTATTCTTTCCGTACTATAGATCCACATACTTTGTCTATTAAAATGTAAACATTAAATAAATAGAATTGTTTTTCCTTCAATAAGAAATCATTTGTAAGTTGAGATCAAGTACAAGGTACTGTTTTATTACAGAGAAAAATGAAATCAGTTTTAAGCATTTGAGTTTTGTGATTAAAATCAAGTCTATGGGAGATGGCCTTCATGTTATTTGGAGCTTTCTGGATAATGGATCCCATACCTGTATTAGTGTTTATTATAAATAAACATTAATGACCTATTTGTATGTTATATAAATGACCTCAGCATTTACTAAAGGCTTTGGTTTCTTGTCATTGGAAAGATCCTAATGAGTCTGTGGGAACAAACATACTGTAAGAAAATGTCAGCGTATTACACGCTTAACTGCGAAATGCATGAGATGAGAGAGTTTGTTGCAGTTATAAGGCATGGCAAGCTATCAAAAAAAAAATTGGCAGACACATTGTGGGAATTTAATGCAGGAAAGGCAGTTGATAATTTCTTATTTGTGGTTCAGTGAGTGTGGTGTGTAAGTTGTTTGACCATGTCAAGAACTCCATCCTAATGGCTTTGTACAGTCTATGGACATCTGAGTCACTGACACACAGAATGACCTTCCTTGGATTTTTTTCCCATAATCCAAATATAGCCCTTTTTTGTTGTCATTTGTCACATTTAATCATCCTGGTTCACAGTCTCCCTGAGCTGTTTAAATTGCCTGTTCTGCTTTATTTTGAAGAGGCTATTGACCAATACTAAAGTATTTTTTTAATTAAATCGGATGGTAAGAAGAAAGGCAAATCATAAATCGAATACTGTTATTGACTGGTACATTCTGAGCTCAGAGAACATATGCATCTCTTAAAACTTGTCTCCTTAGCTCACTGATTTTTTTAAAAAAATGCCTGCACTATAAAATGCTATTTCTTTCTTATATGTTTTAGTGAGTGCAAAGTCCACATTCAATAGGTAACCAGACAATTACCTTTAACTTTAAAATATTGAACGACTTAAAGGATATACATTATTAAGAAATACATTACAGGTATAGGATCTATTATCCAGAATGCCTACGACCTGGAGTTTTTGTAATTTGGGTCACCATACCATTAAAATGTAAACATTAAGTAAAACCAATAGAATTGTTTTGCCTGCAATATGGATTCATGCAGCTTAGCAAGTCAAGTACAAGGTGCTGTTTTATTAACAGAGAAATAATTTTTTTAAAAAATGTTTACTTATAATTCAGTCTATGGGAGATGGCCGCCTTGTAAATCAAAGAGTTCTGCATTCTGTTTCTGTATTTAGACTTGTTAATTAAATACAGACAGATTAAATTTGTTGAATGGAGCACAAAAATGGCATTTCACCTACAGTCATATGAAAAAGTTTGGGAACCCCGCTCAGCCTGCATAATAATTTATTCTACTTGCAACAAAAAAGATAACAGTGGTATGTCTTTAATTTCCCAGAAACATGTTTTCTGAACAAAGATTTTTAGTCATGCAGTATTCAGTTTTATGGAATTAAATCAAATGTGAAAAACTGTCTGTGCAAAAATTTGGATGCAAGTTACTGCTCAATACTGATTACTGGCAACACCAAATTGGTTGGATTTTCTCGGTAAGCCTTGAACTTCATAGGCAGGTGTGTCCAATCATGAGAAAAGGTATTTAAGGTGGCCAATTGCAAGTTGTGCTTGGGATCCTCAAAGCAACTCTCAAAAGATCTGAAAACAAAGATTGTTCAGTATCATGGTTTAGGGGAAGGCTACAAAAAGCTATCCCATTGGTTTAAACTGTCAGTTTCAAATGTAAGGAATATAGTCAGGAAATGGAAGGCCACGGGCACAGTTGCTGTAAAACCCAGGTCTGGCAGGCCAAGAAAAATACAGGAGCGGCATATGCGGAGGATTGTGAGAATGGTTACAGACAACCCAAATATCACCTCCACAGACCTGCAAGAACATCTTGCTGCAGATGGTGTATCTGTACATCGTTCTACAATTCAGTGCAATTTGCACAAAGAACATCTGTATGGCAGGGTGATGAGAAAGAAGCCCTTCTGCACTCACGCCACAAACACTTGTTGTATGGAAAAGCTCATTTAGACAAGCCACAGTCATTTTGGAACAAAGTGCTTTGGACTGATGAGACACAAATTGAGTTATTTAGTCATAACAAAAAGCACTTTGCATGGCGGAAGAAGAACACTGCATTCGAAGAAAAACACCTGCTACCTACTGTCAAATTTGGTGGAGGTTCCATAGTGCTGTGGGGCTGTGTGGTTAGTTCAGGGACTGGGGCCCTTGTTAAAGGGTCGGATGAATTCAACCCAATATCAACTAATTCTTCAGGATAGTTCAAGCATCAGTCGCAAAGTTGAAGTTACACAGGGGTTGGATATTCCAACAAGACAATGACCCTAAACACACTTTGAAATCTACAAAGGCATTTATGCAGAGGGAGAAGTACATTATTCTGCAATGGCCATCACAGTCCCCTGACTTGAATATCACTGAAAATCTATGGTATGATTTGAAGCAGGCTGTTCATGCATGGCAGCCATCAAAATTGAACTGAACTGGAGAGATTTTGGACGAATGGTTATGGTTATTTTCTGTAATGTTTCTGAACCATCGAGCAGCAGCATAAAAGGCGACCTAATATTTTGGAATTTTGTTTATGTACTTCTCTATTATTGACTTGTTTATTAAAAACAATAAACATATTTAAAAAAAAAGCAAAAAAGGTTTGTAGTTGGAAAGGGATATATATGATGGGGTCTGCCCCTTGTTAGCTGCTTTTGAAAACAGGTGTTCTCTAATGTTGTTTACAATGATCTCTCTTTATAGCTTCCCCTGTGTCATTCTCCCTTATTACAGATAAATTCTTCTTGTAAATGTCCATTATATTATTTTAGTTCAGTTACATGACGGCCATTTGGAATGGCAGGCAATTCATTTCACTGTATGTACATCTGCAGCAAGCAAGCAATTATTACACTAAAGATGAGCTCTAAAGGAGAACTAAACCTTAAAATGAATTTTATTGCACAAGCCTAAAGTTTCAGCTTCTCAATAGCAGCAATGATCCAGGACTTCAAACTTCATCACAAATCATCAAGCAGCAAATAAGGTTGGCCTTTCATATAAGCTGAAGCTACAGGACTGATTCTTAAATTTGGATACTAGTTGCATTGGTTTCTGTGCTGCCATGTACTAATTATCCATATTAATTACTAATAAGCTTTATACTGTAACATTTATATTTTATGTCTACTGTATATTTTGAGTTGGTCCCTAAGCTCAGTAAGTGACAGCAGCACAGAGCATGTGCAGTGAATCAGCAGAAAAGAAGATGGGGAGCTACAGGGACATATTTGGGGAGACAGATCTCCACTGCTAACGATCTTTGGTTGCCTGGGTCTGGTACAGAATCCAAAAACATAATGTACAACATTTCTAGCCTACTTCTTTAGGTTAACTTTCCTTGTCCTTTAAGAGACAACAGGGAATTCAGAATCATTAGCAAAATGACGTTCTTGGGCAAGGCTGAATCTGCAAACATTCAATACTGGGTTTGGCTGGCCACCAGAAAGGCAGAAAAAGTTTAGCATGGTTTCATCTGTGCACATACATTCAGCTGTATGTGTTTTTTAGTTGCATGCAAGTGGTCTAACATTAAGAATCTATAGACGCAACATCCAAAGGAAGCCTGGTGAACTGTAACTGACAAATTGACAAATTAGCAGAAGCTGTGGTTAATGCATTGTCTATGATATTTTTAGGGCTCAGTGCTGTGCCTAATGATTGTAACGTTTTTCTTCAGCATTTTGACTTTCTTTTTAATCATGACTATTGCAGTTGCTTTCTATTTTTGTTACCATTTTTATGCTAGAATGCACTTTTTCAAAGTGAACTGGTTTTATTTTCCATCTTTGGTTTCCCAATTGCAGGGCACTAAAGCTGGCCATAGATGTAAAGATTTTTAAAATATCTTTTCGTTATCGTGAGACCACGATTATCTCGAAACGATCGTTTAAATGTACGATCTGTCCAACAACTAAAAATACCATTTCAAGCGATATTGCCAATAAAACTGAGGGTAACTGCCTGCTTGGCCCTGCAAACATTGATACATATTATTATTATACAATATTGAACATTGATAGAACTGGGACCTATAAATTTTTTTTAACCTGGCCGATCAATTTTCAGGTAGATGTTGGATGAAAAATCGTAAGATGCACGATCGTTCGATTCCCACTAACCTCACGATAATAATGGGTTCGTCGGATTGCATTAAAATCGATCGTTCACCAACGAAAAATCTTTGCATCTATAGGGACCTTTACTATTGTTACCAACTCCATGCTATTGTCGCTGTAGGTCTTACGGATTTAAATTCTGTTACAAAGCAGCATGTACATTTAATAGACAAAATAAAAGAATTTCAAGCTGCTACTCATCATAAATGGATACCCAACAATTTGTTCTTGTGTTCTATTTCAACTATTTCTATTTCAACTTTTTACATGCAAAATCAAGTGTGAATACGGAACATCCCTATATTGACCATCCAAATATGGAGCATTGTTAAAGTTCATTGGTCACTTTGGCACTACGGAATGTTCATCTCCCAAAACAGTGTCTTTTGACAATGGTGCATTACTCTGGGAAGATTCCCTTTCATTATTATAGGGAATTAAATTGGAACCCCTGGTCCTTTCCTTCTGACATTGAGCGAGATGCAGTCACACCCAAAAAAAAAAAAATTGCTTTGAACATATGCACTACAGCCTATTTACCTAGTGTCTGATTCCAGTAAGGTTGGTTTGTTTAGCCATCTTTTTTTAACTGCCGTCATAACAATATGACTGCTTATTTTCAGGAGTAAATATTTTCATTTCCCACGCCCTTACTATACCCTGACTATTCTACCTAAAGCTCATTTTCACATTATCTGTGAGTTGCAGAAATTTTCAATAAAACCATATTAAGAGATTTTTTTTTCCTATTGAATGTGAGCAGTTTAGCTGATGCAGACTTCCACATTTTTTTTCTGCATTTTCACTTTTTTTTTTAGGGTTTTTTTTTTTTTTTTTTTTTTAAAGTGGTATCATTAGGCTGTGTTACCAAGGATGTGTTATCCTTGTGTGTGTTGACAAGCATAGGATCAGCCCATCAGCAAACACACATACAGAGTGGATTTCAGAGAGAAACTACCTGTTTGCTATAACAGCCTGCTTCCCAGAGAAGGAAATGCAGAAATAAAACCCCAGCAACTGTCACGTGAAAAAGAGTAACACCATCTCAGTGGTTATGGTAGACACACAGGCTCTAACCTCAAACCTTGTTTTGTCTGTGCTTTGAGACAAAAATCACCTGCGCTTGCCATAACCACAGAAATACAAAATCTTCTTTCAAATGCAATGCCTGACAACTTGTCTTGGAGTGTGTTTCACACCAGCCTTTCTCTTGAAAAGTCATGACACAAAAACTGCATGATACCACTTAAAATTAACCTCTATTCCTTTTTAATTATGCACCCCTCTTTTCACATCAATGCATGTAACATATCAAAAAAATTATATAAACATGTACATTCCATTGGAAATAAAAATGATTCTTTTTTTTTTTTGTCATGACACAAATTAAAGGTTTTGGTTTCCACCGCAGGTTTGCAGTTTCTTTTTTATATTTTCCTGCCACAGCTCTGTAAATCATTATATATTATATATGCATTATATATTTTACACAGGGATTACATTTTACCTGCTGCTTTCAAGGTTAAAACTCCCAAACTTGGTTGCCCTTTTATTGGCCAACACTGGGATCACCTGCCTATAGGTGAGGGGGAGCTACAACATACAACATGGAGCTGGCCACAACTCCTGTATAAACTGATACTGTGTGTGTGTATGTGTGTGTGTGTGTGTGTATATATATATATATATATATATATATATATATATATATATATATATATATATATAATTATACAATGGGTGCCCCAGCACTCTTAGACGTATACTTGCTGTGTTAGTCGGTGCTCGCTCCAATAGGAGACGCCATCACATCCCCACATCAAATAGAGTATGTAAAGAAGAAGCAGCACTCGTCAATTGCAAAAAACTGTATTAAAAGATCAGAGCATCACTCAAGGCAACGTTTCATATATATACTATACTACTGGATACGTGCACTCAGAAAATAATGGAACTGCCTAGGTGCTGGAACATATATGAAAAACTATAGAGTAAAGAAATCCGCACTCATAGGTCTTTTGTGAAGAAAAAATGGGTTCATTCAACGTTTCGGCTCTTAGACTAATATATATTATTAACAAGTATTTTTACAGCGCCAACATATTGTGCAGCTCTCTAAAATAAAGTTCAAATTTTGAAAAAGTAGTGGAAGACAGTGTAAGTATTGGCAGAGAGGCATGGCAGAGTAGGAGCGGTTGCTTAGGTGTATAAGCCTGGCAGCAGTGTTTATTATGGACACGGGAGAGGTGACAGTCTCTGTGGGGAAGGCCAATTAATAGAGAGTTACAGTAGTCTAGACGTTATATGATGAGAGAGTGAATAAGAATTTTGGCGGCATCTTGGGTGATAAATGATCTTATTTTGGATTTGTTCTTTAGGTGAAATTGGCATGATTTAATAAGTGACTGGATATGAGGAATGAAGGACAGGGTTGAATCTAGGATAGGGGTGATAGTGGAATTCTTAACTATGATAGATACTTTTGGGATGTTACTGGTGTTATTTGGGGGAAAGAGAACTCGTTCCGTTTTAGAGATGTTTAATTTAAGGTAGCTTTGTGACACCCAAGTAGAGATAGGGGACAGGCAAGTAAATAAATATGTATTGTATATGTAAAGAAAAGTTGCTAAGAATAGGCAACTGCATAATACACGAAAATATGAACTACACCTTTAAGCACATGTACAGAAATGGTGGGCAGGTAATTATGTCACTGCTGCACATTCGTATGCTCCAAGGCAAACCAATCTAATTTCAGTGGATGGGAAAGCCCAGATCCAGCATGACTGAGGTACAACAAATGGCTACATAGAGCTGCAATGTATTTAAAAACTTATACTGTATAAGCCCTGTGCAGTGTGTCAGATATGCAGGAATAAGCAGCTTTGCAGCTTTGGTTTCCCTTTAAGTTAGGGACATTTTCCCTAAATGGCTAAAACATGAGTAACTGTGAGCGAGATATACATTGTATACTGTATCACGTGATATAGACATCTTGTTTAACAAGGGCAGCTAGTAATTTAAATTTCATCATTTGTCTAAAATAAGATTTAACGCAGACACATCTAAATCAAGACGTCACTATATTAATGTTCCATCAGCATAGCAAGGTGTGAACGAGTCTGACTTTACAGCTGTCCAAAGGTTCCCTGACTACATTATGGCACTTTATGACCTTTGGTTTCCTATTAACCCAATGTGTGATGGATGTTCTGTAATGGGATTGCTTTTCTGGTTACAGTTTTTTAGGATTTTATTCTTCATATATTTTATTTATATGTACAGCACATGTTATGGTCAGTTCAGTTTGCTGTATATATGCATAGCATAATTGACTAGGCTAGGCTATGTAGATGTACAGATTTTGTTTTTATCAATCTGTGGCAGCTGCCATATTGCATGTTCTGCCAATGTAAAATTGAATATTCACGGGGTGTGTTATTTCCGGGAATATTGGTAATATTTACCAAGGCACAAAGCTCTGTGCCTTGTTCAATACAAAAAATACTTAAAAACATAAATGGTGTTAATTTCTTTTTTTGTGCAAAATGGCTTTTTACCTTTATGCCTGTTATTAGACTTAATTTGTTTTCAATAAAATGGGTTAAAAACATAAACTTAGTTGCTAGTACATGTATGGAAACCCGTTATCTAGAAAGCTCCAAATTACGGAATGGCCGTCTCCCATAGACTCCATTTTATCCAAATAACGCATATTTTTTAAAAGTATTTCCTTTTTCTCTCTAATAATAAAATAGTAGCTTGTACTTGATCCCAACTAATATACAATTATCCTTATTGGAAGCAGAACCAGCCTATTTGGTTTATTTAATGTTTACATGATTTTCTAGTACACTTAAGGTATCAGGATCCAACTTGCAGAAAGAACTGTTATCCAGAAGTCCCCGAGCATTCTGTATAATAGGTACCATACCTGTAGTGTTGATAGAATTTCTATGGGAGACAATACCACTAATAAGCCTTAATGTAAAAGGGGAATATTCCATTGGCTTGGCATTAATTATGTCAGTTTTATTGTATTGGGTATGAGCTAGCAGAGCTGAAAGATCTGCAGTGGATTATGTTTGTCTGATAATAAATGTCAGACATGATGAGTAAAACAAATTGTATTTTCTTCTCATGCAGTTTTCAATGGGTCTTGTAAATCATCAAAGGAGAAAGAGACTCCCCAGAGACACAAAAGCAAAGAGGCCACGCCAGGGAAGGAAAGGAACAGTGAACAGAAAGCTGAGAGCCGGAGAGAGTCTGCTGCTGCTAACCATCAACCTGCTTCCAACATGGGCTCCTCTGCCAAAGGGCTCACTGCTAATAACCATCATAGTCATCTTCGATCGGCTCAGGTCTTAAGGAAACAGGTGAGAGCACCTGTATACAACAACTAGAAACTGTAGTCGTACTTTGTGTGTTGTTACTGTTTAAAGAATCATTTGTTTTGCCTTGCACATTTTGGAGTTTAATGAGGATTAAAACACTTAGGGCCAGACAGTGTCTGATTGGCCCACCGGTAAAACTCCCGGTGGGCCCAGGTGTCAGTGGGCCCTTCTACTCACCCAACTATTTGCCTTGTATGCCTATAAAACAGCAGTTGTCCCATTTCTATGTAAGAATAAAGAGAAGAAATGGAGGTAGAGACTGATGGTAATATTTGAGGAAAAGTGATTAAAAGAATGACAAAAAAAGGAAAAATATTTTGGAGAGTGGGCCTGTGGCCAAAGGTTTTCTGGTGGTCCCCAGGCATCCCAGTCCGACACTGGGGGCAGGGTCAATAGTAAATATAAATTTGAATTTTCGAATTTTTTTGGTGTCAAAATTCACACATTCACGTTTTAATACCCCAATTCGAATGTGACATTTATCACACCTTGACTATGGAAACAGTTCTAATTCAAATATTTGCCACCTGAAACCTGCCGAGTTAATTTACAATTCAATGGCAGAGGTCTGTTGAACCATTTGACTATGTTAATTGCCTTCCTGACATTTGAGTGTTTTTTGGAGGGAAAACTCTGTTCAAATTTGATTAGAATTTTCAGGTAGGGACTATTTGATCGAATATTAGACGTTCAATTCTTTTGTTACATAACCTCCCAGTCGAGTTGAGAGTTTATTTTAATTTATTACAGTAAAAAAAAAATCAGATAGATTTGAAATTCGACCTTTGATAAATCTGCCCATTAGAAACTGGATAGATTTGGGGCGTATTGTTAAATCTTAAAACCAATAAAAACTAAATAATAATAATAGAAGGAAGAATGGATGGTGGAAAATACTTTCCTACTTAGTACAATATTTAATGATCTCACACTCAAGGAATAAATAAAATGAAAGGAACAGTTATTTAAGAACGAATAGGGGAATGTCTTATTATGGACACTCAAATCAATGACCTTAATTCAATTGAGATGATGCGGCCCTGTTTCATAAATATAACCTAAACAACCTGGAGCAAATCTGCCATTATGGATAGTTAAAAATCACTCCTAAAAATGTGCTTACCCCAAGAGGCTAAAAAGGTGTTATTGCTGCAAAATGCTCCTATTCCATGTCTTTTTATTGTGGATGTGTTACACAGTAAAATGCGAGACATTGTCAAGGGGTATGCATATTTCTTTTATGATTCTGGGGCGTGTGTTTATAGACAGAGGTAAATTGGTATTAAAATGTTTGCTAATCAGGGAAATATCTTTGAAGTTAGCATTTCCTTCACGGTTATTCATTTGGCTTATAAAATTCTAGAACTCTCATTAGGCAAAATTGCCCTTCCCTAATCCCTCACAATGTCATGCACTGGCAACTTTGCTTATATAAATCTGTATTGAACATCAAGCATAATGGTGACCGGAAATGATTTCTGGAATATAATTTCCTTTTGTCCATGGTACAATTTTTTTCAGGGAAGATGTTACATTGCTTCCAGCTAGTAAATAAGTAGCAGTGTATGTTGGCTATTAAAGCAGAGACTGTCTGGGATCCATTAATGTTGGAGACAGACATTTATAAATACAAGCTGCAAGACTGCTGAGTACTTCCTTAGTGACAAGCTTGTGCAGTTTGATCCTCTGGAATATAATCTCCATTTTATCCTTTACAT
Source organism: Xenopus petersii (assembly GCA_038501925.1). Lineage (NCBI taxonomy): Eukaryota > Metazoa > Chordata > Amphibia > Anura > Pipidae > Xenopus > Xenopus petersii. Next base: position 82,788,903 of record CM076683.1, read on the forward strand.
TTTATCCTTTACGTGTCTTATGTGGTTTGTGTTCACATTGCTTTAACCACATTTTCGTTTTGAGCTTTTATTTAAAATGTTTATTTCGTTGAATTTTACTAATTCCTCTAATGGTTGGCAGGGTTAGTCAGCAGTGCATATACCTCTCTGTAAGTGTTCTGGAATCTTTGCTAGCAAGGTTTGGTCCTAGGTTAGAAGAATATTCATGTATAGTTGCCCGACCATGTGCTGTTGCCCGACCAATATTTTGCCAAAAATCTTGTGGTTGATGTGGTCCTCTCTTACTAATCTTCTTAGGCCCACATTAGGATCTTTCATTAGTGGGCCAAATCAAAGGACTAGTCTGTTTATGCCCAGCACATGGGTGAACAAATTGGGCAAACATCTCCTCATTTGGAAACTTGTCCATATTTGCCAAGTCTATTCTGAGAATGTAAGTTTCTTGATTTTAATTCAATAAATAATGTAAAGTAATCTAAATCTAATATTTATAGCTAATTCATTTTCACCCCATCTTGAGATGTTTATGGTAGAAAAATAAAAAAGTAATTCCTATGCTGGAATCACTGCCCAGCATCCGATAACATCCATAGGTCAACATGTTCAATACAGTACAATACAGAGTCCAATACAGAAAGAATCAGGTAGGTGTCTGGAGAGTTATCATCAAACTAATGACCCTCAACATGTAAGCTGTAACTCCAAGCACATCCATGCTGAGGCATAATGGCTATCAATTTCCAGACCTTCTGGATCCTTCCAATTATTCAGGTTGAAATTAAATAAACAAGGCAAGTATTCTTCATTAACAGCCATGATTGTATAGCAGTATTCATGCAGTGCATTGATCTTTACCAAAAGTAAACATCAGGCTTATGAAAACAGTACATGTTTTTTTTTCTAGATTTGTTTTAAGGGAAACTGCACACTGACCACTTTTTAATTACCAATTAAACCTAGGTTTCCAAGGTGAATGGAGTAACCCGATTATCATCATTGGGTTCTAATGCAGTCGGTGCCAAAAAGACAAGAGAAGTGAGACCTACACCCTCCAAAACTGTGAAGTATACCGCAAGGGTGACTAAGGGGACTGTCACATACACCAAAGCCAAGAAAGAACTGGATAAGGCCGCCAAACAGAATCACAACAAAACCAGTTCATCTGTTCACCACAAAATCTCAGGGACCACAGAAAGCAGCAATGCAAAAACTCGTAAACAGGTGCTATCTCTTTCTACATCCAGGGCCAACTGTGCCGCTGTTCTTAACTGTGTAAAGGTGAATGGCAAACTTAACAAAAGAACCTGCAGTAGGGAGGAAGGGAGGCAACTAAGGGAGGGACTGCGTAACTCAAAAAGGCGTCTAGAAGAGGCAAACCTTCCTGCCAAGGCACAGCCTTTGCTAAAGAAAATTAAAGTATCCGCCTGCTTGCCAGAGGTCAGAAGCAAAAGGCTAGCAGTGGAGAAACAGGTGCTGAATGGACACTTAAAAAAAGAAGTGCCAGAGAAGATGCTGGAAAGAAATAGGCCGAAGCGGGCCTCAGCAGCCAGGAGCTCACCAGTTCCACAACCTGGTGGTAAGGTAGAAGATACTGGCTGTGAAAATCGCTCTACCTCCCCCACTGATTCCCCCCCAAAATCTCTGGACTCTGCAAAGCTGGAGATAAATGTTGGGAGGGCAAGGTGCACAGCCATGTGTGAGATCCCTGTCCTCAGACCGTCTGCCAAGGAGTTTCATGACCCCTTGATTTATATTGAATCCATCCGAGCCCGAGTGGAGAAGTATGGGATGTGCACTGTGATCCCACCTGCTGACTGGAGACCAGAGTGCAAGCTGAATGATGAGATGAGATTTGTTACACAAATTCAACACATCCACAAGCTTGGGCGACGTTGGGGTCCAAATGTAAGGCGCTTGGCCTGCATTAAGAAGCACCTCAAATCTCAGGGCATCACATTGGATGAACTCCCTCTCATAGGTAAGGGCATCACTCTGATGGATATGCATGGGTTGGTATTTCTCTTCAAATTAATTATTTTTGTCCGATTCAATGTAAGGGCAGCAGGACAACATTTTAACTGTCATATTTTTTTAATTAGCAAGTTGGAAAAGAACAAGTAGTTTTATTGAATAATGAAAAAGAGAGGGAGGTTGACATGTCGGATACACCCTGAAAATGAATAGGGTTTTTTCTCTGTTCTTAGCCATACTCAATTCTCACCAATAACTATATTTTTACAGCTTAGTTAGCATTTCAGGCAGTGCTGACAATGAAATTGATATTACTGAACTGCTTCTAGGAAGCTGCAAACGGTTTGGTGAGGTTCATGATTATAAGGAATGTCAATTGCAAGAACATTATTCATATTGGTCTTTATCCCTCAAGGCTGCATTACCTTTATGTTCATGTCCTTTAACTACCCCTACTCTTATTTAAGGCTGTATTAATGACTACACTCACTGCAAAATATCTGATTGCACAGAGGAAAGCACGTTCTACTGTATCTATTTTGAGACCCTACATCTTACTGGACATTGCAGTTTTTTTCTTGCTTACATAAATTTACTACAAATCTCTTGACTTGTGTTGCATTCAGTAACTGTCACAATAGTGAAACAGCAGTAAAAGTTTTTTATATTCAATAATTTACTGCTCTGTTAATTGTATCTAAACTATATTGATGGAATTATGATCCTTCACCTGGTCTACAGACACCTCCATAATCCTCATAACCTGACCACAGTCATGCTAGGTTCTGCCAGCTAAGATGCTAACACCAACATGCATATGTACCAATATATATATATATATATATATGTGTTTGTGTTAAACTGAGTGCATTTCAGGGTTGTCACAAGTAATTGTTGGATATTGGTAAATTAAATAAAAAGAATTAACTTTGAAAAAGAGCATGGAAAAGAGATAATACGGTGAAACCAATGACTGCAAAAATGATTTCTTAAATGTAAGAACCAGGAATGTATTCCCTGGCTTAATTCCCACTTGTGACAACCCTTACTACATTTGTGAAATTCTTGGAAGAAGACGCAAATGTTTTAAAAATTGTTCTCTTTCTGTTTCTCTGTGGCGGTATGCCTACCAGGCATTCAAGCACCTTTCACTGCGCAAGGCCCTGACCGAAGACAGGTCCACTGGATCTCTACATGGCTCTACTTTATTAGGGATAACGTAGCAGAATTTTCAAGGCTTCATGTATACATTCCCATCATGCCAACACCAAGGCAGAATGGGGCTGTGTTCTATGAACCCCATCTTCTTGGGATTGGGCAAATAAATTAGGCCATCCCAGATCTCTAGAGTGTGTTCTGGGCAACGTATCTTGATCTCTGCCACCTAACGGTGTGAGAAAGATGCCTAAGATCACCTCTGAGAAGCCCAGTTGACCTGCAGAGTCTAGCTACAAGCCAAGGTACAACTTCCTCTTTATTTTAATGAAGACCCTGTTGACTCTGGTGGTAAGTCAAAATGTATTTCTATAAAAATGTTGGGTAGGTAAGCAATGCTCTATTTCCTGTTGCATATATGTTATTCTGAAATGTATGGTTTAAGGTTTCTGCAGCGCAGTTTCATATCTTCAGTTTTCTCTAAGCTCTGTATTTATCCATGACAATTTAGCTCTTATGCCAAGTATTCTCATCATTGTACTCGAATGTGTGCCCAAATGTGTGAATGAACTAAAGTAAGATTGCCACCCATGAGTGGCTTGCATACATTTTTTAATGTGATATCAAAATCGCTGTAGCTATGGCACAGTGTAATGGATATGGCGAGTTGTCCAACACTGCTCTTGGAGAAAGTGCTTTGCAAAATGTTCTGAATCTATTAACTTACCTTAAATTAACCTTCAAATGAAAAAAAAAGTTGTCTGCATCTTTATGGGTGCTTCTTTTTTATGTATCATAGCAGCTTCATAAGGAAGGATGAGGGAATTAAAAAAACTGTTTATAGCTTTCCCAAATGATCTTATTATTTGTCAAGGACAGAATAGGTAGATTGCAATTCACTCTTTCCACTTCGCTTTATTAATTTATATTTTTTGTTTTGCTTGCAACCTCTTTTTAGGAGGCTGTGAGCTAGATTTAGCCCAGTTTTTCCAACTTATCAATGAAATGGGTGGCATGCAACAAGTGACTGACCTTAAGAAATGGAACAAACTTGCTGACATGCTACGCATCCCGAAAACTGCACAGGATCGTCTGGCAAAGCTGCAAGAGGCCTACTGTCAGTACCTGCTCTCCTATGACTCCCTTTCCCCGGAGGAGCACAAGAAACTGGAGAAGGATGTTCTGCAGGAAAAAGAAAATCTGGAAAAGAAGAAAGGTCCACTCGAGAGTCACTCAGACAATGCCTATAAGTTACATTTGCTCCCCAGATACGAGCCCAAAAATGGACTCATAAATGGAGTGGTGCAACGCAATGGTCTCAGAGGCAAGCTGAAAGAAATGGATGTCCAAGTGAAAAATGGCAGACGAAGATTGTTTACTCAAGAAAAAGAGAGTGCAGAGGAAGAGCCAGAAGACAAGAGTTTATTTGGTGAACTGCATAAATGTATCTACAAGGTGTGTATGCATATGTTTGTGTATGTACAATTCTTTGCATGCTGGAATCATAATCTGTGTATGAGGAGAAATAGCTTCTGTTGATTTTCATACTAGGAAAGCATATATAAAAAGAAGCAGGGTTGGACTGGGCCGCCGGGACACTACGGGTTACTGCACTGGGGAATTTTTGTTTCTCTTTTATTACATATGTGGGCTAGTGTCTATATCTTGTTATAGAAGTTAAATAATACTTATTCTTGGTCCGAAGTCAGTGAAGAAACACTGAAACTTTTATTTGTTCACTCAGTGGCATTGCAGCACAACCACTTGTGCATGAGGATCTCACCCATTTATTGACAGAAGGAGTTAAAATTTAAGGTGGCCATACACGGGCAGATTAAAGCTGTCAATATTGGTCCTTTAAACCGATTCGGCAGCTTATCTGCCCATGTGTGGGGACTCCTGACGGGCCAGATATCGATCGGTGAAGTTTGATTTTGATCTGCTAGTTGATGCGGTCCTGCGACCCGTCAGAGCCCATTCGTAGTATTGTGATCCGATTGTTTGGCCCCAGGGCAGAATGTTCGGATTCATTCGAGAACGCCCAGCCGTTAGTGGGCATATCGGGTTAAGATTCGCTCGTTTGGCGACCTTGCCAAACGATTGGATCTTATAGTGTTAAATGCTGGGATACTTTTCCATCACTACAAATTAGAGCGCAGTATATACACAGTGCATATACATTTAAATAAAGCCATACTGGCATCAAATGTGCAGATGTGAAGCTTAATGCTACATGTTTGGGGGTGGTGAGAAAAAACTTAGTTGGCTTTGTGTGTGGTTTCTAAGCTCATTCTGTCTTGTCTACTTCCTGTGTAGGGAAGGTCTGTCTCTCTCACCACATTCTACAGGACAGCGAGGAACGTCATGAACATGTGCTTCAATAAGGAGCCAACTGTATCTGAGGTTGAGGTGAGTGAAGCTCTAAGAATGATAGTGCGTAGAATGTTCCAGGAAACAAAATTAGTGAGCATGATTTACCCTTTTATTGACCCATATGACACACTTCAGGGGGGGGAGTGAGCAGTAACTTAGGGCCCACTCATGTCTCACAAGCCACATAGTTACAGTGAATGCTCTGCAATATGATGCAAAGAGCACATGCTTTAGCCCTCTAGACCTTATTGAACTACAGCTGCCAGAATCCCTTGCCTACCTTTGGTTATTGCTATTGCCCTAACCTCTCAGAATATTACATGTTATGATGATGTCATTAGATTCCGGTTTTCTTTGAGCATCCAGTATCGTAAAATTACAGACTGTATAAAAAATGTTATGAATTATCTGTAATTGTCAATGTTACAACTTGCATTTTATTATGCATATGTTTTAGGGCTCATATACACCGACATAAGATTCATTTGCGCCAGATGTATTTTTTTTTTCAAATGCTTTTTAAACGCATTATAAATGAGTTTAGGAAGTGATGCACATTCTAATTGCAGCTATGAAGTATTGTGAAATGCATAAAACCAATCATGCAAGCACAGTTCTACATATGCACTAATATAGTGATCCCCAACCAATGTCTCAAAAGTAACATGTTGTTCACCAACCCCTTGGATGTTGCTCTCAGTGGCCTCAAAGCAGGTGCTTATTTTTGAATTCCAGGCATGGAGGCAAGATTTGGTTGTATAAAAACCTGGTGTACTACCAAACAGAGCCTCCTGTAAGCTGCCTGTCCACATAGGGGCTACCAAATAGCCAATCACGGCCCTTATTTTGCACCCCAGGGACATTTTCATGCTTGTGTTGTTCCCCAACTCTTTGTATGTTTGAATGTGGCTCACAGGTAAAAAAAGGTTGGTGACCCCTGCACATGCACTGGGCACATTACACAGCCGTAACAGGAATCTCAGTTGATATTTCCACTTTTCAGAATTCTTTTTTTTTTTTTTAACAGTGTTTATTTTTAATTTCCAAAAAAAAAAGGGGGGGGGTACAGAAGGAAAGAAGGGGGGGGTTCCAGGTACAGTCTAATCACAGTTTATGTCACAGCATACAGCAGTACTTACAGACAAAACGCAGTACACATCCATACAGTTGAGACAGGGTTGGATACAATCAATGAGTCCCTAGCAAACCTTGGTATGCGCTAAGAGTTGGCCTCAGTCCATGCATCCCAGATCTTCCCATATTTGTTCGGGCACCCTCTAGCTAGATACGTCAGTTGTATAAGTGGGAGATTTTTATTTACAAGGTCCAGCCAAAACTGAAGGGAGGGCGGCTTAGGGTCCAACCATTTCATAAACAAAGCTTTTCTCGCATAGAACAATAGTGAACGCCATAGGTCTCGTTTGGCATTTAGGGGGACAATCTCATCTATCACCCCCAGTATACAGACTTGTGGAGACATTATCTTGGGGAAGGTGGTTTTGTCTTGTATATGGGACATAACACCAGCCCAGTATTTATTGATTTGAGGACAACTCCATACCATATGAATATAGCCAGCCTCATGCTGGCGACACTTCGGGCAATAGGACTTAGCCACCTCCCCCATGCGACTCAAGCGTAATGGTGTGATATGTATTCTATGTAATGTTTTGAATTGGATAAGTCTGTCTCTAGTGGCAATAAGAAACTGATACGCCTTATCTGTGCCCTCCTCCCACTCCTCCTCTGTCAAAGTGGGGATATCCACATGCCAAGACGCATACGCCTTGGCGAATGGTGAGGGAATTGTAGATAGCAATTTCCCATAGAGATTAGCAACCAGTTTCTTTTGGTTTGGCGATCTAAGGGCCTCCAAGAGGGGGGATGTGATCAGGGTCACTCTGGGTGACGCAAATTGCGTAACAAAGGCATGCCTAAATTGTTGATATACTATGGGGTGAATTTGGACTCCAGGATGAGCTAGTAGCAATTGTTCCCTAGTGAGCAAATGTCCTTCTGGTGCTACATCGCCCAGAGTTTTGATCCCAACTTTTGGCCAGCACATATATGTCAATAGTTGTTGGAAGTGGGGGAGGTGTGAGTTTCCCCAAAGGGGCAGATCAAGTGCGAGTAGTGGGTTCCCTAGGCGAGCAAGCCGTAGAGCCACAGTCCAAACCTTGTGGGGAGTGGTGAGAATCGGGTGACGCACCCGCAGGTCTGCTGCTTTCCTATAAATTATATACTTAAGGGATTCAACCGACCCTGCCAACGTAGCTTGTAATTGAAAGTTAGGATTATTGGGGTCTGGCACAAGCCACCAACCTACATAGTATAATTGAGAGGCCAGAAAATAAAATTGTAGGTCTGGGAAACCCAGTCCCCCTTCATTAATTGGGGCCTTTAGCTTGGTTTTAGCAAATCTCGGAGATTTGTTTCCCCAAATGAACGAAGACTGCAGTTGCTCAATCTGGTGGAATACAGTTTTAGGGATGTACATAGGAGAATTGTGAAGGATGTACAAAAATTTCGGCAGATATATCATTTTTATCAAGTTGATCCTCCCCCATGTAGTCAGAGGAAGGTTCCCCCACTGCTTAAGTTTGATCGCCATACTGTCGGTAATCGGGGTAAGGTTGAGTTCCGTATATTTAGCGCTATCCCGCACCACCACTACGCCCAAGTACCTGAAGGAGCTTACCCATCTCAGGGGAGATGGAGGGTAGCTAGAGGGGTCGATGCCTTCATCTATCGGGAAGATGCTAGACTTCTCCCAGTTCATGCGCAGACCTGAGTATCCCCCAAATTCATCTATAATTGCTAACGTTGACTGTAGCGATGGGCCAGGGTCACGCAAGTACAATAGCACATCATCAGCATATAAAGAAATACGCTCCTCCACCCTACCCAAGTGTAAGCCTACAATATTGGGAGCAGTGCGTATTAAAATGGCCATTGGCTCAATCGCCAAGGCGAAGAGCAATGGCGAGAGGGGACATCCCTGGCGAGTGCCTCGGCTGAGGCGAAAACCGCGTGACAGTACATTATTGACACTGATGCGGGCTTGGGGGTCATGATACAGGAGTCGCACCCATGCGATGAACCGGTCACCTAGGCCAAACCGCGCCATTACTTCCCACAGATACGACCATTCGACCGAGTCGAACGCCTTGGCCGCATCCAAAGAGACCACCACCCTTGAGCCTACTTCCCTATGCGCTGCAAGTATATTAGTGTAAAGTCTCCTAATATTAATATCTGTCGATCTCTCTGGCATAAATCCAGATTGATCTGAATGTATTATCTCAGCTATGACAAGCTTCAGCCTATTAGCCAATATTTTGGCCATGATTTTAGTGTCCACATTTAGTAGGGAAATCGGCCTGTATGAACCGGGCAGCTGTGGGTCTTTGCCCTCCTTAGGGATGACCACTATCGTGGCCTCACGGTAGGAGAGTGGGAGGGAACCCTGGGCCATTGCATCACTAATGGTTCTGTGTAGATGCGGAATTATGACATCTGCATTAATCTTGTACCACTCGGCCGGGAAGCCATCGGGACCTGGTGCCTTGTTGGCGGGCATAGAGTTAATGGCCAGTGAGACCTCACTCACAGCGATCGGGGCATTCAGCACCTCTCTCAGATCATGTGAGAGTCTAGGAATGGGTATACTGTCAAGGTACCTGCTTAGCTGGGAGTGGTCGTTAGTAGTTTGCGTAATGTATATGTCCTGAAAATAGGTGGAGAACACTTCAGCAATGCTATTGGGATCTGTGGCTATGTCCCCTGAGGCCATCCGGATCCTGGGAACTGCCACAGAGACAGATTGTGTGGACGCCAGATAGGCCAGCAATTTCCCATTTTTTTCCCCTTTGTCAAAGGTGCGCTGGGTGGCATACAACAACTTCTTCCTAGTCGCTTTAATTCTAGCCCTTTCCAGTTCAGCCTGTGCTGCTTTATACACCTGGAGGTTGGGAGTGGAGGGGTCTACTATATATTGGGCCTCTGCCCTAGAGGAAGCATTTTGTGTTGCCTGGATTTCCCCAGCAGCTGTGGCTCTAGCACCCGCTACGGCACCGATAAGGGTACCTCTCATTGTGGCCTTAAAAGCATCCCACACCACAGGAGGGGCTGCAGATGCAATGTTTAGGTCCCAGTATTCCGCTACAGCCTTAGCTGATGCCTCCGCCACTGCGGCATTGGCCAGCCACAATGAGGATAATCTCCAAGGTTTGGCCTCCCTAGGGGAGAGTAGTCCTAGCGTGACTAACAGGGGAGCGTGATCAGAGACACCACGGGGTAAATATTGCGCTGTTCGCACAGATGGCAGCAAGTCGCTGGAAGCAAGGGCCAGGTCTATTCTGGACATGGTGTTGTGCGTGGCAGAATAGCATGAGAACACTCTCACATCAGGGTTTTTCCAATGCCATATATCAGTTAGTTGCATGGCCTCTGCCCACTGCGACAGCTTGGGACTATGCGGTGAGGTGGTGTTGAGCCTGTCCCTATCCGCCGCCATTGTTGCATTAAAATCCCCCATAATACATACGGGCGCTATTGGGTGTCTGGCCAGGGTAGTAATCACCAGGTCTAACAGCGAGGATGCCAAAGGCGGGGGGGCATATAAACTAATTAGGTTAATAGGCTTGTTTGCTATGAGTAGGGACAGTACAACAAATCTACCATACTGGTCCGTCGTAAGATGAAGTAACTCAGCAGGTAGATTTTTCCTGATTAGAATAGAGGTGCCTCGAGCATGCGTGGAAAAGGTGGAGTTATACATATGCGCTACCCAAGGCCTTTTAAGGGCCAGCAACCGCTGTCCTACCAAGTGCGTCTCCTGCATCATTAAGATATGGGGTGAGTGCTTCCTCACATAATCAAATACCAGGGCACGTTTAAACCTCGTATTTAAACCCCTGACATTCCAAGACATAATACTAAGTGACTCCATTGCAAACTGTAGTGGAATCAGTGATGCTGATGAAAAATGTACCGAAAGGAGGCCATGTACCTGTTAGTGGGGATGGGGATGGGATAGGGGGGTAACATGAACAAAAACTACTTACATTCCCGTCGAACTTCCCTACCTGCCGGGCAACTTGGCAGGTCTCTGATCCCATAACTTGAGCACCTAACTTGGTTACAGGAAGTGGTCAGTTGGCTCCAACCAGCCTCCGCTAGTTTGATAGGTCATCTTTGGGTTAAGAGAGCAGCCCCTCGGCACTACATACGAGGCAACCCAGCAGCAGGGAGACAAAAAACCGTGTGAGGGGGTCTTAGCGAAACCTCCAGCCCACCCGGGTGTCTGAGGTTCCTGGTGCCTATCGCAGTAATATACGGGGTACCCAGCCCACCACCCAACCAGCAATTTAAGCAACCAGTAGCATATTAACAGTAGGAGCAACAGCAACAACAAAACATAACATTCAGCACACCCTCCCCTGGAGACCGTCCGGTTAAGTTCCTGGGGTCTGCAAAAGTCCTAAGGCAATTGCGGGCCTCGGGGGGCCAGGCTGCATTACGGGCTCAGTCACAACCCACGAGGGCCAAAACAACGCCCCCCGCCCTCACGTGTGCACTCATAGGCCCATGTTAGAATTCAGAGTTCCAAACCTTGGCCCATCCCGCAAAAGATAGTGAAGCTGGCGGTCCCACATACGCATAGTCCTCTAAATTCAGAGAAAAAAGTAGGATGGATAGGCAGTGTGTGGGAGAAGATCAGGCCAACACCAAATACTCCGCCACCCCAGTCCTGGCTAATACATTATTCCCAGCTCCATAGTCTCGGCTGAGACGTGGGCGTAAGCAATAGAAACAGAGGCCAGCACATATAACGGTAGATTGGGGGAAGGGCGCACGCCAGCTGTAGGGCTATGACCTTAGGGGGCACCGGCCTGGGTTGGACAAGATAACGTACTCACGGCTCCCTAATGGCGGTCCTCCACCTGCAGATTACGAAGACCCCGAGTGTCCAGCCACTCCGATGCCGCCTGTGGCGTTGTGAAGAATTGCGCTTTGCCATCAGCTTGTACTCGCAATTTGGCCGGGTATAACATTGCGTAGGTGATGTTTGCTTCCCGCAGCCTGCGTTTGACACCAATAAATGCAGCACGCACTTTCTGGAGGTCCGCAGAGTAATCCGGGAATAGGTGAATCCGGGTATTCTGATAGGTTAGCTGAGGTTGTTGGCGAGCGGCTCGCAAGACCTCGTCACGATCTCTGTAGTTCAGGAGCTTGAAGAGGAAAGGCCTCGGCGGGGCCCCAGGGGGCAGCGGCCTAGCAGGCACCCGATGAGCACGCTCCACCACAAACTGAGGGGAGAGGGCGGCCCCTGGAAGATGCTCCCTGATCCATTGCTCCATAAATCGCGCAGGGTCTTCCCCCTCCACTTTCTCTGGGAGGCCGATCACCCGGACGTTGTTTCTGCGCTGCCGGTTCTCATAATCATCCAGTTTGGAGCTGAGCCCGATGTTTTGGGCCCTGAGGTCTTGTATTTGCTGCGTCAGGGGATTACATATATCCTCCAATCTGGAGATCCGCTGCTCAGCATCGGTCGTTCTTTCTCGCAGCGTTTGAAGGTCAGCTCTCAGGAGAGACAGGTCTGTTTTAACCTCTTCGATTTTGGAAGATAAGGCCGCTCTACAGTCAGTGATTGCGTTTAGCAGGAGTTGTACTGACTGATCCTGGAGCACTGTTACTGGTGCCGTGGCTCCTTCCTCACGAGGCGGGGAGGCTCCGCCATCTTGAGGAGCATTCCGTGCATATTGCTCCAACTTCGCAGCAGCCTCAGAGCGCGCTTTTTGGGTTCTGTTGCCTCCCATCATGGGTGCTGTATGTGGGGTACCCCAGATAGAAGTTTTGGGGACTCCCCAAAGATTTCCTTAGGATCTTGCAGGATAAAAGGCGCGGAGCTCTGGAACACACGTCCGTTCAGCCAGCCATGCAGACCACGCCCCACCTTTCAGAATTCTTAACTAACCGTTTAGTGGGAATGGTTGCTGCTCCCAACTAGAATGCAACAGAGCTGACATTCCAGCTTATGCGTGAATCTTTTTAAGCAGCAGTTTTGCACCCACTCTTTGATTGATAATTGGGAATGTGTCAATGCGACAAAAAAACAATGCAACATTAGCGCAGCTTTTAAATGTATTTTTCTTGTTGCTTTGAGCAAAAGGTAGAAGGAAAAAGCACACTATGAGGGAATCCATACTGTATATTTGTTATTGTGGCTTACACACTTCATTACTATTAGACTCTAATTTTGCTGCAGAGCAGAATCATTTTATGAACTGAAAACACTCATGTATTGTAACATTCACAGTTTTGTGGGTAAAATTGCCCACACTTTTATGTCTAGTTTAGATGAGTGATGCTGGGCTAATTGTCAGCAAGGAGGAGAAGAATTTAATGTGTACTTTCTGTACAACCTTCTTTGTAAACTGCAGAATGCAAATAGTTTTTTCTCCTCTTACATATTAAATTAATAACAGTTCCACCAGTTTCTTGGTACAAGTTACAGTCCATCTGAATACTCCCACATTCCTATCACTTTGAAGGGCACCCTCGTATATAGCTTGTCATTATTTAGCCCTGTGGAAAGTGATAAAAAATAAAAGTCTGTAGCCAGCTTGCCAGTGGGACAATGGTTGCTTGGAGAAGACTAAAATTGCAAGCTGAGCCAGTGATGTTGTCAAAAATGTGTGTGTATGTGGGGAGGAGGGTATTTGTATAGGAAATAGAAAAATTACACTCTTGGGCAAATCCATAGGGGAAAAATTGTATAGTGGCCCTTTAAAGGGATTGTTCACCTTTGAGTTAACTTTTAGTATGATCCAGAGTGTGATGTTCTGAGACAATTTGCAATTTATTTGAATTTTTTTTCATTTGTGGTTTTTGACTTATGTAGCTTTTTATTCAGCAGCTCTCCAGTTTGCAATTTCAGCAGTCTGACTGCTAGGGTCCAAATTACCCTAGCAACCATACATTGAAATGGATAAGAGACTGGAATATGAATAATAGATTGTCCAATTAGAAAGACGAGTAGCAATAATAATACATTTCTAGCCTTTACATAGCATTTGTTTTTAGATGTGATCTGAAAGCTGGAAAAAGTCAAAAGAAAGCAAATAATTTACAAACTATAAAAAAAAAAAAAAAATACTAATTTAAATATTGCTTAGAACTGGCCATTTTATAACATACTAAAAGTTAACTTAGAGGTGAACCGCCCTTTTAAAATCGTACAGGCATCCCTTACATAGTAAAACAAATTAATCATTCTGTTTTCTCTTTATTTACAACTGCTGAATGATGGGGTTTCTGTTCTTTTGTTTTCCTTGCAGCAAGAATATTGGCATATTGTGGAACAGAAGAACTGCCATGTAGCTGTGCACTGTGGAAAGGTTGACACAAAGACTCATGGAAGTGGATTCCCTGTGGGTAAAGCAGAACCTTTTTCAAGGTAAAGTTACTCCTTCAACAATCTATGGCCTTGCAGTGTCATACACAATGTTTGCAAGTTGTAACTGATTTGACTTTTCTTGTAGGCATGGGTGGAATCTCAATGTCCTTCCTAATAATTCAGGATCCATCCTTAGACACCTTGGTGCTGTACCTGGTAAGCTCAATTTTATTATAGTAAGATTTCTTTTTACTAGGGAGAATAGTATGTGTTACTGTCACGCCACCCCTGCTTTTTTTTACATCAGGGATATATAAATCTTCTTGATGTGATTAATGTACAGTCATCAAGCATTTGTCAGCTATACTTTGAGTTCTGATTTCACAACATTTTGAGGAGAGCTTTAACTATTTACTTCTGATCTGGGCTCTTTGTACAAATTTTACAGCAGTGTTCCACAAGCTCTGTCCTTACATTTCACACACACGCACTTATTTTCTAGTTGTACAGGAGTCTTTTTTTTATGGAAAGTTTTAACCAAAGAACAGTTTGCCGGTGTTGTTTTGGCTGGTTGAATGAGGATGGTGTTCTTTGATCTTGTAGTCATTAAATATAATAGATTTGCAGATTTATCTGCTATGCTACAGGAGCCTGTATATCTTACCTTATGAAGCAAAATCCTAATTTTTCTTAATTTATTCTTGTAAAGAGTATATTGAATGTATATGCTCAGTACAGGTGGGGGATCCATTATCTGGAAACCCATTATCCAGAAATCTCCGAATTACGGAAAGGCAATCTCCCATAGACTCCATTTTATCTCAATAATGCACATTTTAAAAAATGATTTACTTTTTGTCTTTAATAATAAAACCGTACCTTGGACTTGATATCAACTAAGATATAACTAATTCTTATTGGAAGCAGAACCAGCCTATTGGGTTTAATTAATGTTTACATGATTTTCTAGTAGACTTAAGCTGGCCACAGACGCAAAGATCGAATCGTACGAATCAATGTACGATCGGACTTTCCTATCTCCCGACCTGCCACTAAACATTCAGATCGAAGTCTTACCATTCCGATCAAATAAAGTAGTTAAAGAATAGATCAGCCGATGTTCTGCCCTTGACAGCAATCAAGCGATAGTTATGTCTGACAAAGCTGGTGACAGTCTCCCACTGAAAATCGTACGATCGGCAATACACGCAGAGATATTATCAGCAGCCGACAGAAATTTTCTAACCTGTACGATCTCCGCCGGACGAAAAATGTCGGGACTGTCACGTTCCGAAAATCGTACGAATCCTCGATTCGTACGATGGGATCTTTGCGTCTATGGCCAGCTTTAAGGTATGAAGATCCAAATTTCAGAAAGATCTGTTCTCCGGAAAGCACTTAGTGAATCTGCATTAAAGAAGGAGCTTGCATATATTCTCTCATCTGCTTTGTATTTAACACAATAATAATTTATTACTGTTGTTGATTTTTCATTTTTAAGGCCTTTACTACATAGAAACTTTCTGTTCTTGCAAAGATTTGTTTCTGCAAATGCAGACAATTTAATCTCTTAGTTTCTTCCGTAAGGTGAAGTGCTGCTCTTCACCTAAATTCTTTAGTGGTGTTTTCAAGGTTATTGCTGCTGCACAACACCCAGTAATTAATCAATGGAGGCAAAAGGGCTTGGCACTCTATTCTAATCTTTTTATTGTACAAAGGGGGTTGTGGTGCTTAAATTGCTTCAGAAATTCCTTTGCCCCATGTTTTATTCATTATGATTTTCAAGTGTGTGTGTATATATATAGATATATAGATATATAGATATATAGATATAAAATACACACGCGCACACACTGTCGACATATGTCTTTACATGGCTCCAAAGTATCACAATTAAAAGACATGTACTAGTATGGCCAGTGTACACAATCATTTTACTTTTACTGATTAGTTGATTACAGACTCGATTATGAATGAATGCGTTTTTCTTCAGATTTAGGTTTCTTGGTTTATTTGTTTATATGATGATTCTCTCTTTAAGGAGTGACTATTCCTTGGCTTAATATTGGCATGGTTTTTTCTACCTCATGCTGGTCTCGGGACCAAAATCACCTTCCATATATTGACTACTTACACACTGGTGCTGATTGCATTTGGTAAGTATTGTATTGTTACTTTTGTATCACCCACAGCTGCAGACAATATTATCTTTTTAGTATGGTTACAATGAATACTACTTTATTCAGTATACTGTTACATATTCAGTGAAACAGGGTAATGATGCATGTGCATTTGAGTGCCCATGTTACATGTTTCTTATGTACATAGCCTTAAAGGGCACCAATCATAACTAAAAACATTTCCTAAGTAAATACACTATGTGAAAGTTCAAGAAATCCGATTTTTAAACCAGTTAGAATTGTTTGTATAATGTAAATGATCAGCTCACTATTCCTTCTGCAAGATCTCCTCTATCTCCACTGCAGTTCTAGCTGAGGCAGACATCTTGGATTTCACTGGCTCCTCCTACTATATCTTCCCAGCCAACTGCAGCTCTGAAAGCTTGCACATGCTCAGTTGAAATTCCTTGGTTGCTTATCAACTCGGATAAGCTATTTTCAAATCAGCCAAACCTCTGTTAGCTGCTGTACAGTAGTGCTGCCACCTTCTGGAAGTTAGTGTGTGCCCTTCATTTGCATAATAACATCACCAGCAGGGGACAAGATAGGGAAATCTCCTGATACTTCTAGTGGAGGAGTTTACTAAGACAAGACATTCTGGGTAGAATACTCAAAGCAGTGTTATAATCTGAGCATGCTCCTGAAATTTGCATATTATAGTCTCTGTTATAGTCTCAGTATGGCCTCCCTCAGTGAAAGAACCCATTTGACAAAGTAAGGGATTTTTTAAAACCTGCAGTTTTTTTTCAAAAACCTATATTTGGTTTGATTAAACGTGTTTATGTTGTACTGGTCAGATTGTTAATATGTGTTTGATTTTGGGTGTGATAGGTGCCCTTTAATTCAAAGGAACAGTAACACAGAAAAATAAAATTACCCCTTGATTTAGTCCACTGCTTGGTTTTCTAATGGGCAAGTTTGTTTAAAGGTCTTAGTTGCTAAAAGGGCCTTTCCTTTAAAGCCAGAAGTTTTATGAGGTTCTTCTTTTTCTTTGTAGCTGTTAGAAGTGGTTGATACTCTTTGTGTGCCCTTGCCCATACAGCTCTCAGCCTGTATTTTATTAGGCAGGGCGAGAAGCAGTTTTTAATGTATATGCTTCCATGTTTAGTTGCACTGACAGCCATAGCTTCAGCCTGAGTGCAGCTACATGGAGCGAAGAGCAGATTAGCCTGAAATGTGAAAGCACTCCATGTAGCTGCACTCTGGTATAATGGACCCTTGCACATCTGCCTTCAGCAGATGGGGGATGCTGCAGACATTGGGGCTTAAAGAAGGAAAGCTACAGATGCAGATTACTGCCAATATATTACCTACAATAGTTCAAGCTAGAATGCTATATTTATTCTGTAGAATGCTTTACCATACCTGAGTAAACAGCTCTAGAAGCTCTCTCTGTTTGTTTAGGATAGCAGCTGCCATATTAGCTTATTGTGACATCACTTCCTGCTTTAGTCTCTCCCTGCTCACTCATAGCTCTGGACTCAAATTACAGCAGGGAGGGGGAGAGGAGCAAACTGAGCATGCTCATGCTGAGCCCTGGAGAGTTGAGCTGAAAGAAAGAAGTCTGATACAGAAGCCCATTTATACACAATAGAAAGACAAAAATGAGGTGTTTCTTTGACAGAGGACTCGGATCAGCATTACCTTGAGGGTTTACTGGTGTATTTATATAGACTTTTCTGATAACGCTTACTTAGTTTAAACCTTTCCTTCTCCTTTAAGAACTGTGGAAAGAAATCTGCCCTACACAAGGGTCTATCTTTTTTCCAGGATAAAATACATTGTGGCACAGCTCAATTAAACCAACAATCTGTTAGTGTGTCCATTTACAAGTGTTAGTATGCTGCATTTCCTTACTTAAACAGAACTAATATTTGAACTGCAACAGACTGTTAATGAGCTGAAATCCTGTTGCCCCAATTAGCCTGTTGTAAGTAGGAAGTTCTTCAGTAGCTATAATACTGAAGGTTGCCTATTCGTGGTGTATTATTTCTTGGATAAAAACTTATGCCATGTCTGCTGCTTGCTTTGCACTGAACACTTTGCTGGATCCATGTTACTCTGTTAACAGTATGTTTGTCTCCTACAGGTATTGCATTCCTGCTGAGGAAGAGCGCAAACTTGACAAAGTGGTACACACTCTACTACAAGCCAATGGTACTCCTGGTTTGCAAATGCTTGAAAGTAACGTAATGGTAAGCTACCCCAGTACCAGGGCATGTTCTCTGAACCCCCACATATAGGGTTGCCATCTGGTCAGTATTTCACCGGCCTGACCAGGAAAAATGATACTTGACCCCAATGTTATTAGTAGGAAAATAAATATATATATATATATATATATATATTTATATATATATATTTATATTTATATATATATATATATATATATATATATATATATATATATTTATTTATATATATATTTATATATTTATTTATATATATATATTTATATTTATATATATATATATATATATATATATATATATATATATATATATATATAGTCCAAAATTAGGCGAGCACACACAGGTCTTAAGATTCAAAGAAGTTGTGCTTTTATTATGAAAAAATCCTACTTTCTGTTCCTATATATATATATATATATATATATTTATCCTTGAGAAAGGTCCCCATGTGGGACCGAAACGTCGGATAAGATGTGATTTTTGATTAAATAAATCAACACAATTTCACCAAAACTACAGTGAGTGCTGATCTTCTTTCCATATATGAAGTACATTTGGATCGTGCACCTCTGGCTTCACCCTTTGGTTTGAGTGGGACTCTATATATATATATATATATATATATATATATATATATAGATATATATATATATATATATATATATATATATAGATATATATATATATATATATATATATATTTATATATATATATTTATATATATTTATATATATATATTTATATATATATATATATATATATATATATATATTTATTTATATATACTTCCCCATAGGCTAACATTGACTTCGGTAGGTTTTATCTGCCGAAGTAGGGGGTCGAAGTTTTTTTTAAAGGGCAAGTACTTCGACTATCGAATGGTCGAATAGTCGAACGATTTTTACTTCGAATCGTTCGATTTCGTTCGACTTCGATCTAATTCGAACGAATTTAAATTCGATGGTCGAAGTACCCAAAAAAACTTCGAAATTCGAAGTTTTTTTTATTCTATCCCTTCACCCGAATTTAGTGAATCGGCCCCTTGATGTGTTTTTGTATCTTTATACTTACTTTTTCTTTTGTGCTGAAAATGTGTTACATGCAGCTGATGCTTATGTTCAAAGTATCTTCTCTTCCATCTAGATTTCCCCAGAGGTGCTTTGCAAAGAGGGGATCAAGGTGCATCGTACTGTACAGAAAAGTGGACAGTTTGTTGTCTGCTTCCCAGGATCCTTTGTGTCAAAAGTGTGCTGTGGATACAGTGTTTCTGAAACTGTGCACTTTGCTACCACCCAGTGGACAAGTATGGGCTTTAAAACTGCCATGGTAAGTGTGTGCCTGAAAAACTCCACATTTCTATCTTTGCCTTTGAATTTAAGAGGATTGAACATTGCAGAATACTTTATGCAGCTTTCTATATGGTTGATTATCAGTTGTTCGATGATATTTCACCTCTAGCTTATTTCTTTTAATTAAATCAAATTGTCTCTAGAATACCTAATGTGTTCTCATTTGGTTTTCTTGCCTAAGTCTATTTAATATAGTGTTCTGCTTTGTTTTTTTTTTTTAATTAAAATGGGAATTAATTTGTCTGTTTTAATAAGAAAGTGGGGCTCATTTATAAAGATTTCACAGTCTAGAATGATAGTGAACATATTTGCCCTGCAGTACCGTCACTAGAGGGGGGCAGGCCCTGGTGTGTGATGCACAGCCGGGCCCCTGCCCCCCTCCGTACAGCCCGCATTTCAATGTCGAGCGGGCTGCCGGGGGCCCTGAGGAGGTGGGCCCTGGCCTGCTCACACCCCCTGCTCCCCCAGTAGTTCAGCCACTGTTGCCCTGCACATGGTTATATTTATAAAGCTAGATAACGGTGGTGTGTTTAATGCGCAAACAGCATTGCAAATTTGTATTCACACTGCGAATGTCCATGGGGGCTTTTTAAATCTGGCCTAATCACAAATTGCGAATATTTATGCATTTGAATTAAGCCACGACTGGTGGTGGAGAAAAATTTTGCAAAACAGTTTTTTTTGCCAAATTTAATTACTGTCAACGATATTTTCACACATAATGATCTCGCACAGTGCCTGCACTCGCACAAACACCCATTTAATTTGCATATAGTTTTGTGCAATGTGAATCCACAAAAAACAGAAAGCCGGGACACAGCAATGCAATATTTTGACTTTCAGGAAAAAACATGGGCAATACAACCGTTTGCGAATAAAAATGTGCTACACAAACTTTAGAAATGTCACCCAGTGTGTATAGGTTTTTGCCCTTTGTTGCACTATGCAGAACAGCAAACTGAAAAAACGTTATTGGTTTGCTGAGCACATTTTTCAGGCAAAAAACACTCTCTGGAACTGTACAGCTTCCCTATTGCCATAAAGAGAAAGCGACCCTAATGGGGATGAACAGAATTATTAATGGTGGTTAATCAATTTGCCTATCCTAGTTAAACCTGGATATATTGTGCTTCTCCTTGTCTTTTAGTCTGATGAACAGACAGTCATTGTTGGAAATCAGAGCACTCATCTCACTATCTCTGGGGTCTCCTTTTAATTAAGTTAGGCGTTGGGTCTACCCCCTGTGTTATAATGCCAAAAAGTTTAACTTCATTGCATTACACATCACCCGTTACTCAACAATTGCTTGTACCCCAGACCCCACCCCACAGTGGTTGAACAGAACTGTATGCTGTATTGCTGCAGACACTCCTTTAAGCAATGATCTGTTTTGGGATTATTATAAAAGGGTGGCCTTTTTATCATTTGTCAATAGGACATAACTAGCGTATCTGAATAAATACCCTCATATTGCTTTTATTAACTTATTTATGGCTACTCCCGCAGTGACTCTTCAGTATCTGTCAAAAGGAAATAAATAAATAAAAATAAAAAAAAGTTGGCTTGAGAGATGACAAAGAAGCCATGGTAAAGAAATTGCCTGATTTTGGCCATTTGGAAAGACCTGGCATATTTTAGGTTTTGAACCTATTTTTCCTAAAGAGGGTCAACTGGGAGATATGCAGAGAAATATACAAGTATTTATAATCATGTCTATGCTATGTATATATACAATATGAAAACCTTATATATATATATATATATATATATTCTTCCCTCAGGAGATGAAACGTCGCCACATAGCAAAGCCTTTCTCCATGGAAAAATTACTGTATCAGATTGCAACAGTGGAAGCAAAGAAAGAAAACAGCCCGACTCTGAGTGTAATTTCCACTCTACTCCGTGAGCTCAGGTAATAGGAGGGATACATCTCTGCTTTTGTACTCACCTTTTCTAGCTCGGATTTGGTAAAGGGATAGCACAAAACATCTGTCCTCTCAAGCAGAGGAATTGCTATATGCTTCCAGTCTATTTTATGTGTGTGTCTTACATCTAATTGACAGCAGGGGGCACTTTCCTTGTGCATGAGAGAAAGAAATGGAAATAAACCAACAGAAGGCTCAGAAAGCCTCTCATGCCCACACACTGCTGTGCAAGGATAAACTTATGAAAACTGTTACTAATCATAATTATGTTCATCCCCATTTTGGTCGCTTGCCCTTTAAGGCACTGTGAAGCTGTACAGATAGCTCCATAGAGTGTTTTTTTGCCTAAAAAAAAGTGCCAAGCGAACCATAGCATTTACACACAACCACTGGTAGCCGCAATCAAAATTCCTAGTGTGCCTCGAGACATGGGGAGACCACTGAGCTTGTATATCTTACTGTGCACAACCAACAACCCATCTTTACATATTTGCACATCTGTGTCTGAGTGATTGAACACTCACTGCATTTGTACACAGCAATAGAAGCAGCAACATTGTTGGTCTGGCCTACCAAAATATGTCAGCCCATCCTTATTCCCACAGGAAATTTTTATAAATACCTATACCCTGTGGTCCTATCTACGTCTTCTACGTTCCTATGAGAGTGGACCTAAGATGTCGGTTTCTCTTATGGATCCTAGGAGACCCAGGTCGATATTGGGCAGCAAAATGCATCCTCACTGGCGCAAGGCTGCTGCTATTTTCAATGGAGAAAAACTATACTTTATGTTACAATAAGTAGAGAAACTTTGTCCTTTGTGTACAATAAACTGTACTGTGCTCTTTTAAAGGAAATACGTAGAGGGTAAATCTACTTGTAAAGTGACAATATATATACTCTTCAAAGACTTCTACTCAACGTATCACTGGGGAGTATATACAGGTAGCAAAAGTTTGTAACTGTCTGTATTCAGACCTATGCTCAGGCAAATGAAAGTAGCACTGGGCAACATTTACTACATCTTCTTGCTTTTGCTATTTTGTATTGATTCGTTTTGTTCCTAACCCAGAGGCATAACTAGAATCTTTACTGGTCCTCGTACCATTCTTTCAGCCACAAAACATTCAGACATGCACTGACCGACGTTGGACACACTGGGTCATATTTATAAAAGGGTGAAAAAGCAGAGCCTGCCACAGTTCAATAGAGGAAAATTTCACAGCTGCCTATTTAATTGTATGGGATGTCTAATGGCTTATATATCAAAGGGTGAAAATTGAGCAAACGCTGTTTCTACCCTTTGATAAACATTCCCCTGAAAACTGTACATATAAGTGAATAAAGAGTTGGGGAGTTCCCTCTGGTGAACTGCTGTGAACTCTTTTTGTTCACCCTTTGATGAATACTGACTACTGAAAGTGGGCATCGGCAACAGCCCTGTTACTGCAGCTGGGTCTATTGTCTTTCTTGTCCCTCATCTGCCCTTAGCTGTTTCCACAACCTAGAACAGCATTTTTATATGTTTAAAGGCAGGGGCGATCCTGGCCCCTCCGCCGCCCCCCCACCTCCCCCGTTTACTTACCTTTTTGCGCCTGAGGGGGTCCGGGGGGGTCCACCAGGGCAGCAGAGAGGGCCAGCGCACTAGCGCAGAGAGCCTAACTGCGCTCTCTGTGCTAGAAGAGCCAAATTTCCGGTTTTCAAAACGGAAATTTGACTCTTAAAGTACCAGGAGAGGCATTTTTGCCGCCCCTGGTACGTGGTGGGGCGCTGCCGCCTGAGGCGACAGTCTCAAGTCGCCTCATTGGTGAAGCGCCCCTGTTTAAAGGAGAAAGATAAATCTTTCTCAGACAGAAACAGGTTTCTTGCCACTGGGTTGCACCGCAAAGCATCCACTAATTTGCTTGCAGGAGGTTGCCTGTATAATAATGCTTTTTTCTATCTTCTATGTAGCGCATCTTTCAAGTGATACCAGTTGATGAACATTGATCGTAAATATATATGTGATAAAAACTATGAACGTTGTCTAAATGAGTCCAAGATGTTACTTTGCCATTCCAAAGCACTTTTTCTGCATTTCTTTATTCTCCCAGTGAAAATTAACGTATAAAATGCATTGTATAAAATGCATTGTATTTGCTTTTTCCAACAGCAGAATTGAAGTATGTTTTTTTTACTGTCACATCATCCTAATAACCAAGCTACACAAAAGCACTTCGTTATCAGGGTGACGTGATGACCCCCACAGAGTCTCACTTAGTTTGTTGTTCAACAGGGATATAGAACTACGTCAGCGGCAGCAACTGTTTGAGGCGGGTCTGCACTCTTCAGCTCGGTATGGCAGTCATGATATCAGCAGCTCATCTTTGTACGGAAAGAAAAGGCCTCGAAAATGGCTCCAACTTGAGTCTTCAGAGAGAAGATGTCAGATTTGCCAGCACCTGTGTTACCTGTCCATGGTGAGTGAATGATGTTTTGCAGCTTGTAATTCCTTTGGCACCTGCACTCTCTCTATTTCAGTACACAGCATATCTGCCCATACACAATTCATTTAAAAAAGCCAGCTATGATTACTAGCTTTCCTTGTGCTTTGTTGCTCTTCCCCCTGCTCCACCCTACAAGGTAAAACACCTGCCCACTTCTCCCCTTCTCTGCAATTGGAGACTTCCTTCTTTGCCCTCTCCTCATTCTTCAGCAATAGAGGTTCTGGTTAAACATTGCCTCTCAGAAACACACTTTATTGGGTATATGATGGGGGCAGGTCTCCCCACAACTTGCTCAATAAACAGCTTGTATACTAATTTATTATCACTTTACTACTTTACTACTAAATGTACAAAATTGAGGCAACTGCTGAGAAGATTTTTATTTTACCAGTACTGGATAGAAACAATGTTCATGTATTTCTAGACTTGGTGATTGAGTTAACATTTAAAATGTACTGTTTACAGGTTGTACAGGAAAACGAGAATGTTGTATTTTGCTTGGAGTGTGCACTGTGGCATGTGGAGAAACAGAAATCCTGTCGTGGATTGAAGTTGATGTATCGTTATGATGAGGTGAGATGAAAAAAATATTATTCTATATCAGGGCCTGTGACCCCCACCCAGACTGAACTTTTGTTTGTACACACCTCATGGACACCAGCATTGCGTCACTGTATGTAGCACAGTATGAACATTTAAAAGTCCTGATGGGTTTCCCAGTTTCCTGCTCTACTCTGTCTTCCCTATGCTCCCTGTGTGTGCCATACTCTGACCTATGCTCCCTGTGTGTGCCATACTCTGACCTATGCTCCATGTGTGTGCCATACTCTGCCTGCCCTATGCTCCCTGTGTGTGCCATATTTTGCTACACTATGGTCCCTTTGTGTTCCATCTTCTGCCTTTCCTATGCTCCCTGTGTGTGCCATACTTTGCCCACCCTATGCTCCCTGTGTGTGCCATACTCTGCCTGTGTGTGTCCTATAATGCCTGCCCTATGCCCCCTGTGTGTGCCATACTCTGCCCGCCCTATGCTCCCTGTGTGTGCCATACTCTGCCTGTGTGTGTCCTATTATGCCTGCCCTATGCTCCCTGTGTGTGCCATACTCTGCCTGTGTGTGTCATACCATGCCTGCCCTATGCTCCCTTTGTGTGCCATACTATGCCTGCTGTATGTTCCCTGTGTGTGTCATACTCTGCCTGTGTGTGCCATAATCTGCCTGTCCTATGCTCCCCATGTGTGTATGTGTGTGCTATACTCTACCTGCCCTATGCTTCCTTTGTGTACCATACTCTAAGATAGAGATACAGTTCCCTCTCAAAATAGATATGCAGAAAAGGCATGCTGAGTGTGCACTGGCCATCCCACTTATGCCGAGATAGTGACTTTCTTATGGTGAGGTTGCTGAAATATACTATGAATGTTTATGTAGTGATCCTAGCCTGTCTCAGTGGAAATACAAAGTGTCCTGCCTACATGGCTCACCTTAGACCTGCACGAACTGATGGATAAGATGGTCAGTAGGCAGCAATTCAATCTATTCCCTTGCAGGTAAGGCATTTCCATATCCTCATAGTAATCTGTTGTATTAGAATGTGGCAGTACACACTGGGGTTCTATAATACTGTCATACTGTGGGCACAGCAGGAGGTTCTCCTGCACTCCAGTTTCAAGGGTTGCTGTCCAGGGTGCTGATCCCAGGCTGTCAATGAGAAAGGGAGATCTTGCTCTCCTTTATATACAATATTTGTGTAAAAGTCACGGCCTAGGGCAGCAGGAAATATAGTAGATTTATTATAATTTGAACCACCACTTTTTATTTAATTAATAGCAAAATAACAGTCCAACAGAATCTGTAAAAACAAGGAAAAGTAACGTAGTAATGCAAATAATATTTTATATAAACAGTCCGACCAAACTAGAATCGACAATTGGACTTTATTTATTATTAAAAAAGCATGATTTAATTGGATCGGGGACAAATGAAAAAAATCAAGAAAATATTCGAATAGTACAATTTTTTCAGAGTTCTTTCCCAAAACGCTTGGTTTTTTTTCATGCTTTTTCAAAAAAAGCTCGAATCTTTTGGGTTTTTTCACGAAAAGTGCGTAATAGTCGGATTTTCGGGCTAATTCCAGCACAGACCACAGAAGCTTCCAAATAGGATGAGGAACCTCTCCCAATGACTTATATACAACCTCGGTAGGTCTGCAATGTCGGATTTTCCATCCTCAGGGTATAATAAATGTTAAAAAATTTGAGGGTTATTTTTCCACTGAAATTTTATGGTAAAAAAAACAAAAAAATGTATTTCGAGTTTTTGACATTCAGACTTTAATAAATAACCCCCTTAGTGATTAGATGTTGTGCGTACAAATGTATATTTGATTTTCATTATAACAGAAGTGTAATTGGAAAACCCCATTCAGCCCCGACACATGGAAATTAGACTTTTAAGGTGACCCAGGTCTCCTATTTAATCTTTCTAGATACCTTAATCCTGACTGGCCAATTGCATACTTTCCTGAGATGTGCAAGTTCCTTAAAAAGGGTATCAAGGTGCACCAGTACTTACTGATAATTCAGACATCACTGTGTTAAATAAATTCTGCCACAATGGGCATTCTCTCCACTTTTATATTATCTTTAGCATGTGTTGGTTAATCCATAAAAGGAAGCACAAGGGCAAGAAATATCTCCAGCTAAGATCCCAATGGACACACCTCAAGTCTCATTACCTTCTGTAGTTTCTGCTAGTGCTTAAAAAGCAGTTAACAGAAAATAATAATTGAATTCCATCATTTGTGCATTTGAGTAGAGGTTTTTAACCATTACTCTTAATACTTATAAGCAGTTTGAAGCCCTTGGATATTTCCTTGGACACTAAGATGTATGTATGCAAATATGCAAGGGTTGACTATGGTGTGCCTTCTAAGCTCACATGGGTGATTCCATGCAGATGTATGTATGTGCTTGTACCACACCTAAGGCACCAATAGAAATTTCCCACACTAGGGCCAGAAGTAGGGGTAGGCAGAAGAGGCACCTGCCTAGGGTGCAACAGTGGGGGGTGTGGAGTGCTGGGCAGGTACCTGTTAAAGTGTCTTCTGCCTACCTCTAGTCCTGGATGTCGTGCTCCTCTGCCACCCTCCCTCCCCTCTGTCACTCTCTCTTCCCTCCCTCCCCTCACTTTTTCCTCCCTCCCCCTCCCCTCTGTCACTCTCTCCCCTCTGCCACCCTCTCCTCCCTCCCCTCTGTCACTCTCCCCTCTTCCACTCTCCCCTCTGTCACTCTCTCCTCCCCCCCCCTCTGTCGCTCTCTTATCCCTCCCCTCCGTCGCTCTCTCCTCCCTACTCACCCCTCTGTCACTGTCACTCTGAATATGAAAATGGACAGTTATCTGCCCCTCTTGCATTTTTTTTAGTAAATTGAATGGCCTCATGAGGAGTTTGTAACCTTCTGCCTGGTTCTTTTTATTGCCTCTTCTGTATGGTAATGATACTGAGCAATGTCCTTTTCTATTTTTGTTTAGGAGCAGATTAAAAGTCTAGTCAATCAGATCTGTGGGAAAGTCTCTGGTAAAAATAACAGCAATGAGAACTGCCCGATGAACTGTACACCAAAAAGAGGACCTAGAAAGCGAGCCACACTTGATATGCCATCATCCAGATTCTCATCATCTTTGTCCAAAAGTGCTTCTTCCTGAAGATGCCAACACTCAGCTCATTTCTCAAATCCATATATTTTTTTTTTAACTTTACCCTAGTTTGGAGTACTTGCTGTAGAATACAGGCTGTCTTTGCACTAGCTCTAAGAAGATTTTTTTTCTTCTGGTTTTAGACAAGTAACTTTGTTTTAGCATTAAACTGTTGATTTCTATTTCTTCCCACCCCATTTTTTGGGTTTTGTATGGAAAACTGCAGTTGGAATTTTAAAGCTGCAGTATCGTTGCTGTTTTATGGCAGTCTTAGGAGGTGCTCTATTTTTGAAGCTGCCCTGGGGACTGTACAGTTAAAAAAAAAAAAAAAAAAAGCCTTTCTTGAGAACGGAACTTGTAATAAAAAGGCTTTTTAAACCATTTTTTGATAAGTTGAAGTTTGATGTGTTTTTTGTATTACTTTATCCAGTCAAGGGAGCAATTTTTTTCTAGAAAGAAAGAAGTGAAAACTTGAACATGCCTGCTTTTACTTGGCCGTGTTTCATTCTGTCATGTGCAAGATGAGTTTTGTATTTTTTTTAATTGGGAATTAAAATATATATTAAAAAAAAAACAAAAACAAACAAAAAATCTATGGATGGGGTGGCAACTGAAGATGGACTTTGTGAAGAACCAGAGGCAAAATGCTGAGATCTGAGAAAGTTTCTCTTACCAGCACATCTCTATGCATCTGTTAAAGGAGAAGTAGGATATTTCCATTGGACTCAAGCTCTGCCTGCCTGGTACAAGTCATGTAACGGTGGGGTGGGATTATAAACTGTGCCTGATTTCATAAGGAATCCATTCTGTTATTTTTGGTGCTGTTGGCTACTTTATCACAAAGAAGAAAGAAAAAAAAAACTTCAATAGCATCCTTTTGAAAAACAAAAGGAAACAAAGGAATTTAAAATATATATATAAAGTGGTTGAAGCCAGAAGTGCTTCGTTGTCATAGATGTGCAATCTCTCTAACATTCCATTTTCATTCCACTGCTGTCTCAACACATCACACAATCAGCATTAATATAAATATATATTTTTTTTGTTGTAAAAAAAAAAAAAAAGCCCTCTCTGTTGTAAATACTAGCAATGTATATCTTTACTGCCCCTTGTGGCAGAGATGGAATTACTTCAGTGAACACCATTTTAGAGCCACTAGGTCTGAATTATGTTTCCTTGATGTGAATGTGAAAATTAATTTTTCTGAATTTTTCCCCCTTTTTATTTTTGTGTTACCGCAAGAGAAAAAAAACAAAACAAAAAAGTCTAATCCAAACCCGTTTGTTTGTTTGTATATATGCCTGTAAATTTTTTTAAATACTTGAGCCTTCTTTTGGGGATTGGGGTGGATAGGGGACGGTGAGAAGACAAGATGAAGAAAAAGCCTTATGTTTCAGTTTCTTCATCGGATGGTTTGGATGCTTACAGGGTTCTTCTTGTGACATATATACAAGTGCTGCTTACATCACTGTCTGCTCCCTTGCTGTGCTTGTTTGTGGGACTACGAGATTAAGAAAAAAAAGGAAAATATTTTCACAAATCTGCTCTGTTTCACGATAGAAAGAAAACTAAGAAATCAACCTGTAGCTGCCCATATTGCACTGAACTCGACAGTGGTAATTATTGCGGGAGAATCCTTAATACAGTTTGTTGGTTGTTGTTGCGGAAGACTGGTCTTTTTTGTTTTTGCTTCTTTCCCCTTCATTTTTTTTTCATATTTAACAACTGCATATGAGTCGTGTTTCTGATGTGGTTGTCCAGTTTTATGGCCTTGCTGTGTACATTTCTCCCTCTTACAATAAATTCCAAGACTACGGCTTACTGGCTGCCATTTAATTTATTAGCACCGCTTTTCCTCCATGTTGTTTATTGACCGTTTTGTTTACTTTTCAGGTTTCTACAACAAGGTTTAATAATGAATAAAAACAACCTTTTTTTGAATTTTGACTTTTACTTTTTGTTTCCCAGCTACAAAAGCTGAACCTTTTTTTTTCTTTCTGGTTTTTTTTTCAACCACTGAAAATAAAATACAAGAATCCTGGTGAAATGCCACAGACTAAATACAGCGACTGTAATACTTTATGTTCTTAAAGCAAGATATCACTTTAAATTCGGCTTTTCCAAAATATTTCCTGCCTGAAGCAGTTTCCCGAGGGACCACTTTAATTCACTCCATAAAGTACCCTTGATAGACCTAGTAATGGGCTCTAGACATCCTGCCTCTTAGGGTTACAACAATAAGAATTACTCATGCATTCCTTGATTGGAAGACAAACTAGCCAATCTCTGCACTTTCTGCTTTAATATTCCCCAGAGCGTTTGGTAGTAGGTATAACAGAGAGTAGTGAAAAGATACGTTAGAAAACGTATTTTGTCTCATCCATGGAGGGAATAAGTGATAGATGGTGTCTCTGTGAAGAATAAAAAAATATAGGGAGGAACACAATAAAATTGGGAGGGGCATGATTAAAATATTCATGATACAATCCAAAAAATGGATAGAAAAATGCTGTAGGGAATGCATATAAATGTGTTCCCCAGTCCTGCTGGCTGTGGCATCTGTAACTGTTGGTGCTTTATTCTATAATAATGTTTTTGTAGTCATCTAGTTTGGTTACAAAATGCAGTTGGACTTGATTATATGGGAGTCTCATGGTGCTAATGTACAGCCTTCGTTTCCCAGGCTTGTTTTGGCCAAGCCCGTGCTTCCAGCTTGCCAGTTTGCCAGTACAATACTATATGTTCTGACATATACAAAGGAGTGTAAAGAATGTAATGACCATGTAAAATTACAAGCACTATTCCTATCATGGAATGAATCTGGAATGCCTTTGCGTGCAGTTTAGGGTTAAAAGTCGTAACGTTGTTAGTTATGGTAGGTTTGTGCAAAATAAAAGGGCAATTTTGATTCTTGGACAGGCAGTTAGACAAAATGTATAATTTGAATATGACATATTTCAGCTATTTTGCCCTTTAGAGAACTGCTACCACTGCTCCCTGTGGTTCCTGGTGCCCACCATATAACTGACACAGGCAAAAGCCATAAATATTACTGTTACACTTTATGATTCTCTGGTATCAATAGGAAGCCTGGCTTAACCGAGTGAGTGACTTGTTGCAAATGTTCCAAAAAGTGCACACTGTTTGCAATTATTTAAGCTGTGTTATTTATTTATAATCATTTCCATTTTCTCTGCTTTAATAAGTTGGCTCCAAGTGGGGCTGCTCCTGTTGTGTAACTGCACACTTCCGCTTTTTATTTGTAGGAAAGAATGATCTAAGCTTTGTGCAAAGTCCCTTTGCTCTTGTGTAATGCACCACTGCTTTACGGAATGTGAATATGTAGGCATATTATATCCAGTGAGTAATACATATGTGTCTATGTGGATATGATACATGCTTGGAAAGTGTTGTTCGATCAGGGATCATTTTTGTCTATTTTTTATGCTCTTGTTTACATCATTTTCACCTTTTAGTACAAACAGTATTTAATCCTAAATTATTTTGGTTGTATATGTTCCCTTTAGTTCCTCACTTCGCGTACAGTTTGACTATATTTAAAGTTAGCAGTTGAAATGATCCATTTATTTGCCAGGCTTCTCCAATAATTTTTAATGAGTCAAATAACTATTGTATCCAGATTTTAAGAAAAATCCCTGTGTTAACAAAATTTCAGATTTGGTGGCACCATAACATTTACAACTCTGTGTATCAAGCATTTTTGGCCTGTGTCGTACAAGAAGATTAGCAGCTGGTAATTGGCTGGAAAGAGATTGTTTATTGTGGAGTAAGCAATCCGTTCTACCCCAAGGGCAAATCATATTTCTAGCCAGTAGGAGTGGCTAATCTCTCTGTGTGTTACAAACCTTACCAAACCGCTAAGAATCCTTAATCTGCTTAACCAGTCCATGTCACACTTTATTCATTTACTTTTTTGCAAGAAGTGGTAATTTTAACCAATGAGAAGTTTGAAAATCTGTCAGTCATATTGTTTCCAATTCAATGTAATGCGTGATTGTTCATTTCAGTTGCAAAACAAATGTTGTTTGGACAATCAAAAGCCTCTTACTCTTCAACCAATAAAAAAAATGTAAGTCTGAATGCTCAACAGTCTTGCTTGGTTATTTCATATCCCCACTGTAGGGGGGCACTCCTGCATTAACAGAGAAATGGCTACTCGTAGGATGTTCACGGTAGTTCCTAGTAACTGGTGTAAATAAATTCCGAAAATTTTCATTTTCTCACTTTCTAAAATGGCATCCAACCCTCTCTATCTGTCAGTACTACAGCCTCAGAGAGTGAGAGCTCCACAACTATATAGTGCTCACTGTAGAAAAAAAAAACCCTAATGATGATAACCACATCGGAATGGATACCCTTGTGTCTCCTGTAATAATCTACTGGTGAATAATCAAAGATTTTATTGTGTGGTCACTTTATAAATACTGTACATTTACATAAAAGTGATGCCTCAAATAAACATATCTTAGATTCAGATGATTACCTAATACACCACAACAAATTTGGCCAAATCACAAACTGAATCCAAGCCCTAATTTG
This sequence comes from Xenopus petersii, assembly GCA_038501925.1. NCBI lineage: Eukaryota > Metazoa > Chordata > Amphibia > Anura > Pipidae > Xenopus > Xenopus petersii. The sequence goes on from CM076683.1 coordinate 82,821,191, forward strand.
CATATTTACATTTGAGCAAAACAGGAAAAACAATTACATTGTAAGCAAAAAAATCACATGGCTTAAAGGAATTGTTCATTGTAAAAATAAAAACTGGGTAAATAGGCTGTGCAAAATAAAAAATGTTTCTAAGATCAATTGCAAACTCACTACATGGATATGTACCATGTGGCCCCCCTTCAAGTCTCTGACTAACTCAGAGTTCTAGAGCTGAAAAGCAGAATGTAGTGTTCTGGCTGTTTTATTAGACATCCAGTCACTCCAGCCTTTATACATTACATTTTTGGCTAACTAACTATATTAGAAACATTTTTTATTTTGCACAGTCTATCTGTTTACCCAGTTTTTATTTTCACACTGAACTGTTCCTTTAAAGGGTTCGGATTCTGCTGAACGCTTAATTCAAATCCTCGAATTCTGCATCCCTAATACATAGTTATATCTCTCCATAGTTTTAGAGTGCATAACCGTATATTTTTTATATCAACTTTGTATCTCATTTGTCACTTACCCACACTTATTGGCAGAAATTATAAAGCTATAGTGATGACAACTTGCACATAGTGATGACGACTTGCACATAGTGATGACACTTGCGGTGTCATTCTCTAGAATATATCCTTGAATGTAATCCTTTAACAAACCTTCCGATAACTTGCTCACAACTGATGTCACATTGGCAGGTCTTGTCATTACCAGGTTGAGATTATAATATTAGAATTAAATCACATGCCCTCAGATGTACATTGGTACTATACCAAATGAACTACTCAAGGGTGTGTACCTTTAGGCCTGATCCCTTCTTCATTTTAATTTAACTACCATACTCTTTAGCCACTAAAAACTTTGAGCTGAGCCATGTGTTTATTTACAGTCAGTCCTGTAACTCTGACATTGAAAAAGCAAATGAAAGTAATCCGTTCTCTTAATCCGAGTACCCTGTAACCAAAATATCAGCATGTTTTAATGAAGCCAAATTTTCAGCCCACATTATTTAACCATTTTTTTTTTGTGATTAGTCACTGCAAGTGACACAATCAGTTCCTCTTTTTCTATTGTTGCATTCTTGTTTAGAGCTTTTTTGAACCACTGTCATATTTTTTTTTTTACAACGAAGAAATGTTATATACGAGAGTATGTTCTCTGTTACCTCATGAATTTGAATTATGCTCTGAAAGAAAATTGTAGAGCTAGAATGTAGAATTCATTGCAGCCATCTGTGGCAATGTTAAAGTGTTTTTTTTTTTAATGCACCAACCATTGAAAATTATGGAGTGTAATTTTTATATTCTTTTTTTCTTTAAATAAATAAAATCAATAGTTTTTTTAAAATTAGACTTTATTCCAATTAGAAAAAGAAACTTGGACATTACACAAAATTTTACAAAATAAGCTCATAAGCGTGCTAGCAGTATGATTTGACTTTAACAAACATGCAACCTGCTCTAGTTTCAACTGACCTTTTCCCTCTTTGCTTGCATGTAAAGGTCTGTAGCAGACTCCAACAATTAACTTGCCTACTGCAATACAATCTTGTGAAAAGTTCAACATATAAGGCTTCCACTCTCTCATTCTCCTCTACAACTTCTTCCTATTATTGGGTTTCAAAGAATTCTTAAAGGAGAACTGACCCCCCTACCAAAAGCCCCCCCCCTAATATTGCAGACAATGCCTCCCTCCCTGCAATGTGCTTTAGTGTTGAAAAAAGCCCTATTAAAAATTCTGACCCTTAAATGCAGAGAAGCTCAGCGGAGCTCCAAGTTGCCATCTTTGGAATCTTCGTGTAGTCTTTGGGTCTCAATGCCAATTTGCGGATGCGCAGTTGAAGCCGGTTCCTGACTTGGCCCAACTACGCATGCACCGGCAGGATTCATGATGGCGAAGAGACAGAATATACGAAGTTTTGGAAGATGGAGACTGGGAGCTCTGCTGTGCTTTTTTCTGCATTTAAGGGGGGGTGGGCTCTTGGTAGGGGGGGGTTAAGTTCTCTTTTAAAGGATAATAAAATTAAATTTGTTGAACAGTCTCTTTGTAATCTTTAAATACCGGCCACTCATGTTGATAATAGGTTTATAGTAATGCTGCAGAATTCCCTTTCACTTAGGATTCCTTCATCTCCTCCTCTAACACACTCACCTCCTCTCTTGGAAATTTACTTTGGTTGTTGGCTACTGAGCATGCTCAGTTCTTTTAACTCCGATAACTAAACACACACTCCAGTTTATCAGCCAATGAAAAAATGGCATTGCTGCGCCGTGTGTGTGCACGAGTGTGCAATGTGGTTTTGCTGCGACCTGCCCGAATAAGGGAGGTTGCGGCAGGAGGAAAAGGAGTACCTGTTGCGGATCTGGGCTGGTGGGGCCCACAAGAGCACCGGTATTTTTTTTCCTGTGTTCCACCAGCCCAGTCTGACCCTGATTGCTGGTTCTGAAAATAATGTTTAAGCACTCTCTCCCAATCTTGTAATGACTTGTCACACACAGTATGACGACTACTAGGTGTTCCCCAGCCCCTATCACTCTCTCCACTCTTTCCAATTTCTAGAAAGTGAACTCTTAAATGTTACCTGCTGATTGGTTGGAAAAAGAGACTAGCCTTGTAGCAAACATTTCATCTATATTATATAACTCCCCTAAACTGTGATAACTCAATTGAAAGCTAAAATTATAAGCATAGCAACCAATGAAAACTGATCATATAAGCTACAGAATGACATGGAGATATACATGGCTCCCATATGAAAATGATCCCCTTCTCTTGTCAGTCTTGCACACACGAGGACCCTAGAAATGCATGGGGACATGAAAGCCTTGCTATGACCACTGCTAATTTAAATGTGCCCTTGAAAGTTGACCAAACCCTGCCTTTACTGTAAGTTTTGCATTTGATGTCTGTGATTTTTTCTCTCCTTATTTTTCCTCCTTTTCTTTGTTTGCTTTTCTTCTATACTATTCTACACTCTATAAACAAGGCCATCAATGGTCCAAGACATTTGTATCCTTTTCATGAAAGAAAAATCAATACAAAAAACTGAAAAACGGCAATAATTTATTGTTTTTCTACTATAAGGGCTGATACAGCTCACTTTGCGCTTAAGCTCTTTTCCATAAAAATGGTACATAAAGCTTTCAAAGTATATTGCAAAACCCTGTCACAGGGCAGAAGTTACTAGAAATATCAGATGCCAGTCCATCGGCTCCTCCTGTTGATATAATGTTGTAGTTTGGACTAGATATCAGGAACTTTCCTCTGGCCTTTTCTCGTTCCATTGTGCTTGATTATTTACAGAGACAACAAGAGACATGTTTACTAACATTGGAGATTAATATCTCTGGAGATGTTGCCCATAGCAACAAATCAGAGCTTTGTTTTTGTTTTCTAACTTGTAGGTGACTGATTAAATCTAATTGCTGATTGGTTGCCATGGGCAACATCTCCAGAGAACTCAAGAGATATTTATCTCCAGTGGTAGTAAACATGCCCATTGGGCCTTTTTAATAGCAATTGGTTCAGTCTATAAGTCACAACATGAACAAAAATGTCAAATTACTAACAGTTCTTTATTCAAAAAAAAGCTTTCACTTTAATTTAAAAAACAAACTTTCTCATCCCTTTCCACTTTTTCATCCTGCCCTTTCCAGAATGTCTTCTACTTCTTCTAATATGTTCTAAGGGACAATAAAGAATATGGTTTGAAATGTTTGTCTGTGTGTTTTGGGCTCTTACACCAACCTGAAGTCACCAAAGCTCTATAGAAATAAAGATCCATGCCTCTGAAGATGCCCATAGTAGCTCTCCATCTTTTGCCTTTCCAAACTATTACACATGCTCAGTCTGCTCTTGGCTTATATCAGTGACTTGAGCTTAGGGACAGACTCAATATTCTTCTTTCCTCTGCCGGCTTGCTCTGGTCAATGCCTATTCACTATTAAACATGCATACAAGCCAACCAACCAATCACAGCCCCTTCTGACTGCTCACTAAAAACGAATGCCCTGCTCTGGCACTTTGAACTAGGAGCTGGACTTCTAGCTGAATTCTTGATTCAATCCATCCCTAGTTGTGTGACTTTCCTTTCCGCCTTGTAATGATCCCAAATGCTGAACTGTTTTAGTGTTTCTTTCCTTTCATTATCAAGGGGTCAGTTGCAGAATGAATATATACAGGGAAAGGAGACACATATACGAGTCTTGAAGGAGAGGAGGAAAGAAACCATATGCAGTTCTTGATGTAATGTTTATGGTTTTATATATTAAAATATGAAGTATATTTTTCAATAAAAGAACTTATATGTGTAAATGATAAATTGATAGGCTGATAAGACTGGTTGGGCTGTAAGACTGCAGTTTTTTAATCAAACATTGTTTTTGGGGCAGGATATCAGGTTTTACACTGCATTCGCCAATGTTCACTGATATAAATCAGGATCGTGTGTGTGTGTGTGTGTGTGTGTGTGTGTGTGTGTGTGTGTGTAAAAAAGGGTAGACTGCACATGAGGTATGTGCCCCGCGCCCCCAAGCTTTGCGCCCTAGGCATGTGCCCCTTCCACCCACCCCTAGTTCCAGTCATGTTGCACTATGCTCCTGTGGGGTTTTCTTTTGGTATTAGAAATACTTAATTGTAGATGTAAAACAACTGACCTAAAATAATGCTAATTCCCTGTACTGTTTCAGCCATCTTGCTATTATCTTACATTTAGAGATCAAGACTTCATTTTTGGGTCTCATTATATGACACTGGAATCAGACATGGGGCTAAAGGACAAACTTGTTTAGTTCTGTCAATTGTAGCTTTCTGCTCCAAACGTCAATAGCAGGAACAAAAAACAATCTGTCAGATTTACACAGATCAGCTGGGATTCTCATTGGAGGATATTAATAGAGCCACTGGATTTGGAGAGAAGGGAAAAGTTTTATTAAACAATACAAAACCCACATTTCATTACATGGCAACACAACAACCAGTGCAGTCTGCATATTCTGATTTTAATTATTAATCGGCATTGCTTCACCTCCCAACTGCAGCCAAGAGCACACTGAACATGTTGAAGTAGATGTTCTCTTTTATGAACTTTAGTACAGTTGTGTTCAGAATAATAGCAGTCCGACATCACTAACCTGATCAATCACTGTTTGTGGTAGAAATTATATTTCTACCTGGCAAATAATTCACAAGTAGGTGCAGTAGAGTAATAGAAAACCAACAGCCTCAACAGTCATGATATGCTTGCTGCTGATTCTGTGTAATCATTGTTCCAGATAATAGCAGTGTGGAGCTCAATTAATGAGGTCATTCATTCTGTGAAAAAACAGGTGTCAATTATGTGCCTTATTTAAGGGAAGGACTACATGGATGATTTCCGCATGATCGGATGTGACAGAAATACGGGAATAGCATTGTTGGATGGTGTCGCAGCATTGATCCGACGCAACACAGCGGTCGGATGCAGACGCTGCATCTGCATCCGACAGTCGTGTCGCGTCGGATCAACGATGCGACTTCATGCGACATTTCCATTACTTACCTTATATCTGTCGCATCCGACGTGACGCCTGCATTTTTGCGCAGTGCGTCGAAACTCGCGTAAATCGTCCATGTAGTCCTACCTTTATGAAGGAAGGCAGCAAATGTTGGGCATGTTGGTTATAGTGCATTTCTCTCTGAAAATCGGAGTAAAACGGGTCGTTCCAGACATTGTTCAGGAGAACAGCGTGCTTTGATTAAAAAGTTGATTGGAGAGGGGAAACATATAGGAGTGAAGAAAATGATAGACTGCTCAGCTAAAATGATCTCAAATGCTTTAAAATGGCAACCAAAAACCAATGATCAGCTCCAGGAAGATCAAAGAAGGTCTACAGTTATCTGTGACTACTGTTAGAATTAGAAGACCAAGCTATGAGCAAGACGCCCCTGCAAACTTCTATTGTTGAAAAAAAGACATATGCTGAAGAACAAATTTGCCAAAGAACAAATTGACCGGCCTAAAGAGAAAAGGTGCAACATTTTGTTGACTGATGAAAGCAAGATTGTTTTTTGGGGTCTAGGGGCCACAGACAGGTTGTCAGATGACCCCCAAACACTTAATTCAAGACACAGTAAACTGTGAAGACATGGTGGCACAAGCATCATGATATGGGGATGTTTCTCATATTATGGTATTCGGCCTATCACATACTGGAATCATGGATCAGTTTCAAAACATCAAAATACTTGAAGAAGTCATGTTGCCTTATGCCGAAGAGGAAATGTCCTTGAAATTGGTATTTCAAAAGACCCACCAGTAAATGAGCAACATCTGGGTTCCAGACCAACAAGATTGACGTTATGGAGTGGCCAGCCCAATCCCCAGAACTAAATCTAACTTGTGGGGGTGACATCAAAAATGCTGTTTCTGGGGCAAAACCAAAAAATGCAGAATTGTGGAATGTAAAAGGTGCCAGAAGTTGGTGGACTCCATGTAACACAGATGTGCAACAGTTCTCAGAAACACTGATTATACAACTAAATATTAGTTCAGTGATTCAGAAAAAAGCAAAAGGAAGAAAAAAGCTAAGAAAAGCAAAATCTTGAAACATTTTTTCAGTTTATACAGTGAATGTTTGAGTTGTAATGAAGAATGCAGACACTGCTATTTTTTGGAACAGCCTAATATTCCCTTTCCTTCACTTTCTTTAAAGTTTGATACATTTTTCTTCATTTTTTGATTTGGAATAGAATGTGCAGTGTTCCCAATGCATTTGAGTACATTGAAATATAAGGATTTTGAGCTTTATTCACTTTTTTTTTAAACACTCTGCTGTTATTCTGAACCCAATTGTATAATGGAACTTAGCATTCGTCTCTAATAGCACTCTGCCTTTTATTTGCAGGACCCCTCATCCTCTAGTCTACATGATTTGCTGTCTCTACGGTTGTGCCCCATGCCAACCTCTGGTAGGACACAGATCTGAAGGAAAATGGCTTTTCCACAGCCCAGAATGATTTTAATAATTGTAGCACCTATGAATTGAGTTTACATTGTTTGATCTTCTACTTCGCATAGTTTTTCCCACAGTGAGTATTGGAGAAGACAATGTACAGAGACCCTTGTGCCATTCCTGTACAGATCCATTGATTCTAGCAGGCCCTGAACCTGTCCCAAAAAACAACCCCATAGCTTTTGTATGAGCTGCTTTGGCTGCAGGGCCAGACTATCCCCTACCACAACTTGTACATGTATCATTTTTGGGTGGTAAGAGTTTCCCAGACACTGCACAGTGTAGCCTTTGGCAAGAAGCTAGGACACCTTCAACACAATACACTTTTACATACGACAAAGTCATACACAAATAAAGTAAGAAGAGCTGTTTTACGGTAAAGGTTGTTTGTATTTAATGGTAAGAAACTCAGCCATTTCTATTTATTATTCAGTAAAGGTTCATTATTATAACCTTCAAATATCAAGCCTGGCTTATCCCGTGGTTTAAAAAGGTCTTATTATTAATTAATTCTCCAACGTAGTACAACAGTGAGCTTAGAGATTGTTACAGTGAATTTGCCTAAGCTTTCACAGCTTCAGGTTAGGCCACAAATCCAACAGAACTCGATATGTAGGTCCACATTTATGTATCAACATTGATAAACAGGAGTAATGTAGATCTCTCCTCCTCAGAACCACAGTCAAGTATGAAGTGACAGGGATCTCCAATGAGTTGGGAACATAATACAGGAATTCAACATTCAAATCAATATTGTTGCACCACTGGTAGAAAGGTTCTATTGGTAATAGATTCCACTCTATGTCTGTACAGAACTGCATGGAATAAAAACAAGAGACATTGATTCCGAGACACCTGGGAATCACAACAGTCTCCAGTGACATCAGATGTTCTTGAAGGTTAGGGTTTACAGGAAAACACTAGCTTTTGCTTCATTCATTTAGAGTCAATAAGCAACAAGGAAGAGAAAGATGCTGGTGCTCATGCCGTGTGAGCATCACTTTCATCACTGACGTCTGAAGTCGTGTTTGCAACGGTGTCTAGGCCAGTAAGAACAGAGTCCGCCTGAACATCTTCATCATCTGATTGGACAACTGGTGACTCTCCCCCATCTTCGCTATTCTCTGGGCTGGCAGAGTCGGTGCATGTAGAAGACAGCGAAGAGAGTTTGTGTCTCAGTTCAGCCTGGCTGGGAACCTGCAGGGTTATCTCATTTTGGCAATCAAACTCCGGGCCTATAGCCAAAATAAAAGGTAAAAGACAAAAAAAAAAAAGAAAAAATATTAAATCACTCAACTCGATCTATCTAGCCATATGTACTTAAAGGAACAGTGTTTTAAAGTAATACAAATATAATGCAATGTTGCCCTATACTGGTAAAACTGCTGTGTTTTCTTCAGAAACACTACTATTGTTTATATAAATGAGCTGCTGTGTAGCAATTGGGGCAGACAGCAGATAAGCTCTGTAGAACATAATGTTATCTGTTATCCACTATTTAACCTGTGCCATATAGACTTTTTTCAGTGTATGCCATTGCTACACAGCAGCTTGTTTATATGAACTATAGTACATTTAGTACATACAGTTTTACCAGTGCAGGGCAACACTACATGTTCCTTTAAACACTCATTAACTGTGAAGGGTTCAAAACATGACAATTGCATAGGTGGGCAAGTAGGGTTGCCACCCGGCCGGTATTTTACCGGCCTAGCCGGTAAAACACATGCCAGGGCCGGGGCCGGTATTACAAATTTACCGGCAATGTAGCTGCCGGTAATTTGTAATACCATTTACAAAATCCCCTGCCGCCAATGAAAACGTACATTTTCGTTGGCTTCGGGTGGTGGCCCTGCCCCTTTTGTGACGCTACTCCCCATGGCCCCGCCCTGGTGTGACGCAACTCCCCAATGGCTCCGCCCCTTTTGCAGTGCCCCATATCAGCTCCACCCCTTTTTGTGTCATGCCCCATGACCGGTAATTATTATTATTCTTTTTAAAAGGTGGCGACCCTATGGCCAAGGGGGCAGGATCACACTGTTGGATATCATCATCCACAAACAGACAGATTTATGTAACAGTAGAATTGCCAGCTGGATGTAAATGTGGCCCTCGTTTCTAATCTGGGAAAACGTCACATGTGCTTTGCATAATATAATAACTGTGAATTTAAAGCTTACATATTGCCACCTTTTTACAAACTGGCACCCAAAATTAAATGGTGTGTGTAAATGTTTCTACATTTAGTAGAATAAAGCAATCGCTTGCCTGGTTGAATAATCCATTGATATTAGTGGACACCCTCCAGTTCTGACTTTAAGGAATTAAGCTGCTGTCAGATCAGTAGAAGAAGCCACTTCCCAATGTGATCCAGTCTCACTACAAACTGTGAACTCTTTACTGCTGACCCCTAATATACAAATTGTAGATTGAGGGGAGGTGCAGAATTGGCTTGGGCGCCCAGTACAGATGAAATATAAAATATTAGCTTGGGGTTCAGTGCAGGCCCAACCTGCTGATCCAATAAAATAAATATCAATAAATTGCATGTGCAGGAGTATAAATCTGGGGCAGCAGTATTTCCTAATCCATAAGTGACAGATGTTTCCTTATTTTTACTTATGTTCCATGCAGATCTTTCCCTGGGCTCCATTCAGACAGGACCATAGGAAGGATGCAAAGTGTCACATCAGATTATGTATCAGACAAACCATACAGTAGGGGGTGCATCACTTTGGGCACTTTTCTTGTTTAATAAAGGGAGAATTATAATGACATTTAACAATGAAAAGCACACACACAAACAAGCAGCAATGTTTGCAATCACAGCCCTGCAGTCTCACAAGCAAAGACAGGCTTCTGTTCTCTATTAAGTCAGCCTTAACTGCTGATTGGTTCCTATTTTTAAATCTGTGGGTGGGGGGGCAGCCACCAATGAGTTTTTTTTTTTTAACTTGTGGGGGGAGCCTGACCACCAATGATTTTTTTAGAACGTGTAGGGAGGGCTGGCCTCCTAAAAACTGGGCACTGCTATCAGTTGGTGATCATACAGAATGCCTAGTGTTGGAACTGTTCGGGAGCCTCCAGATGTTACAGAGGAATCCATCTAATGAACACACAGGAGCTAGAGAATTTATTTTGATTAACTTCTATTAAATTATGAATAAACATTAATTTGGTAAAACAAAATATGTAATCATAGCGATTGAAGCAAGACATTGTCTAATTTTCAGTTTATCTGGCATTTTAAATGGACATGCCATCAGCAAGTATGCATAAAGGTAAAATATAACCAGTTGTTTACATAGTTAAATCTGGTTGAAAAAAGACAAAGTCCATCAAGTTCAACCCCTCCAAATGAAAACCCAGCATCCATACACACACCCCTCCCTACTTACATAAATTATATATACCCATATCTATACGAACTATAGATGTTGTACATTCAGGATACATTATATACATAAATGTTTTCTTCGTGAGGCGTCTTCGGAAACCGAAGTGATCTGAGCGTCATCCCACCGGCGATTTCATTCTAGTCGGCGGGAAGGCAATTTGGGGAGATTAATGGACCAAAAGAAGAGGACAATTGTCGCCGGGTGACTAATCTCCCCTCATCTGACCGCGTGTCTCTGCCCTCAGAAGTTTCTTTAAAGAAAACATTTCTACAAGCCTATTTTAGTGTATTAGGATTTGTTACATTCAAGTGTCAGTATACCCCTTGTTTAACGTGAGTCCAATGAATAGGGCTTTTGCTGAACATACTTTGTGCCTATCATTTTAATCACAAACAAAAAATCTATGGTTTTTGTTATTTCTTGAGCTAAACAGGGCAACAGGGAAACGGAAGGTGATATGTTTAGGATTGGTTATTTGCCTTGCAAGGACAAACATGTGGAGCTTCAGTCTCCCTTTTTGTCCTGTTTAGCTCAAGAAATGACAAAATCCATAGATTTGTTATTAAAACAACATGCAAAAATTATGTTCAGCCAATTTTTTATTTTTATTTATTGCACTCACGCTGAGCATTTCATCAGCAAAATTATGAAATATATCTATAGGAATAAGGAATCATGTGACAGAATTTAAGCCAACAGTACCTATAATAGGAGAAAGAACACTGTTCTCCTCTGCTCCGGAATTCAAGAAAACATCAAGCGCTTCTTGGTCGGACATGTCCATCAGGTCCATCTGCTCCAACATGTCTACATTGACTTCCATTGACGACATACTTCCAATTGGCTCTGTAATTAGAAACACAAGCCACGAATAACTATTAACTCAGGATCCAGAAGCCAATCTATATTGCGCAAATACAGTTCCTTTTTTCTTCAACTTAGGTTTTACCTTTGTCCCTCATGTAGAGTTTTGGAACTTTAAAAGTGGAATAAAATTCCTATAAAAATATACATTGAATCAGCAGGTCTGGACTGAGATTCAAGATAGTCCTAGGAATTTTAAGTACACAGAGGCCCAAGCAACTAGTGATGTGCGAGTCGGGATTTCCCTGACCCACATCCGCTCGCCACCCGTCCTCCCTCCACCCTAGCCCGACTTCCAGGTTCCTTTTATAGACCCGCCCCAACGATTATGTCACAAAAGGGGTGGGTTGAGCAGGTGCAGCGTCTATAACAGAAGAACCCGGGAGTCAAAAGCTGGCACTGCAACGAGAGCAGGAGAAGAGCTCAACCCACCCCGGCCCGCCACCCGCGAGGAGGAGTGCGAGGTTGGCCCGAACCCGCAGCTATCGGCCAGGTCTGCACATCACTACAAGCAACTCCCACAGGCCCAATAAATAGTGACTTTCTATGGCATCTTACAACAGCCCCTCCCTGCTGATTCCTAGAATCAACAGATTCTCCCTGCAAGTTGGTCTGGCTCTCCATTCTACTACACTGATCTGCCCAAGGAATGTATGTATGTCCTCTTTAAAGTCTGACAAATTCCCACCTGTAAGAATAAGCTGCTCCCCACAGCACTGCCCCATGCAGCTCTGTATGTATGCTATCATAACAACAATTTAAATGAATTGAGAAGCAATACTATGGCAAATTGGGAAAAGAAATGAGGTAATGTAGCCTTGGAGTAGCACACCTATATCTGTACTCTAATCAGGCTTTCTACTAATATTCAGAACTATGTGGCATATAAAGGCAGGGACGTATTTGAGCATATAGGCATTTGAGGCCTGTGCCTAGGGTGGCAGCTTTAGGGGGGCAGCCCTCAAGTGCCTAAAAGTTAAAATGCAGCCTGGTATGAAGGACAATGTTGCATACAGTTGTCGTGCAACCAGGCCCGGACTGGCAATCTGTGGGTTCTGGCAAATGCCAGAGGGGCTGCTGTACGGCTCCATAGAAAGTTACCATATAGTGGGCTGGTAGGGGGCTGTTTGGGCCTCTGTGTACTTGGAATGACAGGGCCTATATTGACTCCCAGTCCAGGCCTGCATGCAACTATGGCAGCTAACCTAGACTAATATTCAAACAGATAAACATGCTAGAATCACCCACTGCCAAATCATGTCCCAAATAAGTTAGTTTGAAGTCACAAACAAGGTTAGGTTTTTTTCTTCACAGCTCACAATGCAGCTTTACAGAAAGCATCCTGGGGATGATGATCAGTGATCATACAACAACTACTTTATTTCTTCTCTGTGAAAAACAGATTCTAATCTCAGTCACAAGGGACGAGAAGGTTTCTTTGAAGCCTGGAGGAATTCAGTTCACATGTCTCTCATGAAATCTCTTTCACATAAATAGTTTTTAAATGAATTTCAGTTACTTTCACGTCTCCAATGAAAACGACATTTTGGGCACTAATATTACAGTGCTTTTTTCATGAAAATATTCCTTTAAAACAGCGGTCCCTGACCTTTTTTGCCCCAGGGACCGGTGTAAAGCCTTAATTCTTTTCAAGGACCGGGGGGCGGCACGCCAAATTCGGTCTGGTTGTGTTAAATTCGGGTGTGCCTGGTTAAATTCGGACTTGGTGGCCCAGTTCAAGTATGTCCGCGGCCCACTAGTGGTTGGGGACCCCTGCTTTAATACATTCCCTTATTCTTCATAATATAAACGGATAGCAGTGTTTTCTGACTTCTTACCTTTTCTATTGTACCTTTGTACAATAATTTATATACTAGGATCCTGTACTGCCACTGAAAGCAATCATGCCCTGCATGAAATAATATTATTTAAGAATCTATTGTATAAAGCCCCATGAGGAGTGTGTACTCCTCGTTGTTCTCTCACTCTCTACTGCCAATGTATATAGGACGGCATGTTTGATATATTGGTAAAAAGAAACTACTACAATTTTCTTATTCCTGAGATTGCCCATTTTAATTAAAGGAGAATTGTGACAAAGGTGCAACCTGCTTTTATGCATGAACCAACTATCATTTCTTACAACACACTAACCTCTAGAGCTTTGGATTCAACACTGTCGGGCTGGCCACCTTGATGAAAACTTGGAGCAGAGGCATTTAGGGCGAGATTGAGATAATGGCCATTTGTCGTCTTTGAGGAGAATATAGATATTCTTGGAAATATGAGCAAATAATTGATGTACCAATATATCCCTATATCTATTCTCATTTCATAAGGCAAGTGGGACCCTAACCAAAGGATTGAACTTCAAGCAGGGCTTGAACTGAAAGTCTGTCAGCAAATTGCAAATCATTATTATTACAAGGAACAATCAACCCTTCAAAAGATCTCAAAAACAGCTACACCTCACATCACACCTAGGTATTCACATAGCTGAAAAATATCAAAAATGGATTCCTACCTGATTAATATATTCAGCCTAACTATAATTGTTTGCCTTGGACAAGGTGGATCTCAGCGGTAAAGATCAGTTCACCAACATTTTATTTGTTCCATTCATAAGCAGTTAACGACATTGCAATATGCAGTAAATACATTATAATAAAAATGCTTTTAATTAACATTAAGATGATGACTGTTACTTAAAGCATGGGTGCCCAGAAAGAATTCCTACACGCTTACATAGCACGGGTACGGGTACACCTAGAGCAGTGGTCTCCAACCAGTGGCTCGTGAGCAACATGTTGCTCTCCAACCCATTGGATGTTGCTTCCACTAGCCTAAAAGCAGGTGCTTATTCTTTTTTTTTTTTTTTTTTTTTGTAACTTAAATTTTATTAGGTTTTAGCATTTAAGTTTCCAAGCATAACAATATTTCTCAAGATACATGTGAAAAAAAGTCATGGTTATTGTTTTACAAAGTTCTCTGTTAGCAAAAAAAAATAAAAAAAATAAGCAGGTGCGTATTCTTGAATCCCTGATCTAAAGGTTTAAGTTGCATTAAAAGCAGATGTACTGCTAAACCGAGCCTCCTGTAGGCTGCCACACAGCCAAATCAAAGCCCATATTTGACTCCCCCAGGAACTTTTTGCATGCTTGCCCCCAACTTTTATTACATTTGAATGTGGCTCATGGGTAAAAAAGGTTTGGGTTGGGAGTCCAAAAATGTTATCCCTGGTAATTCAGTGGAAACACTGAACTCTAACACTGTTCTAACAATCAAAACAAGCTCTGAGTTGAATGTAACACTATGCTCTTCTGTTGGTGATTTCTTGAATCAGTAAAAATCATTTTCCACATTATTACAAATTGGTAGTAACAGAAAATGATTTGTAATTTACGGTCGCTCTCAGTAACCACATATGGCCTACGGTCAAATATGACAGTTCTAAATCTACCCTAGATCCAGCATGAAAGAAACTTCTGCTCAGTGTATTTGCAGGACTTGCCTCTTCTTTCTGATATCTGCAGATAGCCACTCGAAAGATACTGCTCCATATCTTGTTGGAAAGCTTCTTCAAAGAACCTCTGTCTCTCTTTCAGCTTCATCTGCTGGGAATGCTCCACATCCAGCACCCTCTGAGTATGCTCTGCATCCAGCTCAGCTACAACACAAAACCAAAAGCAATCTATGAACACGAATATTACGAGAATATACAATACAAAATTCATGTCTAAGGTTTAAGCTCAGCATGAGCTCCTTAAATTCAGCTTGAGAAAAAAGTTTTTTCACTACAGGCAGTCCCCGTGTTACGTACGAGATAGGGTCTGTAGGTTTGTTCTTAAGTTGAGTTTGTATGTAAGTTGAAACATATACATTTACTTATTAAATGCAACAAGACAGATGTTTGTCTTAACATAGTATTTATTTTTACCTTTCTGTGCTCTGCAGTAGACAACTCACACCAGAGGGGATTGGGGCAGGTGGTTTATTAAAGCTAAATGCTAATAAAGGCCAAGCAAACCACAGTGTTACTGTAATAGTCTCTGTTTGTATGAGTTGTATGTAGGTAGGGTGTATGTAACTCGAGGACTCCCTGTATTTTATACACTTGTCTGCAGACAGGAGG
Organism: Xenopus petersii; assembly: GCA_038501925.1. Classification (NCBI taxonomy): domain Eukaryota; kingdom Metazoa; phylum Chordata; class Amphibia; order Anura; family Pipidae; genus Xenopus; species Xenopus petersii. Next base: position 82,836,562 of record CM076683.1, read on the forward strand.
AGGGTTATTTAGTCCTGCATTGGCTCTCAGATAATTCCCCTCTGTGTAACGAGTTTCTTACAAGCAATTTATATGGAAGGAGTTCATTATATAGACCTCATATTAACTCCTTGCACCAGATGGGAGAGTGAGATTAAAGGATTCCCTCTCCAGATTCCATGGGGGAGGAAGGGTATAATATAAAAATAAACCTGTCTCCACTTGCCCATATAAGACACCTTGGCACCCTGGTGTTGCTCTCTTACAAGATTGGGTCCCCAGATGTTGTTTAGCTACAACTCCCAACATGCACTTAATACTGATTAAACAGATTAAAAAAGGAGAATTTAGGGGGCACATTTACTATTGGGCCGTCAAAGTAAAATCCTTCGACTTCGAATATCGAAGTCGAAGGATTTACCGCAATTCGTTTGTTCGAACAATCGTAGGAAAAAACGGTTAAATCCTTCAAATCAAACGATTCGAAGGATTTTAATCCATCGATCTAAAGATTTTCCTTCAATCAGAAATTGCCTAGAAAGCCTATGTGGACCTTCCCCATAGGCTAACATTGATGCTTGGTAGGTTTTAGGTGGCGAAGTAGGTGGTCGAAGTTTTTTTTAAAGAGACAGTACTTTGACTATCGAATGGTCGAATAGTCAAATGATTTTTAGTTAAATTTTTAGTCGTAGTCGAAGTAGCCAATTCGATGGTCGAAGTAGCCAAAAAAAACATTAGAAATTCGAAGTTTTTTTCCTTGTAATCCTTCACTAGAGCTAAGTAAATGTGCCCCTAGGTTTATTAAGTGTATATTTTATTTTCACAGAATACAGTGCAATGAAAATTTCTCTGCCAATTTTTAACTCATAACCACCTGCTGCAGGTACCCTTACCCTTTCATGTCCAACAACTAAGAGCATGAACACTGAAAAGCTACCTGGCCCTGGCTTTCTATGAACATGCCCAAATGGCACAAACCTTGGCAGTAAATGTGATAGGGCCCAGCATAAAGGCACCAACTCCACTGCACTATATTTGCCCAACAGGGGTAGATTCTGGGAACCTGATTGATGCAGTTGATAATAGGGCAGGGAGCCTGTACACTGTAGCTATTGGTTAAAAAGCCATTAAAGGGAGTTTTGTTACTCTTAGTTTATGTGTTTTTTTGCAGTTTATTGAATTTATACATACAGGTATGGGACCTGGGGTTTTCTGGATAAGGGGTCTTTCTATACTTTGGATCTCCATACCTCAAGTCTACTAAAAGAATTTTAGAAAAATAAGAAAAAATAATTTAAACATTGATTAAACCCCGTAGGATTGTTTTGCTTGCAATTAGGATTAATTACATCTTAGTTGGGATCAAGTACAAGTTACCATGTTATTATTATAGAGAAAAAGGAAACAATTAAAAAACAAAAATCTAATTATTGGATTAAAATGAAGTCTATGGGAGATGTCCTTCCCCTAAAGGTGGCCATACACGGGCTGATAAAAGCTGCCGGCAGACCGTGTCGGCAGCTTATTGGCCCGTGTATGGGGCCCCACGACGGGCTTCACCGATCGAGATCTGGCCGAAAGTCGGCCAGATCTCGATCGGATGGGAGAGAAAATCCCGTCGGATCACGGCCGTATCTATTCGTTGATGCGGTCCCGCGATCCGACCGCCTGTTTGGGCATCGTTAGGATCCGATCGTTGGGCCCTAGGGCCCACGATCGGATCAGCCGATATTGCCCACCTCAAGGTGGGCATATCGGAGGGAGATCCGCTCGTTTGGCGACATCGCCAAACGAGCGGATCTCTCCATGTATGGGCACCTTAATTCGGAGCTTTCTGGATAACTGGTTTCCATATAATGGATCCCATACCTGTACCAGTATTCACTTGTTCACAGATAAGTTTTGTTTTACCTGATGTGGGTTAAATTCTGGTGAGCATACAATTAATTAGCGTTTGATTACGCCATCCTACCACGATAATAAGTAAAAGAGGGGTCATATCTTGTAAAATGGAGATGAGAATTGTCAATGAAATACAGTATTGTCATTCTTATTATGGAGAATCCACATGGCCCTGGTCCTCTCAGATCCCTGTCTATAGCAAATACCATCCTTTTGGAGAATGCTGTGGAAAATGCGGCTAGTTTTTGAAGAAAATCCACCATTTAACTGTAAAAAAAAAAAAAAAAAAAAAAAAGGTGTACCATACTAAAGTATATGTATTATTTCTGCACAAAGCCTCTTGTAAGAGCAGATGTACTGCTACAGAGTGGTGCGTGTGAAGTTTAAGGTCATTCTTATTAAGTTCCCATCTTCTATTATCAGCAACATACAAGAGCCGAGCTGCTTCATCTTCACCCACATAAAAACCAACCCACGCTGAAATAGCATAGCAACTTGGAGAGCCCCCCACTCCAGCATAGAGTAGCTGATTCATGGACTTCATGTAGCTGTGAATCAGCATTACTTTTATCGCTACCCTAGCAGCAATGGGGGGGGGGTTTAAAAGACAAGCAAGTTAACTAAAAGCAGCTAGAATGCTTGGACTGGCAGAAACACTGTCCTTCTCCCCAACCATACCATTAGGGATATATGCCTAGAGCAGGAGCTGCAATATAACTAAATGCTGCATTTAATGTTTCCAGGGTAGGCCAATTCTTACAAGCTTCTTTCATTGGTGCAGACATTTTTTCAATGTACAGTTTCCAGTGCTCAGTATTAAATAGGATTGCCACCTGTCCTGTTTTGACCCAGACAATCCAGTTTTAGGAAGGGCTGTTTGGGTCAAAGCTGCCTGCCCAGTTTTGTAAATTAGAAAAACTAGGCAGGATTGCATGAGATTGATACATAGGAAAAGTAGTGATGAACTTTAGTTAGACACAGTGGGTTGCTGCAAAATAAGTGCTTTTATTGAACACTACATGTTTCGAGCATAGTTCTTTATCAAGTCACTTGCTGTGCTGGTGTGTTATTAAGATATTAGACTGTGCTGGTCTGTTATTAGGATACACCACATCTTTATGAGAAATGCCATAATCCAGGTACTACCAAATGGTTCGCAATCTTCCTACAACTGTATTGGTAAAAAAGGCAACCTGGTGCACCAGGTATTGCAGACAAAAAACACCTAAGAATCTGGAGCAGACACTGGGCACATAACAGCTGAATATGTGATTTGAACAATTTTAGTTCCAAAAATACGATAAACACTTTCATACAAACAATATTTGAGAATGCAAAACATGACGGTGCTATAGGATGAAAGCACTCACAATAGACTTATAAATAAAAGGTTTTTCTATAACAAATGGCTGCTGAGCACTCGGCAACAGTCTGCTAGCATGCAGCTAAATATTCCTTATCTGGAACTTGAAGGGAATTCTGAGTCTTTTTCAGTGTACCTGGAGAAAAATAATGTGTTGCCAAAATCTCGGATGCTTCTACATACAGCTATAGGATTTCTTATCCGGAAACCCGATATCCAGAAAGCTCCGAATTACGGAATGGCTGTCTCCCATAGACTCTAAATTTTTAAAAAGGATTTCCTTTTTCTCTGTAATAATAAAACAGTAGCTTGTACTTGATCCCAACTAAGATATAATTAATCCTTATTGGAAGTAAAACCAGCCTATTGGGTTTATTTAATGTTTAAATGAGTTTCTAGTAGTCTTAAGGCATGAAGACCCAAATTATGGAAAGATCAGTTATCCGGAAAACCCCAGGTCCTGAGCATTTTGGATAACAGGTTCCATACCTGTATATGCAGCAGTGTATGAAAATAAAGTGCTGCTAAAATTATAAATACACAACTTGTTACTGTATTCCAGCAACAGAAGTAATTCATTTGTTCACCTTGTTTTTCCTGAACATATTATGTAAATTCTCCTTTTGAAACCAATTTATAAAAATAATGGTATGTCTACCATAGATGATCTAAATGTTTCTACCCTTTCTCACGCTTTTATTGATCAACCATGGAAGCTTTAGTGTTCCCTAATGAACCGCGAGACTTGTGGCCTGAGAGAATTCATTAGCCTTTCTGAAGGCTGTTTAGATTTCCTCAGCCTAGAAATGTAAAGCAGTGGTACAAATAGGTGAAACGCTTTATTAGTAACGCTATGCTAAGTTGCTTGATTTAGAACCTAATATCTGCAGCTTTCTGTCTTCACTGGCAAAAACAGTGCATGCCATACAAATCAGATGGATAAATGTCCAATATGTGATTGCATATGCCCCATACTGCAATACCAGCCTATGGATTCCTTTTACATACCCCATCCAAAATTACCAAAATGAGTTTCTCTTTGTATAACTAGTTAATTAGTGGTCAATACTGACTATCTTTTATTTTATTTATATATATATCACACAGTGGAAAATGATTTAAGGGCAAGTCCATACAGGGCGTTTTGGGGAGATTTGGTCGCCTGGTGACTAATCGCCTCATTTTGCGGCAACCAATCTCCCCAAACAACTTCCCTGAATTGCACCGGCTACAATGAAAAAAAAACCCGCCGGCGCTAATCACATGCGGCACTTCGCTTTCCAAAGTCGCCCGAAGTTGCCTCACGAGGAAACTTCGGGCGACTTCGGAAAACGAATCACCGCGTGTGATTAGCGCGGGCGTTTTTTAATTTTAGCCGGCGCAGATTCAGGGAAGACCCCGTGTTGCCTGACCCTTAAGGGAAAGGCAGCAGTCTATCAACTTTTAGGGTACACAATGGAGTTATCAAAGGGCACAGAATTACACAGGGTATAGTATTTATCTTAATAAAATGTTGTTTCTGCTGTACAAACCAGATTGCTAGTCCTTTAAAGAGGTTGAGCTCCTTTAGATTATCTTATAGTATGATGTAGAGTGATATTCTGAGACAATTTGCAGTTGTTTGTTTTTATTAGTTGTTTTTGTTTTGTTATTTATCTTTTTATGGAGTAGTTTTTCAATATGCAATTTCAGAAATCTGGTTGCTAGGGTCCAAAATACCCTAGCAACCTAACACTGAATAAGAGATTGGAATAGAAGAGGGTTTGAATAGAAAAATGAGAAATAGAAAGTAGCAATGACAATACATTTTTAGCTTACAGAGCATTTATTTTATAGATGGGGCCAGTGACTCCCATTTGAAAACTGAAGAGTGTTCAAAGAAAACGGGAAATTATTCAAATCGATTAAAAAGAAAAAATGAAGACCATGTTGCTTAGAATTACGCATTCTATAACATACTATGGGGCAAATTTACTTAAGGTCGAATATCAAGGGTTAATTAACCCTCAATATTCGACTGCCGAATTGAAATACTTCGACTTCGAATATCGAATTCGAAGGATTTACCGCAATTCGTTCGATCGAATGAAAAATCCTTTTTTTATTCCATCGATCGAACGATTTTTCTTAGACCCAAAAAAAGATAGCAAAGCCTAAGGGGACCTTCCCCATAGGCTAACATTGACTTAGGTAGGTTTTAGGTGGCGAACTAGGGGGGGTCGAAGTTTTTTTTTTTTTTTAAAGAGACAGCACTTCGAATGGTCGAATAGTCAAATGATTTTTAGTTTGAATCGTTCGATTCAAAGTCGAAGGTCGAAGTAGCCCATTCAATGGTCGAAGTGCATACTATAAAAACCATTCAAAGTTTTTTTTTCATCTATTCCTTCACTCGAGCTAAGTAAATGGACCCCTAAAAGTTAACCTAAAGTGAACCACACGTTTAAGCTCTGGCACATTGCTACTATGCTATGCCAGATGCAGTAAAAAACTGCCAACACCTTAATACATAAATAAAGCAATGATTGTAAATGGGATAAGTGTTCAGAAAAGCGCTCTAAGCTATTTTGCATTTGCAGGGTTTAGATCCTCTTTTATTATTATTATTAACATGTATTTATATAGCGCCAACATATTGCGTAGCACTGTAAAGTAAATGTGATTATACAACTACATCACACGAATTACATATATAGAATATATGGAGTAACAAACGTCACAATCAATACAGGTACAAAAAGGTGAGGAAGGCCCTATGCATAGGCATACAGTCTAAAGGGGAGGGAGTAATACACAAGGTGTGGGAGTGGGCAAGATCGAAGTAATTGGGTGAGAAATGTGGTACTGTATGTGGTGTTGCGTTTGGTAGTTAAGCAGAGTGAGGGTAGGCTTCTCGAAAGAAGTGCGTTTTCAGAGATTTTTTGAAAGCAGAAAGGTTGGGAGAAAGTCGGACAGACCGTGGGAGAGCGTTCCAGAGGAGGGGTGCAGCCCTTGCAAAGTCTTGAATGCGAGCATGTGAGGAGGTAATGAGAGAAGAGTTGAGTAGGAGGTCAGTAGAGGAGCGTAGTAAGCGAGTGGGTGAGTATATAGAGATGAGTTCAGAGATGTAGGGTGGAGCAGAGTCGTGAAGTGCTTTGAAAGTCAGTGTCATTAATTTGAATTTGATTCTGAAAGGTAACGGAAGCCAGTGCAGGGATTGACAGAATGGCGAGGCTGAGGAGGAACGGTTGCTGAGGTGTATGAGCCTCGCAGCAGTGTTCATTATGGACTGCAGAGGTGACAGTCTCTGGAGGGGGAGGCCAATTAAAAGCGAGTTACAGTAGTCTAGACGCGATATGATGAGAGAGTGAATAAGAATTTTGGCGGCGTCTTGGGTGATAAATGATCGTATTTTGGATATGTTCTTTAGGTGGAAGTGACATGATTTGATAAGTGACTGGATATGAGGAGTGAAGGACAGGGCAGAATCTAGGATAACCCCAAGGCACCGGGCCTGGGGAGAGGGGGTGATAGTGGAATTGTTAACTATGATGGATACTTCGGGGATGCTACTGGTGTTATTTGGAGGAAACAGAACCATTTCAGTTTTGGAGAGGTTTAATTTAAGGTAGCGTTGCGACATCCAGGTAGAGATAGCGGACAGGCATGAGGAGACGCGAGTTAGGAGTTCTGGGTTGAGATCAGGAGATGAGAGATAGATCTGAGTATCGTCAGCATAGAGGTGGTAGTGGAAACCGTACGAATTTATTAATTTGCCAAGGGAGGAAGTGTAGAGGGAGAATAGTAATGGTCCTAGGACAGAGCCTTGAGGAACTCCAACAGAAAGAGGTAGGGGAGAAGATGATACTCCATTGTAGGAGACACTGAAGGAACGATTGGTGATGTAAGAAGAGAACCAGGACAGGGCTGTGTCACGAAGGCCAAGCGACTGGAGGGACTGGAGGAGGAGAGGGTGATCTACAGTGTCAAATGCGGCTGAGAGATCAAGCAGTATTAGTAGTGAGAAATGATTGTTGGCTTTTGCGGTTAAAAGGTCATTAGTTAGTCGAGTCAGGGCAGTTTCCGTGGAGTGTTGTGGCTTAAAACCAGATTGTAGGGGGTCTAGCAGGTTATTGTCAGAGAGGAATGAGGTAAGTCGGTTGTAGACTAGGCGCTCAAGTAGTTTAGAGATGAAAGGTAGCAGAGAGATAGGTCGGAGGTTGTCAAGATTGGAGGGATCAAGAGAGGGTTTTTTCAGAATGGGGGTGACAAGAGCATGTTTTAGTTGAGAAGGAAACAGTCCAGTTGAGAGCGAAAGATTAAATAGGTGAGTTAAGGCTTTGATTAGACCAGGATTGGTATTGCAGAGAAGTTTTGAGGGAATTGGATCAAGCGGGCAGGTGGTAAGGTGAGAAGAGGCCAGAAGCTTCAACTTGAATTTAGTGATCAAAAGCATCTCTCATATATATAAATCTTATTTTAATACTGTGAATAAAACAGCCCATTCTTCACATCAATAATTCAATACATGTAACCAAGCGTATAGTGCAGTCAAATATATTGTATTTTCATTGTCATAGATATATCCTTTTTTATGGTCTGCAATTAGTATTCCCATTGGCACTATTGCCTGGAACGTTGTTTTAGCTACTGAATAGGTTACCTTGAACAAACAAGGCCACTTGCTGTCAGCAGTGAGAAAATACATGGCAACTAATATCAATTGGGACACGTTTATTTAGGAACTGCTCTGATTACCAGTTTGGAGTCAGGAAGGGCTACGTGTAGAAGCTAGGAAGAAATTATTTAAGCAAAATCTTAAATATTGATGGACGTTCCCACTCAACTATTATTTTACTATAAATATAAATTCAGCTTTAAGCTGAATGAATCCCTATATTTCCTGCTATAAACAACATCAAAATCTGGGGCAATGACCAGAGAGCAAATAAGATATTTTAGTATGTTAGCATTTCTCAAGTGAGGGTTATTTCTCAGTTTACATGCTGTCCTTTCGAAGGACTTGTATTCTCGCAAATCTCATTCAGGAAATTCACATTCAGTATTGAAATCATTATTAGATCACTTACCTATCACCAGGATTAGACTGGTGAGTAGTCAGTATCATACAAACAGCAGACTTAACAGAGTAAGGCATTGTCAGTTCCAAGAGCAGCTTCCTTTTCACCAGAGGAAAAGTGGTGCTTGTGTTTGAGGCACTATCTATATCTCAGTGCAGGAAGCAAGTAAAATAGGAGGAGAATTGATGGCAATTGTGTTAACCAGTTGTGTAATATGGTGACTTTGTAATCATCTCCCAAGTCGCTGAAAACTATAATATTTTAAAGAACATAAAGCAACATGCATGATGCGCAGTCTATAGGTGCCTCTAAAAGTCAACTGCGTGGTCACAAATAAATTAGATGGCTTCTAATGGGGAAAGCCTGTTGTTCAGATTTGCATTTTCAAAAATTAACATGGAGAGTTGTTGCGCGATATTTGCTCACATGTCACTTCCTCCAACTACAAACTTATTTTATGTCCAGGGACATGATAATATATATTTAAATAAAAAAAAGATGTAAAGAGCTGAACAAATACATTAAAATGGTACAAAAATGAAACTGGATTAGCGAATACATGTTTCTTCTCTTCAGAGGGAATAGCTGATAAATAAAACATTGCTCAGATATTATACAATATCCAGCAGATCTAAGGTTGCATACATGAAGTCCTTGTTGCTGAATGCAGCTTGGTTTTCATACGACTGATGGATAAGGATAACACACTTTTCATTGTGCATATATACAGTTACTTACCGCCTGGAGACTGCAGCTGGAGGTTAATCCAGACCACATATCTAAATTGCTATGTGTGTGTTTATCCAGATGAGTGATCTTATGAATATGATCATATCTTCATCATAAAAGATATGTAAAATGTTATACACGGACACCTTCATGTTATATTTGCCCCATATAAATGCCATGTCAGAGCATGCTGTTAATTCCTCTACTTCCTTTTCTGCCCTTTTCCTCTTAGTTTCCCTTGCAATACTCAGGAACATCTATAAATACCAAACTTTAATAAAATACTTTTCTGTAAAACAAAAGGCCAAAGGTACACTCTTTGTATTAATAAAGGTACAAAAAGCACAGATCAAAGGCTGTTAGAAAAAAAGATGAAGTACTGCAATAATGTCGGAATGATGAATGAGCTGAACAACTTCCCCCCATCCTATATAATAAAGTTCAAGTGTCTCTGCGTCCAGTCCGTGTCCGTGGAATTCGCTACTGCGCATGTGCAGAACGGACCGTCTCTGGCGCACAATATACAGGCACCTGCCAGTCCCTCCCCCTCACGCACCCGCACGCCACGCACCAGGAATCCCGATCTGATGCTGGGATGGAGGAGTTGGCGGCAATAAGGGAAAGCCCTGAATTCTGGCGAATTTACGCTGGCAAATTTACGTTAGCGAAGTAGCGCAACTTCGCACCCTTACGCTGTGGCGTGTTTTACCATTGTGGGTGATAGTCTGAAAAACGTAAATATGTTACCGTTCGCCGACCAGATGGTAAATTCGCACGTTAGCGATTTTGTGTAGCGCAGGCGAAAATTTTCCTAGAACAATTCTGTTTTTATAAATGTTTGACTACATATGTTCTAGCGCCCTTTAATTTAACGGGCTTAATGTCTAGTGATTATATATGATGCGAAGCTACAGCTGAATTTAAACTCCCAGCCAGATTCGACTGAATGAAGGGTGACAAGTCGGACAAAATAACTAAAATATAATTCAAATAGACATGCTAGCAGAAATTGTAAATAGATCTACCTATTCAGCAAAGGGACTACAGTGGAAGCAGACCCTGTGGTTGAAGGGTGACTCAGGATTATAGAGGACCTAGTAATTCCCTAAATAATGAACAATTTCAATATATCTTGGTAGAATAGGTCAAGTTACCAATGTTTTGGGGGCCTAAAAGAAATTTGCTGTGGTGACACAGGCAAAAATCTAATTCTGCCAGGGACATGTGCCAATGTGTTTGGGGAGGACAACAAACTCAGGCCAATGCGTTCCATGTCCATATTTATTTTTAATCATGGTCAGAAATCAGTCAAGCATGCCAATAGAAAAGCAATATACTAATGATTCTGGAAGTACAGATAATATGAGCCTGCATATCAGAAGCTTTCTATAGGGGTGATGAAACAAGCCCAATGATGAAAAGACATTTTAGCTAAAAGGCAACACTCTTTGCCAGGATTTGCAACGAGGCCACAAAGGGCCAGTTCTAGGGCTGCAGAATATTAGGGGAGCCACATCGCCCAGCTGATTCGCGGGAAGCACAGCTCCCCAGTGCTTCGGTGCCTGGCGCGCATGGGTGTTCGCACCAGAGGGGGGTAAGCTGCGCTGCTCCTTGCCTCAAGTTAGGAGGTTATTATAAACTATAGGAGGTAGTTAGGAGGTCTGCATGCAAGCTGACCCAGTAGTAAAACAACATACCTCCCAATTGTCCTGTTTTTAGAGGTACAGTCCCTCTTTTTACAGCTCAACCTGCAGTCCCTCCTTTGTACTAGAAAGTCCTGTTTTTCTCTACACTGAACAGCCAGAAAAAAAACTAAGTTTCTAACTTAATTGGCTTTTGGCAGAGAGCCCAGAACAGCTACAGCAGGAGATAAGATACTTTTGTAACAACTTTGAGATAAGGAAATAAGTAATTGTAACAAGATAAGATAACAGGTCCCTTGGGAAAAGGGCAATTCACCTTATTTAGCAAAACTGTAACAACTGAAAAAAACAACAAAAATATGTTCAAACTTTCATAAATGGAAATCTGATATTAATACCATTTTTTCTGACCTTATTTGTTTTCTTTAGAAAGAGTGCAATATAGGGGTTAGGAGGGCTACTATTCCTTTTAATTACCAAAATATTTAAGGGAATGACCTTGGAGCATTGATGGCCTGAGGTGAATTAGAAAAGCTTTTCAAGGGGAAAATAAAATTGATGGTAAATACTAATACTGGACATGAAACACTGTCAAAGTAATTCTCCAGCCCCTTGTCAACAGGAAATTGATTCTGCTTGCAGGTTATCCCTTTAGAGATCTATTATTGGACTCTTCTATAAATAGTAACAGTAGGAGGCAAAGATTTCTCTTGCGGAGATTATGTCTGAGAGGATCTTCAAATAAGGAAGACAACTGAGCAGTATAATTATTTAGACCTTTCATTATTGGAGACATTGGGACAAATACAGCTGCTTGACTCTGATTAGGCTAGGGCTTTCTTAATGAGAGCTGCCATCTTGAATCACCAGATTCAGGGTAATCTTTACAGAATGCATTCGCCAACCATACGAACGCCAGATTGATTACAGCTGGAGATTACATTATTGCTTCCCTTCTGACTTTTCATTAATGAAAAAAAAACAAGAGAAAGGATTTGGAAATGTTAGTAGTAATAAATCATAGTGTTGTAGACTCGCTGCAGAAATAAGAAAATTCCCTGACAAGCAAACACCACTACGCACTCAGTAAATATTCGCTAGAGGCCTTTGATTTGAGTCATTCAATTAAAGAGATGCAACTATTACACAGAGATGTATCTGGGTGCGCTTTCAGGATTTAAGTTCCTTTGAAAAGTTATCCCAGAGGCAATGTTCATTCGCTTTCAGTACTTTAATGCAGGCCTTAGGAAAAATAATAACGTCTTCTAAATAAAACATGAACTTGGCCAAAATAATTGCATAGTAAGTGAATGAGACACTGTAAAATGAAAGCAGAGCTGTGGAGTCAGAGTCAGAAGCAATTTTGGGTATCTGAAGTCAGAGTTGCCAAAAATGTGCTGAGTCTGACTCCTAATAACTTTAAATACAAGCACTGAAAATAATCAAATCAGATTTAAGAGCTTCTATAAAGGAGGATATGGCAGAAGCAATTCTGTTTTAAAGAACAATACTTTGGTTTATTTTGGATTGCATTTAACAACTATTCTGCAGCTAAAGGTCAGGTTCAATTTATATATAAGGTGTTTTGGATTTTCCAATTATTTTTGGTTTACATAGTTAAACTTTGATTTTGGTTTAGAATTACCAAAGGATGTGGTTAATATTTTTGAGATTTGGCAGTGATAAAATGCCTTGTTTGTTGTGCACTTAACAATTATCAATCAACATGGACAATGAGGTACCATAAACAGAGTCAAAGCAAATGTACCGACTCCACAGCCCTGATGGAAGTCATATACAACCAATACAACTACAAGCTTTTTCACAATGAATTACAGTAGAATCCCAATTTTACATTTCCCAGGGGGACAGCATCAAAACAGCTCAAATTCTGTGGTAATGTACAACCCTAGGGAAAAACATGCCACTTGTCAAAAAGTGTCAATTCCAGGGTTTTACTGCAATAATATTAAAGGATTGTTTTTAAATATGTGACTCAAGTCTGATACTACAATTCATGGCAATGGAGAGCTCAACCCAATCCAGAGAATAACATTTATTGAAAGTGCAGATTTCTTACCCAGAAGACCCTTCCCCTGCATTAGGGTCAGTAGAACAATTTCAAAAAAAATCCTTAGAGTTGTATCAAAAGTGGTTTATGAAGCCCAAATACATAAAAAAGGGCAACGTTTGGCCCTTTATCAAGCCCTTTACTACAATTCAGTGACAACAACTGCTACTCAAAGCAAGGGAAGAAGAAAGCACTTGCTGATTTTGTTTTCATCACCAAACTGAAACTTTTGTTGGGGGATCTAAGAGAATACTGGGCCATGGTGCATTTGTATAAGTTCATTTGCATTATCTGTAACCTAAAGGAAAACTTCAGGTAATTTCTTCTACATTGGTCTGGCAGATAATGGGCATGAAACTAATAGTAATGCCAAGTGGCGATACCTTATGTGTTCCTAAAGAGAACAATAAATTGTACATCATTACCAGGAAAAATGAGCTCAGTAAACACACGAGTTTCCCTGGAACAAAACACAAAGGGCCTTGCTGCCCGACATAAAAAGATTTGGGCACATGCCCTTTATATGATGCCAAAAATAGACTTGCCTGAAAGCATGGATCACACACAATCAAAAAAGATGATCAATGACTGCCAAAGTGGCCATTGGTATTTGTTCAATGGGAATTACTCATTTTAGTAGAGATTTGATGTTCTCCAACTAAAACAAGCCAACAATTTCATTTTCTGAACAAATCAAGGTTATTATTGTAATCTGTGTGCATACCGATCCAATTCAAGCAATTCAGTAGCATTTACAGAATTCTCTTCCCACAGTGTTTTTCCCCAAGAAGTCGGATATCGTAACAGATGCTCCAAACAAAAACCTTAAATGGAGACATGAAGAGACATTTATTTCTTTCTCTTGTACTGCTTTGGCAGATTGAGACAGAAGAAATCATGGGCTGCTAATTGTAATGTGGGTGGCAGTGAATGACATATGATCACAGTAGATAAGCGGTGACAACAGAACATGATGCATGTGAAAAGAATGCTTTTCGATATTTAACATTCAACCAGAATAACGGAGTGAAAAGTACCGTTCATAGAAAATAATATTTAGACTTAGAGAATGATAAGAGGAGAAAATGTATGTACAAAACAGGAAAATGCACAAATAGATAGTAAAGAGAAAATGTATTTCATACAAAAAGAGATATTGCAGTTACAATGTACTTGCTACTTGTGTGAACAATGACCAGATGTAGCATGAGCGCACGTTAAAGCAGAGGTATAAAAATAAATGATAATTAATCTTGTGCCGTAATGTACAAAATAAGGCTGTGCGGTTATGACTTGTCATGTCTGGAATAGTGCAAAATTGGACACAGTTGTTGCATGAACTGACACTATTTATTAAATGTACTTGGGTCACCGGGACTGGTTTAAGGCCTTGGTAGGCCCTGGGCACAGATTCTGTTGGTGGGCCCCTTATACTGCCATGCACAGCATGACAATATATTTTGGCCATGCCCACTTTGTGGCCACATCCCTAAATACCACACCCATATAACCAAAGCATGAGCCCAGACATGGCAGTATATTTACTACAAAAAATGGATAATGATCATATTAAACCCAGATGTGCCAAAATAATCCCTAAGTAAAATACATAACAGGGCATATTAATTCTAACATAGTAGTATAATTGCTACAGAAAATGCATAATGAGGACATTGGTCCAAGTTGTGGTAATAAAATCACTGTAGAAATGACCTATGAGCACACCATCAACTCCACATGTGCCAGTAAGATGAGCAAATGCGAATTGTGCATACATTTTCTATTGACATAGGGACACCCTGAGGGTAATGGTAGATCCAGGGTTCAAAAAACTGCACTTTGCAGACTGCACCTGAACTCAGAAAAGGCAGTTTACAGTTTGTGTACCTGTATCGGACAGGAGAGAGTCTGAACAGAATGACAAGGCAATGAAATTAAAGTCAATAAAAAATCTTGCCTTCGCTTTTTTTGGTCGCCAAAACCAGACAATATTTTATGTTTCACTTTGGTCAGAAACAGAAAATAAAGTCATGTAACTTAAAAATGTAATCAGAGAGCAAAAGTGCCTCCAGTTGAGTTCAGAATAACAGCAGTGTGTTTAAAATAAAAGTGAATAAAGCTCAATATCCTTATAATAGCTTTTTATGTAAATGCATTGGGAACATCGTTCATTCTATTCCAAATCAAAACATGAAGAAAAATGTATTATTCCTTCACAGAAAGTGAAAAAAGGGACTATTAGATTGTTCTAAAAAAATAGCATTGTCTACATACTTCTTTACAAACATTCACTGTATAAACTGAAAAAGATTTAGCTTTCCTTTGAATCACTGAACGGATATTTAGTTGTATAATCAGTGTTTCTGAGAACTGCTGCACATCTGTGTTGCATGGAGTCCACCAACTTCTGGCACCTGTTATTCCACAATTCTTCTGCATTTCTTGGTTTTGCCTCAGAAACAGCATTTTTTATGTCAACCCACAAGATTTCTGTTGGATTAAGGCCAGGGGATTGGGCTGCCCACTCCATAACGTCAATCTTGTTGGTCTGGAACCAAGATGTTGCTCCTTTTCGGTGTGTTTGGGGTCTTATTTTGTTGAAATTCCCATTTCAGGGACATTTCCTCTTCTGCATGCGGCAACATGATCTCAAAGTATTTTGATGTATTGAAACTGATCCATGATCACCGGTATGTGATAAATAGGCCCAACACCATAGTATGAGAAACATCCCCATATCATGATGCTTGTACCACCATGCTTCACTGTCTTCACAGCGGACGGTGACTTGAATTCAGTGTTTGGGGGTCTTCTGACAAACTGTCTGTGGTCCCTAGATTAAAAAAGAACAATCTTGCTTTCATCAGTCCACAAAATGTTGAGCCATTTCTCTTTAGGCCAGTCAGTATGTTCTTTGGCAAACTGTAACTTCTTCAGCACGTCTTTTTTTTTTTTTTTTTCGAAAAATGGGACTTTGCGGGAGCTTCTTGCCAATAGCGTGGCTTCACATAGGCGTCTAATTGTAATAGTACTCACAGGTAACTTTAGACCTTCTTTGACCTTCTTGGAGCTGATCATTGGCTGAGCCAATTATGGCTATTCTTCTATCCATTTGAATGGTAGTTTTCTTCCATGTTTTTCAGGTATTGGTTGCTATTTTAAAGCATTTGAGATCATTTTATCTGAGGAGCCTATCATTTTTTGCCCATCTTTATAGGTTTACCCTCTCCAAACAACGTTTGTTCAAAACACAGTGTACTTTGATTAAATGTCTGGAACAACCCATTTTACTCAGTTTTCAGAGAGAAATGCACTATAACCAGCAATTACTGCCTTCCTTCCCTAAATATAGGCCATAATTGACACCTGTTTTTTCTCAGAATGAATGATCTCACTAATTGAACTCCACTTTGCTATAATTTGGAACAAGCTGTTATTATTTTGAACAAGCTTCAATTCAGTTACATAGAATCAGCAGCGTGCATGTCATGACTGTTGGGTCTGTTGGTTTTCTATCAATCTACTACACTTCCTAGTAAATTATTTGCACGTAGAAATATAATTATCAAAAACAGTGATTGATCAGGTTAGTAATGTCAAACTGCTATTACTCTGAACACAACTTTATATACAGCTTTCATTTGTCCAATCCAATGACATGCATCTCTTTAGCACAATCATGTAACAATGGCAAGAGAAAAATTAGGAATATTCTCTGGTTTATTCTGCTGCTGCAATTGTTCTAGCAGTTTATTCATGCATTATCTTATCAACCCATGATACAGAATAAAAAACAGTAGTGAATGTCAAGGGCAGCTCCCTCCAGCTTTCTAGCAGAGCATTAGATATTAAACAAAGCCAGAGCAGAGAAGAATATATTGGCTTTATGTTTGTTCTGAGGGGAAATATGTAATTAGAAAATGAAATATTGTAAGCTTTTTCAAATATAGAACATCTTGAATAAAGAACAAAACAGATGGTTGAATGGGTTATATAATGTACCTCAGCAAATAATGCCAAACCACTCTGTCTCTTGTTGAAATGGTAATGCAGGCATTTAACCACTTGATGGATTGTTTTTCTTTTAAATTATATTAACAATAAAATGTTTGTGTGTGTATGGTTTTTTAGCAATTTCACACAGGATTAAGGCTTTTTGCTCACAGCCTTTTTAAGTCACCCATGCATGCAGAGGAAGTCATCCAAAACTGCCCTCAATGCCAGTCATCTGTTCAAGCACTTTTAGGTGATTTTCACATGAAAATATGAACTGCCTGACAAGTGCCTGAGTGCACATTGCCACAGACATTTTTGGGAGATTTGCCTGTGCTCAGTCTAAAAACACAGCTGGCAAAAAATCTAAAATAGCATGTGTGCCATTCCTGTAAAAAGTACAAATCTCAATGTCTAACAGCTATTTTCAATATATATTTGTGTAAAAAAAAAAAAAAAAAAAACATTCTTTTTTTTGGGAAGTTGCCCAGTAACTGCTATTTATGCCAGTGGAAACACGATGGATCTCGTCCATCAATATATTTCTGGTCTCTCTGAATTCTGAAAATTATATGGGCTGTTTAGAGATTTAGGGGGTTATTTATAAAAGTGAGATTTTTTCTGGTCGTAGTTTTAAAGGGAAATAACAATTTTTTCATGGAAAAAAAAAACCTTGAGACTTGAGATTTATTAAACCCGGAGGCTTATAAAAACCCAAATAAAAAAAGTACTCCATCTCAAATCTGCCGAATTTATGTAGACCATGTCGGACTGGGCTGGTGGGACACCAGGAAAAAACCCGGTGGGCCCAGCCATGTTCCCCCGATCGAGTGCCCCCTTTAAAAACTTGCATTGTTGTGCATCCACAAAGGCACATGTGCGCCGCACCAGCGTTCGCACAGAGGGAAGTCAGTGGGCACGAGATGGAGGCATGCAGACGGAAGCCTGGAGGAGGCACCCCAGTGACTGCTTGGAGGTGCCTTCATGTGGCAGTCCCGGTGGGCCCCCATTACTCCAGTCCAACCCTGCATGTAGAAGTCAATGGTAGATGTCCCGTTTACAATAAGATATCATGATCTGCCCTATGTTTCGTACAATAATCCGAAAAATTAACTGCTGGCTCAACTTCCGTAGTCACTAGACTTTGCACCCATGGGTGTGTTGGATTATTTGATTTGTATTAAATATATCCGACATTCATGGAGTGTTCAATTTTTTTTAAAAGAAGGTGCTGAATAGCGATGCATGGACCAGCCACCATTTTTATACGTTATCCCAAAAAATGTTCTGATTGCTGCTTTCAACATTATTGTTGCTTCTATCATTAGTGAACAATCCAAATATGATTCGTAAGCATGCCTAAATTGCTCAATTTCTTTGCGCTTTGGATCATTATATCCTGGCCCTGTTTCAAAAAAGATAAAGGAGTACATGCATCCGAATGTTCATATAGCTACAGTATGTAGGGCTGTGGGGGCTGGAGTCCGTGTGTCCTCACCTGCTCTGCTATTCTGCTCTGATAATGCTCTGGTCAATCACTGGTGTCTGATTATGAAAGCCAGTGTCCTTCCAGTCAGTAAAAGACTTTAAAACACACACTTGGTACTGCATGTGTTGGTGTCAATCTGTGAAGGTGAATGGGCTACCGTATGCATAGCTAGGGTTGCCACCTTTGGAAAAAAATACCGGCCTTCCTATATATTTATCTTTTTTCCCTATTAATAACATTGGGATCATTTTTTTTGGCCAGGTGGCAACTAGGGTTCTGCTATTTTGCTTTATCAGTCTAGTCACTTACTGACAGGCTACTTTGGGATCTGCCAAGAAAGAAATTAGCAGAACTCTTGGGGGGGGGGCTCACACAAGTGACATTGAGCTTTAATTGGGCCATGTACCTTAAACATGAGCCCAGGGAGATAAGGTTGAAGGCACCAAACAAATTATATAACAAACCCAGGCCATCTTGAGGCTAATTTTGTGAAAATTAAGCCAAACAATCTAATTGAAGCTCTTTACATGGAACAGCCTAAAATAACACAAATAAGGAAATTTACAATATTGTATTTTAAAAAGAGAGTAATAGTTGTATCCCCCCCCCCCCTCAGTATAGAGTCACAGATGATTGTGTTCATCGTTTCGTTCCGGGTCTTGGACCGTTCTCAAGATACACCATGTAATTAAAAACAATATTTTTATACCCTCACCTATTACAAAACAGGAAGTGAAATCACCAACATACATCACACATGGATAACAATAAATGCTGTCACAATGCTGAATGCTATATATATATATATATATATATATATATATATATATATATATATATATTGTACAACCCCATTTTTATGTTCCCTGGAATTATACAGTTTTTCAGAAAAGATGTTCCTGAATCTCAGTTCAGAACAGGTAAGCATTCTATTTTTCCCATTTCCCCAGAATTTATGCTGATTTTTAGCAGTCCCCAGAACCCATAAAAGCAGGGTTCTAATATATATATATATATATATATATATATATATATATATATATATATATATATATATATATATATATATATATATATACCGCACTTTCAGGACTTGATCCAAAATCGAAAATAACAAAAGTTTATTTCAACGTTTCGGCTCGAAACTTAAACCGTCATCAGGACGGCTTAAGTTTCGAGCCAAAACGTTGAAATAAACTTTTGTTATTTTCTATTTTGGATCAAGTCCGGAGAGTGCGGTTCTTTTGTGAATTTCTGCATTATTTGTTTAACCAGCACTAGTAAATTATGAGCACTCCTGAGTTAGAGGCTAGACTCTGAGACCCACGTTTGTTCTGGCCTAAGAGACAAAACCATTGTACCACAGGGTCTGTCTGTTGAGTGTGCAAAATACTGACACTCAGGAAGGAAGTAGGAGAAAAAACAATTGTGACAGCTCTGTTCACAGGAAATACCAGACAAATCTCTTCTTCAAGTAGCTCAGGTGATTGTACCATAGCACAAAAGACCCATTCACAGCTACTGGAGTTGCAGCATGGGAGAGCTTTACAAAGATATCACAGTGTGTTGGCTTCTTCCTAATGAATGGACAATTGGTCCCATTTATGTATAAGGGTTTTGCCATGCTAAAATAAAGTGAAGAACACATACAGTAAAAACATGATTCATTTCTAATCCCATAATGGAAAAAAAGTAAACAAAATATGATCAATTGATTAATAATTTTTAGGAATGCACCATTTTAATAGCATGTCACTTTTGATCACTGGAAAACTAAAGGTGACAACTTTATTCCGTCTTGTCAATATATTGCTTATTTGCACATGAAAATAGTGTTCAGAGTTGGTTTGGGAGTCAGGCAAATCTTTTAAGGGGATTTTTTTCACCAAATCAGGTACCAACATCTATCTATCTATCTATCTATCTATCTATCTATCTATCCTTGCAAACACAGACTCAGATAACATGACTGGTCTTTTTTTTTAACAGGCAGCTGTTAATATGCTACACAAAGTGAAAAGGCCCAGTCTTATGGCTCTTAATATGCTTTCATGCTAAGGGCAGATCATTTATTTTAAATGTTACTACTTATTTTCAGATGTTGCTTATACAATACAAATTCAAAACAAATACAAGTTCTATTATCATAGCACACAAAGAATATAGTAGTTGGAATAGTGCTAAATTCTGCAGGGTTACAGTGCAAAACATAATTCTGCTAAAAAAACATTGAATAATAGGCAAGCTATTTCAGTTTCTTGCCCAAAGGCAAGCTTTCTCTAGCAGACGGTAATTGTTTTGACTTCAAAAATCAAAGTGTTGCGGATAAAACATTTACTTGCCTGCAGCTACATTGCATTCCCTTGATATTAATTAGGAACCAAATACACACTTTATGCACACGGCAGCTGGAAATCTGTCCCATGATGCACTGCTACATCAATGACTGGACAGCTAGACCATTCTTTTAAGATAGAGAATTGGCCCAATAAGCTTACAATAACGAGAACTAGTTTAGGAACATTATAATGAAGTACTTTTGTTTTGTTTTTAATAAATTCATTTTGATTTAACTGCACTGTATGTAAGATGTGACCATGCTAATGCAATACTTGCACACAAACGCAATTATCTAAGGGCTGGACTGCAGTGATATCATTCCTAGAAGGAAACCATTGTATTTCTACAAGATATATTACACTGCTCACTTTGTATAGGGAGTGAAAGGACATTAAATGGAAATATAAATTGGGAATACTTAAATATAATGAAATCAGTCTCTGAGCATTTGGGTTAGTAACCTATAGACATGTGTATAGGTCCAAAAAGTGCCAATTTCATTTGGCCATAGATGCAAAGATTAAGTTGTACAAAACAAAAGTTCATATGATTTTCAGATTGTGTGTGGAGTGTGTACCATGGCAATCGGTCGTTTAGTCAACAGGACAGGTTAGAAGATTTGTCAGCAAATGATAATTTTTGCACAATTGTAGTCTGTCAGTTAATGGCCAGAACATTGTCTGATTTGTACTTATTACTACTTTATTTCATCTGAATGTTTAGTTGTAGGTCAGGAGATTGCAACACAATTTTTCTTTGGACAGAGGATAAAAAATATGGCCAGCATAAGGGTTGTTCAGATATCAGCCTGGCTGGATAGATCCCACAAATCGGAGAATTCCAATGGGCTATAAATTCAGTGCATTATCAACAGCACTAGACACACAGGTGGTTTAATTTAAACCTGACTTTGCCCACCTCTTGGATGGTCAAATTGGCAAGAGGTTCATTAACATGAAGAATTGTTTAACCTCATTATTGATTTCAAAGGGAACCTGCAAATGTTGAAGTCCCCACAACAAAACATTTACAAAATCTGGTGTTTCTTCCATACTTAACCAAAGTCTTGGACTATGGAATAGTGGGCACTATAATTTATTTTCTTGTGTTAAAACATTACCTACTACATGGATTGACAGAGTCACAGAGAATTTACAAAATTTAACATTATCAGTGTGCAAGGGCACTATAATGGACTCTATGCTTAACCCCACCCCAACCTCATTACTTTGTAATGCTATTTTATTTCAGGCACCTAGGGGGTTATTGGTTCTAATTAGTGATGGACAAATTTTATTCACCAGGCGCGAATTTGTGGCAAATTTCCGCGTTTGGCCACAGGCAAATAAATTTGCGAAATTGCCACAAAAATTCGATGGCGCCAAAATATAATTGACGATGGCGACAATTCTAGGCGCCCAAAAAATATTTGGACACCCGGCATCTAAATTTCACGGTTTGCAATTTTTTTTGCCATTTCCCGAATTTCACTGGAAAAATTCGCCCATCACTAGTTCTAATAGTAAAAATTGCTGTACATCCCTTCCCTACCCCACGTCCCATGCAAATGCTTTCCTATGAAGATCTGCTTTGTTAGACATATATCAAAACGGTATCAGTCAATTCTCCCACAATGATCCTTTATAGTTATAGCCTTTGGCTTAGATTATATAGATTTTTGGTTTTTTTGGAGATATAAGTTAGTCTGAAATGCATCTTACATGCCACTACTGTAAATGGGGCACTATTTTTCTCAGGTAAGAATTTTAGTAATGCAAGGAAAGTCATTTTTAATAACGTATACAGAGTAAAAAAGACAAATACATACTTTCAAAGATCTAGTGTAGAACAAAAACAGGGTTCCAAACCAACTCCTTAAAGGAGAAGGAAAGTTTAACTACAACATTCCTTAAATTAAGGGTTACGCATTTATGTAAACACAGCACCACCATGTGCTCCCTATCTCCTATCTTTCCTTGTAAGCTATGGCTGAGGGCCATTCCATACAAAATTCAGTCCACAGCCTTCTAAGAAAGTTTTTTTTAAGAGAACTTAAGAGGTGTATAAGGTATCCGTAAGAAAATAATCTTTGTGCACGAGCATCATACAGTAGTGATTGGCGAAGTGATTGGAAAAGTGACAAAGCTTGGGGTAAAGACGACAACCGCAAGCTACAGAGAACCTCAAGTGGGCCAAGAGGGAATATCTTAAGTAAAATTCAGAATTAGGGGAAAAAAAGGAAGGGGTCATGTTGGGAATTTATGGTTCAAATATAGCTGATGTTTTGCATAACTACCTTCTTTCCTTTTCCTTCAAAATCATATACCTTTAAAATCTACATGCTGAATTAGCAGTACCTAAATTCTGAATTTACCACCAAAGTGGTGAAAGATCTGCAAACTAAAGTATCTTTTAATGTAAAAGAATACGAACAACAGTGATGGGCAACAAACAAGATTTATGGCCCTTGCAAGTAGGCTAGGACTACTGAAACACACTCTTAGTACCTAAGAGCTTTGAAATGACATTTTCCCCAATACTGGTTACCGGTACATTATAAGTAAAGGTCTTTACTACTTCTGAGGATAAGATAATTAAAATGCTGCAGCGTAGAAATGTACTTAACCAATGAAAAGTTTTACTCATGGGATTTCTTTAATGAATATTATTCAACATAGAGCACAGCTGTAATATACCTGGCATGCCTTTAGGCTTTGGCAGGATAATAAATATGTGATTCAATCCTAATAAAACACTATATAGTACACATATTGAGCTTCTGTTCTTATGGCAAAAGAAATAGCATACTATTCAACTGCAAAAGAAATGGGGAAAAAATTACATCCTTCTGTTTTTACATTCAGCAGAGTATGCTATGAATCAAACCTCTTCCAACTCCCACTCTTGCATACTTCTTGTGATCTAGAGCTGCAATATTACCATAACTGAAATGATGCTGAATTATTTACCATATGATACAGTGAAAAACACCACATCTCCAGGAATATTTACCCAACAAACACCTACTACTAACCATGATACAGCTGATCCCACATATGACTCAACATTGCACATACTGTTGTTTAACTAACAAGTATGTGTGGATATTACAACTCCATTGCACTGCTTCTACAAATCAGTTGTGCCTAAAAGACTTCATTTTTAAACGAGAGAAGGGCTGAATGATTTAAAAAAACAGATTACTGGTGGAGGTGCACCAAATCCACAATTTTAGATACCAAAATGTGAAATGCTCCCAAAAACAAAGAAAATGGAATGGAACCTAAACACCTACAGTACTTGCAAATTCAGATTTTGGCAAAATGCAAAAATAAGTAAATAAATAAGTTGGCATGTTTAAAAAAATAAATAAATAAAAAGTGCTGTGTCAGGGCAGATTGTCAACTAGTGCCTAATTAGCCCTAATTACTGGGAATATATAACAATTATGTGTATCTTTATTGAAGGAAATAAATAAATAGTTTCTGCCACATATTGTACAGAAATCCTGGGGCCATATACAAGTCTGGGAACCAAACACAAGTGTGTAGTGCCAAGGTTTTTGGTCATGACACCTTGCATGAAGTACACAAAGAATCAACTAGCAGTTAGATTTCACTAGTACAAAAAGCAAAACTTAATAGGTGTTACTTTTTTTTTTTAAACCACAGCTACTATGATACAGACTCACATGTTATTTACTGAAAAGCAGGGGTGGAAATATAGAATTAACAGACCCTGCAACTGCTGGGGGGGGGGGGAGTGTGCCAGTAGGATTAGACCGATTAGCAGCCGCAATATAGGTTTATGGAAAACATCTTATCTTGTAATTCCCAGTTTAACAGTAAATTACATTTCAGTATTGCACATTTCCATATAGGATTGAATCGGGTCTTTTGGGCTGTAGAAAAAAAAACATTTTAAATCTATTTCTTCCACCCTAAGAATCACTGACTGCAAACAGAAAAAAAACAGACCATTCGAAGAAATTCCAGAGTAAGCAAATTTGTGTAATAAAACTTTGCATTCAACTAAAATGAGAAACCGTTTCTCTGAAAAATGCAATGGATTATAATCTGTAAATTCTCTGATACCTTCCTAGGAGGAAATAGGTCAATTTCCAAAGTAGGTTATTTCAGTTTTATTTCAGACAGCACCTATATATTACAGTCATTTGAATACATTACATTAGTACTACTCTATAAAATCATGGGTGAAAAATGAACTAAGAGCTAATCACTAAGTACAGATACTGTTTGCTTACCACACCGGACCCATAAATATCTATTTCTACCTGAGTTTTTTTGTCTGCCTTCCCTTACTATATCATCTCAAGTATTTCATAGCCCCATACTAGACACTAAGCTCTATGGAACTTACAGGAACATAACATTTTGAACAGCACCACTACTAAAATGTAATATAGTAATAATCCAAGACTGTATCCAGTCACAATTAATAAAAGTGCCCATCCATGAAAAAATGCATTAATAAAGGGGTTGTTCACCTTCAAACACTTTATTCAATTCAGTTGGTTTCAGATTAGTTCACCAGAAATTAAGACTTTTTCCAATTACTTTCTATTTTCTATTTGTGAATGTTTTTCTAATATTGAAGTGTAAAGTTTAATTTTTCACCTTTTAGGTTGGGGGAGAGGTCGCAGACCCTGTAAACGGTTCTAAATTGATACATTTAGCTGATACATTTGTTATCTTTGTCCCTGCTGAACAGAATCCCTGAGTTTCATTAAAGGCAGCTGTTAGAATTGATACAATAGCTGCTAATATCCCACAGATGCTGCTGAGAAATGTATCAACTAAATGTAGCAAATTGTAACAGTTCAGAATCTGCTCCTGAATCAGACTGAGACACTAGAGACATTAATAATTTTGGGAAAACAGCAAAAAATAAAAGACGGAAAGAAATTAAAAATAGACTTTGTTTATGGTGAACAATATGAAAACAACTGAACTGAAAAATGTGTTTATAAGGTGACCAACCCCTTGAATATACCGTATATACTCGAGTATAAGCCGACCCGAGTATAAGCCGAGGTACCTAATTTTACCTACGAAAACTGGGAAAACTTATTGACTCTAGTATAAGCCTAGACACAACTACAGCCCTGTCTCCCAGCAGCGCACATTCTGCCAAAGCGACCCCCCAGCGATCAACCGGACTTCTTTGCAAAGTTGATGGTGACAGAGAATTGCCAAACGGATTACTGTGTGCATTGTCCCACTGTCCCACTACCATGTGCAGAGGGTGCTGTTATATATTGCCATCACTGTATATACGGTACTATTATATACGGTACTATTTATAAAGCCCCAGAATAGATCAGACTACAGTATAAAGAATGTATGTTTATTACAACACGGACTACCAATACATAACATAATTCCTAGAAGTCATTAAATAATATGTACTACTAAGCCAGAACAGGATTAGTCAATAAAAAAGCACTTAATCAAATATAGTCAGGCAGATGTGTGTTGACAATAGAAGGTGGTGAACTCTAAATAGGAAGAACAATTACACAGAAATAATGAGACAGGACTTCAGATTCCTTGCAGACAGTGCCCAGGTTGGAATCAAACTCAAGACACGATTGCTGCCAGACAACAATTCTACCGCGCCACCATGCTGCCCAGAAAAACAACAAATACGCAATTATTTGCACACAGAGAACCTTCCAGATAAAGTCTCTGGCTACTACAATATTGAAAATGAAAAGTGAATATGCTATTATATTTCTCTCTCTCTGTCCATCTGTCTGCAGTCTACTCTATCTATTGTCTCTTTACATGTCTCAGTATCTGTCCTTAACCTATGGATCCATCTGTCCATTGCAGATCAAGACAATTTAAACAAAACAACTAATCCTTTTACAAAGGGTAGCATAATGAAGAAAGGGTTAAACCTATAAGATTATCCACAGCCTGTAAATCTAAAGGCTCCCATTGGCAAGCTCAGCAACTTCATTCACAGGTAATAATTAAAAAAAAAAGGTCATTGTTTCTGTATAGTCAACACATTTTACACTGTCATGAAAAAAAGCAGCATTTTCATGCACGATAAGACTACTTCAACTAACAGAAGCTGCTCTTTCCTTCAGTGCATTGCTTGCATAAAGGATGGTACTACATCATTCTAATTAAATGTATAGGAGACGGGCTAGAAAAAATAATTACAGGACTGCACAAGAGCAGTGCAACCTAAAGATTATGCTCAATCAGTCTGACTTTAGAACACACAAACATAGATTCTTAGAAATTCTGCAGGTACCAAAAGAGGATAAAAAAAAAAAAAACCCACAAAATAACATCCTGCCTAATTAAAGCAACTTTCCAATACACATTCATAAAAAACTGTTAAGACACACGTAGTGACTTAGCAAAGCCAATTATAACTAGTCTTTTGTAGTCATGAAATGTAGCTGCTACAAGTAACTCCATGTTTCACATAGAGCTTACAATCTAAATTTGAACACCAAAGTCACGACTAAATGAACAGCATATGAAAAATAAATGGATTATAAATGGGTTTGTCTGCAGCTAACCCTCAACCTGCCTGATCGCAATCGGGCAGGTTAAAAAATCCCGTTGAATCGCGGCCGCATCTATGCGGTCCCGCGATCCAACCGCCAGTATTGGATCCATTATGATCCGATTGTTGGACCCCAGGGTCCACGATCGGATCAGCCCAATATCGCCCATTTCAATGTGGGCATATCGGAGAGAGATCGCTAAACGAGTGGATCTCTACCTCTATGGCCACCTTAAGGAGCTGTCTTGGCGCCATGTTTTAAGAAGAAATTGACAACATGCAAACCTTTTTTTTTTTCTCTCTTTTACAATTTCCAGTATATGTGCAATAGTGAAATATAGGCCTTGTGGAAGAAAGAACAGACTTATTGAGATCTCGTTTATCTCTGGTGTAAACGGAAAAACTTTGCATTGTGAAATATTAAGGGTCATTTAAAGGGAATCTGTCATCATTTTAAACTTTTTTTTTTTTTTTGCATTTTTATAAAAAAACACACATCTGGCAAATAAAATGTTAATCCACAAATCCATGCATAAGTTATTTTAGTTTGTATTTTGTCATGGGGGCTTCCATTTCTGCTCATTACACATTCATCCTGTGCTGCTCTAACAGCAGGCACGGCATTACCTGTGTGCTTGGAGGAAGCCACTCTGTAATGAAAAGCCAGGCACTACATGAGACTCTAGCTGTACACTCCCCCTCCCCTCTCTGCCCATGCGTGTGATGTTTGGAGGAGAGAGGTCACATGGTTTGCAGGGAAGCAATTACTTTCACTTTCCTAGTTCTGCTCTACAGCTGCACTAGCAGCCCCTCCTCCCACAGACACTATCAAAACTCCTGCCGTTCTGTAAGTTTGATCTCTGCTTTCATTTGGAGGGGGGAACGCTCTCTCCTTGCTGCCTTCCTAGTTAGTTTTACTGGTTACTAGATGAGGTAAAGGAGCTGTGAGTTCCTTCTGCTATCCACCTCACACAGACCTTGCTCCTTTCCTGCCTGCAATACTTCTTTTTTCATTAACTACTTACAGCCGCCTTTCTCCTGAGCTATTTTAACCCTTCCTAGACTTCCTCCTAAGTTTTCCTGGTTTTCAAGTATGTCCTCCTTATTTTACCCTTTTTTTCTATTTCCGGTCATCAGTCCTGGGAGTGTACTCCTGTGTTTCTGCCATTCATTTTTGTGTAAACAAATATAATAAACTATCTATATAAAATATTTTTTCCAGTGCCCAAATTGTGTGTGTCTGTGTGTGTGTATATATAGGCAAACAAAAAAGAAGGGCCGCACCAGCTCACCGCTCTCCCCTCTATTCAGGTGCACAGTCAAACAGTGACCCCACTGTGTATACAACAAGACATTCGACGGTAGACGGCACTTCTGAACAAAAAGTGGGTTTATTGGAAATCCTGCTGGAATACACCTAACGCGTTTCGGGAGTTATCCCTTAGTCATAGGTTCAAAAATTCATTTGTTACAGCTGGGCTTCTTATACACTAGGTGATAGTGCCCTCCAATGGGCTCTTAATAAAATTACACCTTTATTACAGTCACTTAAAAAGTAAACAGAGTAAAACAAAATGAAACGATAAAAGACATTAAAACATTTTTCTTTCCTCATTTTAGGAACAATAAACTTAATTTAAAAGCCAAACAAACTGTCATTGTAGCCTTTGTAACTAGGGCGGTATGAATAACCTGTCTCTCTAGTGTATGATAATTTACCCAGGAGGAAGGGGAAGGGAAGAGGAGGGGGGGGGAAGAAAGGGGGGGGGGAGGGACATTAGGTTTCTAATATAACCGGAAAAAAAAGAACTACTAAAGTGGCCTATCGTATCCATTTAACCATACTGGGCTTTCATCAGTTAGTGCCTAGGGTAACTTCCTTAGTATAGATAACTAATATCATGCCTATAGTTCAGACCCTTCGGGATCCTTGTATCCAATTTGAGGATCCAGAAGGCCTCTCTGAGATTTAGTCTATGGATAATGTCGCCCCCTCTGATAGGGACCCGTACTTTCTCAATCACTTTCACCCTTAGGTCTTTCAGACCATTGGGTGTGCACATCCTGAAATGTCTACCAACCGGGGTATTTTCCTCCCTATTGGAGATGCTTCTGATGTGTTCCCTAATCCTCTCCTTCAGCATGCGGGATGTACGACCCACATACTGCTTATTGCAATAACCACACTCAAGAAGATAAACCACATTCCTGGTGTTACAATTATAGAACGCAGTGTTCTTAAAAACATGCCCTGATGTATTAGATCTGAACTCGGACCCGATAGAGATTACTTGACACGTTTTACATGTGTTAGCCCCACATTTGTAAGTCCCTTTAACTTTTAGCCAGTTATCAGCCACCTTGGGTGAAACCGATGAGACCAAGCTCGGTGCCAGGATATTTCCTAGAGTTGGGGCCTTTTTTGGGACATATTTAATCTCCGTTTTGGCCAGAATTTCCGACATTTTTGCATCACCATTCAATATAGGTAAGTATTTTTTGATGATCTTACAAATTTGGCCATATTCCTCACTGAATTCGGTTACAAAAAACATTTTTTGTTTATCTAGCCTGATTGATTCAACGTGGTCTTGGGTCGACCGTCTTATGTCTTTTTTCACTCTCTTCAATACAGGTGCTATTCTGGCTTTCTCATATGCACTTCTGATAAGGTGTTTGGGATATCCTCTATCTTCTAATCTTTGTCCCAAGTGCTGGGATTGAAGATCAAATGTAGCATCTTGACTACAATTTCTCCGGAATCTAACAAATTGGCTATAAGGGATGCTGTTCAGAGTATGCTTTGGATGGCAGCTATTATATTTTAAAATAGTGTTACCTGCCGTCGGTTTCCTAAAGACTTCCGTGTCTATAAGGTTCGTGTTTGTGTTACCTGTTAAGGTTAATCTAAGAAAGTAATAGTCTTCTTGTGACATTCAAGTGAAAATTGAAGGTTATATACATTAGTATTGAGGTAGTGATGAAACTCGTCAATCAACTTTGAAGGACCATCCCATATAAATAACAGGTCATCGATATACCTCCCATACCAAACGATGTGTTCTCGAAAGGGGTTATCGCATCCATAGACGTGGCACTGCTCCCACCGGCCCATATACAAATTTGCATATGAGGGAGCGAAGGAAGCCCCCATCGCAGTGCCACGTCTCTGGAGGTGGTAACCCCCGTCGAAGTGAAAAAAATTGTGTGTTAATAAAAATTCAAGAACAAGTAAATTAAAGTGAATAAAATCTGATGTGTAAGTGTTTGATTCCGTCAGTGTATCTGAAATGGCTTGTATACCCATATTATGTGGGATCATGGAATATAAGGATTTTACATCCATGGAGATCCAGTGATAAGTGTCCCGCCAAGTAAAAGTGGATAATTTTTCAATAAGATGACCCGTATCTCTGATATATGAGCCCAAAAGTGGGACTAGTGGTTTTAGATTCGAATCAAGCCAGTCCGAGAGTCCCTCGTTTGCTGATCCTATGCTGGCGACTATGTGTGTGTATATATATATATATATATATATATATATATATATATATATATATATATATATATATATATATATATATATATATATAATTTTTTTTTTTTTTTTTTTTGAAACGTAAGTGGGGGCAGTGATTACAGGACTCTTATTTCAGTCCTTCTGAAGTGGTGTCAGTGGGAGCTTATCTTGATACCTGCCTATTGTTCAATTGACAGGCTCAGCAGACAAGGCTCTATTTACATTACAGAAGCTTGTAGGAGGGAGGGGTAATGACATCACTCCAACGTGCAGTGCAGCAGTAAAGTGTGACTGAAGTTTATCAGAGCACAAGTCACATGACCTGGGGGCAGCTGGGAAATGTCAAAATGTCTAGCCCCATAGCAAATTTTAAAATTAGATATAAAAAATCCATTTCTTGTTTTGAAAAACGGATTTCAATGCAGGATTCTGCTGTAGTAGCACTATTAACTGACACATTTTTTAAAAAAACATGTTTTTCCATGACAGTATCCCTTTAAGGTCCGGTGAGTAAAAGGTGAATCACAAACACAATGTCAAGAGAATATGGCAAGAGGGACAGAGACATGGAAGTGAATGAGAATGCCTGGGAGTGTGGGGGTTTGATGAAACAAAATGTTGCCTTGTGAACAGAGTTGTGTCCACAATATGAAGGAAAGAAAAAGTGGGTCATACTTCTGGACTGTAAGAGAGAGAGGTAAGTTAACTTTTAGTATGTTATAGAATTCTAAGAAACTTTTCAATTTGTCATAATTTTTTTCTCTTTTATAGTTTTTGAATTATTTGCCTTCTTCATAGGACTCTCTTCAGCTTTCAAATGGGAGTCAGGGATAAGAAAAAAATACCGGCCTTCCTATATATTTATCTTTTTCCCTATTAATAACATTGGGATCAACTATCATTTTTACAGGTGGCAACCCTAGACACTGACCCCATCTAAAAAAACAAAAGGTATGTAAGGCGACAAATGTATTGTTATTGCGACAAATGTATTGTTATTGCTACTCATCTTTCTATACAGGTCCTCTCCTTTTCATATTCAGTCTCTTATTCAAATAAATGCATGGTTGCTAGGGTAAATTGGAGCATATCAGCCAGGCTGCTGAACTTGCAGACTGGAGAGCTGCTGAATAAAAAACTAAATAACTCAAAAACCCCAAATGATAAAAAATGAAGAAGATCAAAAGCAGACTCTCCACATCATACTAATTGAAAGGCAAACAACCCCTTTAAAAGCAAACAAATTTCAATAGATGCAAGATGAAAACACTGAGACTGGTCTCTTGCATCATACTATTTTTATGTATTTAAATGTTACTGATAATAAAGATTATAACATTAAAGTAAAAACCGATTTAAGATATATTTATAAAAATGAAGAAAAAGAATGTGTTCGGAAATATCTTCATGTAACATAAAAAAACATTTACATTTACAGAATCTGTGTGACCATATTAGAGTGCACAAAAACAAACTAGCATCCCACATGATAGTGGATTTTAATATGTTTGGTTCAAGCACACCTTTCAGGTCCAGAATATTTTTAGGGCCCCTTTAATCCTTAAGAGGGCTACAGATATATAAAAAGTACTGTTTCGGTATTAGATCTACAACTGTAAACATTTACCCTAATTCCCTAAGTGACTTTTAAGCTGAGCTTCTTACAGGATCCTAAGCAGGCCATACATGAAGAGATCCGCTCGTCTGGCGACATCACCAAACGAGCAGATCTTTAAGCGATGAGCCCACCAACGGCAGGGCTATATCGGGGTAATCCGAACATTTAGCCCTAGGTTGCTATCGAGGCTCCAATGGGTTGGTCGGCAGAAAAATTTAACCTTTGCGATCGATATCGTGGCCAGATATCGCTCGGGAAGACCCAGGGGCGATCCTGGCCCCTCTGCTGCCCCCCCCTCCCCCGGAAATTCGCTCTTAAAGTACCAGGAGCAGCATTTTTGCTGCCCCTGGTACCTAGTGGGGCACTGCCGCCTGAGGCGACAGCCTTTACTCGCCTCATAGGTGACCCCATAGGTATAGACCCCATACACAGGCAGATAAATTGCCGAATTGGTATAAAGGACCGATATTGGCAGCTTTATTTGGCCATGTATGGCCACCTTTAGAAAGGACATAGGTATTCTTCCCAAATCTGCCCTTCAGTCTGACCCTCACCCAGCCAATGCTCTGGATGCCAGATTCATTATCTTGGAACAACAGATATTTCAAAGCTTGACAAACAGGCATCACCTGAGAGTGTAATACTGATTTTGAGACATATTAAAATACAAATATTTAGTCTATTGTTGTTGTATATGCATCAAATATACACATATAGGAAACAAATACAAGTATACTTGCAAAGGCAGCATAATCAAGTAAAAGGAGACTAAAATAAAAATCCATTTGCTTAATATCACCAGTGGAAACAATGTGTTCAGCAATAAAGACAGTGCCCCTATCTGTGTGAGAAAAAATGGGTACAATATATGTAAATAAATAGATGCAAATACAAGCATCTGAGATTTTGATTGATTAAAACATTGATAATAAAGATGCAAAATGGTAATTTGCTCTTAAGGTGCTATTTTTACATAAGATTAAAGACTGTATGTAATACAATTTTAAAACAATATATGGCTGTGAGCCACAGAGACAGTGTGAGCGGGGGGGGGGGATTTGGGGGGTGGGGAGGAGAGAGAGATTTGTATCTGTCACCAGCTGATTAAAGAGAATGTCAATTTTGCTCTTTTAATTGAACTGCACAAGCAACCAAAGAAAAGTCAGTGGTGTTGTCTCAGTCCTAGAAAATGGCTATTTTTTGCAGCACAAATCAATATTACAGAGAAACAAAAGGGAAAACGCTATACAGAGCAATTGTTTTTCCACATTACACATATCAATAGAAATGTCCCCCTATAACATACAAAAAGAGCTGGCGTCCACTTACAATGAAACTAAACCTTCCTCTATACCTTGCAAAGCAGTGACTGAATAGACCTAGAATATATGGTTTTAAGCTTCAAACTTTACATACATGTACGATAGGATACTGATAGAATGAAGCCCCTTCATTGCTACATATAATGTAGACAGGGGGGAAAAATGCTTACAAACTCTTCAAATTCTTGAAAAGACATCATTAAACACTTGCCAACAACAATCTGAAAACGCATTTTATCTATGGCACACATACAGTTCTGCTGCTTAGGTTAATCTATGAATAATGCTGCAATTAGAATATGACAAGCATAGAGAAGAATGCAACAGTCACCTTCTGGTGGCCAAGAGTTAATAAGGAGGAAGTCACTGGGTAAAAGGACTTGTTTCCCAAGCTAAAGCTCTACCAGTACTGCAGTGCAGTTTCTGGAACCCAGACAACTTAAATTGCTGCTCCTCCAATCAAAGTCTCCTTAATATGCCCAAGGAGACCGCTTTAAATGTAAGTAAAAAGTTGCACCTACAAGAATTCCGCTGGCTGCTCCCATTGGATCCCGGCAAGGACATCGCTGGGAGGTTTAAAAGCAAACACAGAATGGGAACTGTCCAAGCCCTCAATTACAACGCAGCCCCTCTGAAGTGCATCCTCTGTGTTGTAGAACAAAGACTGAAGAATAGAGAGGCTCACAGTCTGTTCTCTTACATGAATAGTGCAGATATGCCGGACCCTACTGCTTTTGATTGGCTGTTGGTGCACACACGTTACCGGCACAGCTGCTCTCAATGCTACCGAAGAACTGTCAGTATTTCTTATCCACGCAGATTCATGAATGCATAAGGGGAATGTACCACATGCTGCTTGCAAGGAAGGGGTGGCTGAAAATGAATATTTTTTTCCTCGTGCAATACTAATCAGAAATTGGGCCCCTGCAAGTAAATGTATAGTCTATGAAAAGAAACAAAATACTGCTGAGACACAAAAGTGTTATTGTAGTTAAGATTTAGCACAGAAAAATGCATATAAGTCAGACCACCCCAGTTTTATGCATATACAGGATTTTGTTTCCTAAGGCTCTTAGGCATTCTAGTCACTGCTTAACTCTATTCTGGGTAAGGTATTGCTATCCCTTAAGCAAGTGTAGCACTAATAAAATCATTGCTTGCCTAGTTTCTATTGCATGTCGCACTATTAACCTTCTGCATAATTCATGGCCATAGTTGATTAAAGGGCTTAGTGTTGGCAGAAAGCTTGGCAAAGCCAGAGAGTGTATTTAATTTGATAAACAGTGCCTGTCTCAGGCTTGCACATAAAATAAAGAGTATGGTCTGCATGTATATACTAATATGAATACACACCCAGTGAATGGCGTATCATCTGATCCTGTGGTGGAATAATTTCTCTGCTGTTTCAATATAAAAGAATGTTAGAGATCACCAAGATATTCTGGAACGTGGAAATAAATGCTGCTTTTATATTATATATAAAATATATTTTAACAGTAAAATTAAATTTAAGATTGTGATCCAAGTTATTTTGGACTGTAAATTGAAGCACAGACTGAAGATATCAGAAGAAACAACAGAATTGATTTTAGCCTGCTACTAATTGCTTTAAACATTGCAATCAAGCAGCTGCAAGTCTTTCTATGAAAATACAGTAAGGCCTCCTAGGTTTAACAGCTGCTTTACAATCTCAGACCAGCACCATAAAACCATCTCCCTCTAGAAACCAGTGGGACCACATTAATTGCATGCTAATTTTCCACTATTGTGTTAAATACTACCATTTTCTTAGCAAGCACTCAAAATAAATGAATAGGATAGTGGTAATAAAAAGTCTGCCTATGTCTAGTAACCCATAGCAACCAATCAGAGGTGGGCTTCAACTGCTGACCAGTAAATGTTAACTTCTGATTGGTTCCTATAATTACAAGGAAGGTAGCACACTTAAGACCATTTATTCCATATCCCAAGAGATAGACGTAGTGATGTGCTGGTTAAGAAAATCTCAAGCCGACCCAACCTGCAATACCTTAACCTGCACTCAACCCTAACCAAAATATTGTCATTGTAGAACCCATACCCAACCTGGACCCGCATCTTCTCAGTCTGTATGGTACTTCTGTGCAAACCTTTGGTTAAAAGACAGGAAATCTTCATGAGTAGAGGAGAAGATAGATAAATGGGACATTTAAATGCTTTGTTTTCAAATTTAGCACCAATAATAATGATTTTTGTCAGTGGCTTCCTACTTTTCATTTTTTCATACATTTTACCAAAATCTATGTTTTAGAATGAAATTGGTTTCTTTCTTTACCTCACTTTTTCCAGATTTAGCTTAGGTCCTGACTGTCCTTGTATAGTATAATATTAATTATACATAAGAGAACCGAGTATGTGGACATTTTGATACATTAGCAGCATTTGACACTGTCATATTTTTTTTGTATCATTGTTACTTAATTTTCTGGTGTTTACTTTTGTTTTTCCATATCTTTTGTGTTGTATATGTTTTTGTTATGTCCACATTGTATGATGTAAGTTTGGTCTCACTGTAGTGACATATTCACATCACTCCCCTTTCTTGAGAGAGAGAGAGAGAGAGAGAGAGAGAGAGAGAGACATAATCCACATTATCATAATTTTTATATCCCAGACATCCCCTTTGTTGGCAGTACATAAATCGGTAAAAAATAAGCAACTAGTATCACTAGGGTGTTTAACTTTGCAGCCTCCAGTGATATTCCACCTTTAATTGGTGACATTTCTCTGTTGCTAATAAATGAATTAACTTAATTTTATATATAACACTCAATTTGTGTATTGATGCAAGCAATGAAGAGACAAATTATCCAAATAAATTTTAATTAACACAGTTACAGTTTGAGACATTACAAGAAGAATTCCATCACAAAAATGAAACACCCGCAGAGTAGTCAATTACAAGCATTTCACATAGAAGAGTTAGTGCCCAAATCTACAAGTAGTTGACAATATACTCATCTGAACCAGTGTTAAATTGTACTCCATCTAAGTCTGCTTTAATTACCATCCGAGAATATTCTCTCTTTACCACTACAGTGCAAGGACATATAAAGTTTTCAGAAATCACAATAAATGAAACCTTTAAAACATCTACCAGCTAAAGACCTGGAATTAGAACTGGTATAATATATTGAATTATAACAGTTACAGTACATCTGCAAATCAATGCATAAGAATGTCTTTGGTTTCAACATGGACTACATACACTAACATTTTTATTTATACTAATAGACAAGAGCAATTACATAAAAATGTACTGAATAGTATACGGTCCTCTGTACATTTTACAGAATTGTTGTTTTTTATCTAATGATGTCTGCCTTTGTTGTAAAACACAACGTTGTGCTTAAAGGATAAATGCAAAGCCATCTAAAGGAAAATGACCTCTTTTTTCCTATAATGCAAGTCAACGTCCACCCACCCACCCGGGAAACACTAACATGCTATAAAGTAACCAGAGCTGACAGCGTCCCTGAAACCCAAGACATGCCTTGGGCTTTCAGTGCAATGATGTACCATGTCATCCATATGTATGGAAACATCTATAGCTTGCTGTGCAGTCAAATATATTAATGTTATTTTTTTTTGGTTTGCACCTACTGTTGCATTATCTGTTGTAAATTTATATAATGCATTGACAAGAAGGCTTATTTTCTGATTACATTGTATTCATGTAGCGTGGATGCATTTTTCCAGAGTGTTTTTATATCCGAAAAATATTACCAGATTGAGGGCGTCTGGGTATAAAGCCTAGTATCAGGGGTGCTTCTCACATTTTGAGACCCAAGGTAGGCTGAGTGGATGCATCTGTCCCCTCCCCTACACAGCATAGAATTGGAGTCATTCACAACATGGAAGGTAGCATGCAAAGTGCATCACTAGATGAATTGTAGCAGGTCTCTACATGTAAGTGCCCCCCACTCCGCTTCCTAACTTGGGAGTCATTTAAGAACACATGGGGCCTGTACTTGCATTGCACCTGCAGATGCTTCGCTCTCCACCTTATGTCCGAATTTTAATCCTGTTTGAGCTGCAGAGCCCAACCAGACCCTATAGAGAAGTGCTCCCCAAATGAGCACTAACGGATGTGCTTATGCACAGTTGCACTCTTCTACACTAAAAAAGCAGAATTCCTGTTTTTTTTTTAAAAAAAAAATTAACTCAGGCTTTTTGCCACCCCAGTTAAAGTGTTGGTTTAGGTGATTGTTAACCTCATGGCATAAACAACCCTGCCCAGGATGCCAGGAACATTTTTCGGTAAATGGCTCATTTGTGCAAAATGAGAATGGCATGAAAAGGAGGTATAATGTGTCTGAAACCAAAACAAATACAGCATAGAAATGCCTTAGTTTACAGAGCTCAGGTGAGAACTGGAGTGAGTATTGTGAATACAAAATATGTACTCAAATGATCAAATGGCAAAAGATGTAATTCAAAATAATAGGGGTACGCCTACCAAAGAGAAGATAATTGATTGATGCAAGGAAGAGACTTCTAAGGAAGAAGATAACAAACAGCGACAAAACTCACAAATTGCGTTAGAGTTTCATTAAGAAGTCAATTATACACATGGTGTGGAACTGCCCCAGGGTACAACTTTTTGGGGAAAAATAGCGAAAAATATTCAAGATAATACAGGCTTAGTCCTTCCAATGGACCCCTAAGTAATTTTGCTTGAGAGGACCTCTCACCTAGGAGGACTCAAAGAACTCTGATTATACAGTTATGTATGTATGCTAAAAAACAATAGCAATACACTGGAAATCTGCTGCTGGTCCGAAGTTAGCAACCTGGGAGGCACTAATCGATAAAACTATCCCTCTATATAAACTTACATATATGAGAAGGGGCTGCCCACAAAAATTTGACAAAATATGGGCACCCTGGGTGGATCTTGAACCCTCATAGGGGACAATCTCCAATACTCTACTGGCTCTACCCCCTCACATCAAATGACACAGGTAGTACACATGCTTAGAAGCTCAACTTTACGAGGATATAATAAAGGTAGACAAACAGCATTTATATGTTTAAAAAAAGCGAATGACGGCACCGTAATGTTAACTATTGTTTATTAATTTCTTAATTATTTAGTTATGATTAAAATGCCTAGTTACAATCAATATGTTGTACAGCAAGCAACTGACAATGTGTTATATAATGTAATAATATGAGTTGAGGCTTGATTTCACTGTGTGTTAGTCTTGAGAAAAGACCCAGCATGGACCAAAAATGAACATTTTGGAAAGGGTCTACAATACTCATGCTCAGTGGGCTCTGAGCAAACCTAATTTTCAAGCAGAAAATTAGGTTTGTCTTTAATATAAGCTGATGCTACAAGGCTGATTATTAAATTCTGATGCTAGTTGCACTGGTTTCTGTGCTGCCATGTAGTAATTATCTGCATTACTCAACAATAAGCCTTATATTGTGACATTTATATTCTTCCCTAAGCTCAGTAAGTGACAGCAGCACAGAGCATGTGCAGTGAATGAGCAGAAAAGAAGATCAGGAGCCACTGGGGCATATTTAGAGGCTAAAGGGCTGTGGTTTCCTTGGGCTGGTACAGAAGCCCAAAACATAATGTACAACATTTCTAGACTGCTTCTATAGTCAGGCTTTAGTTCTCCTTTAAATTACAGTATATCCTTATAAACATTAACGTCATCGGTTATATTCAGTGCTTAGTTCTGTACTTTTTTCACAAGACTACCTAAAACTTGGGTAAGAATGAACCCCCAGTTTCAAGACCTGTATAAAAGTACTTTGCCTGTGGACTTGTGGGTTTATATGGTTGTGGAATGCCTCAGTGACTTATATCGTTATATTTTACAATAGGTGGTGCATTATTGCATCAATATAAAAACACCCACACACCAAAACACCCAGCATTTTACATACGTGTTTATACCAGAAAATATAGTGTAGACGTAGGAAGAAATTCTGACAACAGATAATACATTATAGTTTGCATCTGAAGAACAATCAATTGATGTAAGATATGTTAATTACCTTTAAAGTTTTCAAGTTCTTTCCTGCAAGAAAGAACATTATTAGAGAAAATTAGTGTTTGGGACTGAAACAAACCATGCAAAACAGGAATAATGACTAAAATCAGAGCCAAAATTGAATAAAATGGTTAGTTAGAATCATACTATGCTAGTTCCAGAATAGTTCTATCAGTTTCTAAAATATTTATGTAGAAAATAAAGCAGAAAGCTAGATGATGAAACAGATTATAGGAAAGGAAATATTTAATTAGATTAAAGGTTATCAAATCTGTTCCCACTGTTACTCCCATTGACTTTGGTTTATGAATCTTTAATGGAGTTTGAATATTCTACCATTACATTTAATTGGCAAATAATCTGCCTGCAGGTTCAATGCCTTTAAATAGATCAGTTCTAATTAGGGATGCACCGAATCCACTATTTTGGATTCGGCCGAACCCCCGAATCCTTTGTGAAAGATTCGGCCGAATACCGAACCGAATCCGAACCCTAATTTGCATATGCAAATTAGGGGTGGGAAGGGGAAAACAATTTACTTCCTTGTTTTGTGACGAAAAGTCACGTGATTTCCCTCCCCATCCCTAATTTGCATATGCAAATTAGGATTCGGATTTGGTTCGGCCGGGCAGAAGGATTCGGCCGAATCCGAATCCTGCTGAAAAAGGCCGAATCTTGGCCGAATCCCGAACCGAATCCTGGATTCGGTGCATCCCTAGTTCTAATGGATGTTTAATTTACTCTTCATATAATTTTACATATGAAAATCAATAACATCTGAGCATGTGAAAAATATGTAACTTTTTTTTAGTACAGTGTCTATGGTTTAACTTGTGGGACTTATTTAATATTAGTAATGAGTCAACAGCCTGTGATATATACTCCGAAATAACTTTATAACATAAAGGGTTACAGTGCTGCAAGTCAGGCTCAGACCTGACATAAAAGATAGGATTGGTAAAATAATTTATCTGTAATGAAATATTGTTGACACAGTCTTACCCTATTGCTTTACCTAACATTATATACTGGATTAGCTGGCGCTAGAAAGGCTAAATTAATGTACCACTGTAACAAGAACATTATAAGTAAATATATAAATTCACATGTCTGCACTCATTTCAGCTACTGCCCTAAAGCATTCTACATAATAAATATAGCACTATTGTGGCTAATCTACTGGAAATAAACTGTTTTCTGAAGTTTTCATTCTCCTTAAATAATCAGTAACTCTATTTTTCCCGATGGCCCTGACCACCAGATAGCATTAGCATTTGCAGTTGGCTATACATATGTGTGTGCCACAAAGTGCTGGCAACTCATGTAAAAAAGTATTATAGCACCTGGGTGAAGCACAGAAAAAAATGATAGATGGAAAAATAGGTTTGCACTCACAGGTCTTATGAAAAAGTATTTGGTATTTTATAAATGAGACTCTCAAGTGGGCTTATATATTCACTGGTATGGGATCCGTTATCTGGAAACCTCCAAATTACAGGAACGCTGCCAACCATATACTCTATTTAATCCAAATAATTAAAATCAAAGTAAATGATTTCCTGTTTCTCTGCAACAATAAAATAGTACATTGTACTTGATCCAAACTAAGATATACTTAATCCATATTGGCAGCAAAACCAGCCTATTGGGTTCTTTGATGTTTAAATTATTTTCTATTGGACTAAAAGCAAAGACAGAGAGAGATACACACACACACACACACACACATTATAATTAAATTGACAGTCAGTTTCTGCTACGTGAAAAACATTGGAACCACAGAACTGAGGTGAATTTGAGCATTCAGGTTAAGATCTAAAATAGACTTTTGATTACAGACGGTTCTACTTTAATCTTGTCTGGCAAAAAATATTTCTTGACCTAGAATAGATATTGGATACAAAAAAGACTTTTGCAAGAAACTGAGGAAACTGGCATTATCTCACTTCCTGTGTTTCATGAGCTTTATTGAAGCTGATCTAATCCTCCGCAACAAAGCACAAGTGTTTCATACTCACATCAGACAAAGAGTGTCGAATTTTACCAAGATCTAAATTCTGCCAAGTTGGGTCTCACTAGGCAAGAATAAAATTAGTGTGAGAGCTATTGTGAACATGTCTGAAGTATAATGTTACTTAGTTTCAATAGTGCTGTTGCCCATAAGAAGATATCAAATAGTTGAATCAGGATATTAAAAAAAAAAAAAAAAAAAAAAAAGGTTTTCATAACTTAACTCAAGAAGTCATTATAAATGGAGCATTTGACATTCCGTCTCCATGCCTGGACTACGAAGTCTGCTTCCAATCAAAAGTCTATAGTTGTATAGAAATCCACCTCCCCATCTGCTCTTCTACCTGAGGGTGGCAGTAGCATGGCAGGGAACGAATGGGAAGGGCCAGAAAAGAGACACCTCTATAGAAGACATTTGTATTATATAAACAGTTAGAAGATGTAATATAAAGCAGCTTCCATAGCAAAGTAGAAAGAAAGGAGATACAAGGGACTCATACATGACATCTCCCAGCAATTTGGTTAACCCACATACTGTTCTCACTGTGTACTTGCACTGGCATAACTATTTGTGGACCAGGCAGGCCAGTCAGCCAGGCTCGACCCCTACATGACATTGCAAGCAGGACAGTGAATAGTACAGTCTAGGAGGGTGGGTAGGAGGTTCAGTTGCAAATTTTGCCCCATGATTCTATGTCCCTGCATTGTATGCTCTGTTCTACAGCCTACCAGTAACTGGTTTCAGTTGTCAGAGTTCCAGAGTCCTACCTCCATATTAAGCTCTTCTCCCTCCCCAACTTTCATACGCTGCCTGCCCTTCCACATGCATTTACAATCCTCCTCACATCAGTGGTCTTTGTAACACTAACCCCAAAACTGTAACCTTAGGGTAAGGGAGACAGTGGACAGATGAGCAGATTAATGGTGGAGGGAGGAATCTAGGCTTACCAGGGAGGAGAGTGGGACATTAAAGAGGATCAGATGGTGGGCATGACTGGCACATTGTGAGAAACAGCACTCAGAAGTATAAGGATATGTGCACAAAAATCTCCCAAAATAGACAAAGTACATTCAGATTCAGTGCAAGGTCATTTTGTACCACATATTTTTTACAATTGATTTTACATTAAAAAAAAAAAAAAAAAAAAGAGAGAGAGACCTTTTATTCAGTTTGTCAATAAGTATATGAGACGGGCAATAAGTCTATTGATACCAGAATTACTGAATTAAAAAGAATACAAGTATGTACTATTTTAATGTATCTTGGAGTTTATTTCATGACGAATATTTTAAATGATGTTGCCTAGAGACGCTCTCTGATATTCCATTCCCTGCTTTCTTGGTTGCCAAGAAATTATATTAGTACAATAATTGCATAAGATTAGATTTTACACACAATTTTATCATTAACACTTTTAAAATTTCCATTTTTGCTAAATAAAAATTGCACAACTTGTGGCACACTTTGTCTGGCTATGCAGGAGAAAACAGAGAACACTTACTGCAGTATGCCATAGGCACTATAATAGCTAAACTACACAGGAGATTTTGTAGGATGGTGAACACATCTGACAAGTTGGATGTAGTTGCTTGGGTCAAAATATAATGGAACTAGTATAAAACAACACACCTGCCAGGAGGGAACGCTGCATGCTGCATCTGACAAGATAAGATCGGAAATGCATGGACTGTGCTAATGCATAAACAAAACACACCATCCGACTTGCATTAAAGCTGTGGGAATCAGATTTTGTAAGATTCCTTAAAATGTTGTGCTGTTGAATGAAGATAAAATCTGATCAAACTCTTCCATATAGTTTAGCCCTAATACCTATTCAATAACACAAGAAGCAGTTGCCATTCATTCTGTGTGTTCTGGTTTCAATGGCTGTCCATGAAAATGAAGTATGTAATTAATGGAACCCTTGATGATTTATATATGGATCCGTTAATTGTACTTATCACACACACACACTTACATATGTAAGTTGGGTTGAAAAAAGACCAGAGTCCATCAAATTCAATCCCGCCATATAAAACCCAGCATCCACACATGCACACACCCAAGCATTCATTGCTTCTCCGAATTTTTT
The DNA here is from genome assembly GCA_038501925.1 of Xenopus petersii. NCBI lineage: Eukaryota > Metazoa > Chordata > Amphibia > Anura > Pipidae > Xenopus > Xenopus petersii. Next base: position 82,880,290 of record CM076683.1, read on the forward strand.
TTTTTTACCATGCATTTAAAGCTGGAACATGCTCATACCAAAAAATATAAAGCTGTTTTTGTTCAAAAAGCTGCTCAGGTATTTTAAAGTATGGAGATGCAATACTACTAAAAATAATTTCTCAGTTTTTCTTTTCTAGAATTAATTGAAAAAAATGTGAGTTTTACTGCTCTGAAATACACAATGAATAAAATTTCAGTTTAGAATGTTATTTAGCAAAATATCAGTTATGGTCAAATTCCTGGTTCCTTTTGGAAGGCTCTGTAAGAAGCACTAATTCATCTTCAGCAATGGTTTTTCATGTAAACTTAGAGCCTGTTCAGCAGAATTCTAGCTCTGTTTCATGGTTTTAAGATGTTGTGCTGTGTTAGTCATTGATAAATTGCAGAAAAATTCAAGTTTGGCGATACATTTTATTGGCTAACTGATTAAGTAAATATTGCAAGCTTTCGGAGCACACAAGCCCCTTCGTCAGGCACAGAAATATTAATGGCCAACACTACTATTTCAAGATTACACAATGTATATTTTCTAGACACTGTTAAGACTTGTGCCTCATATTGGCCTTTTTTTAAATTACATCACATAATATATTAACATGATGTAATAAATATGTCATATCAAAACTGGCTGATTAAAGCATTCCTGTCTAGGAATAATTAGCACTGGGAAGTAGATTTTTAGAACAGCCAAATCATCAAAGATTGACTGTGTCTGCAGGATAATTTATAACCAGCACTAAAAAAAAGTTGTTGTTGTTATTATTATTATAAAGTGCAACAAATCAAGTGCAAACTATGGAACAGGTGTTGCGAAGACTAACAACTATAGAAATATATGGAGGCATGAATAGGGAATGGGAGATTTCCTGTTATTATTGAAATGTGTGATCCAGTTTCAAGTAGGTGCAGGGGTATGTGTGTGTGAATATATGTTCACAGATATCATTTTAATTGAGTATGACCATATATGTTTATTATATTTATTACATGTACTTTGAAATATGTGGAGGTTAAATGTTTGTAATCCATGTAAGGGTTATTCGTTTTATTGGGTTGGGTTTGTGTATGTAGATATATCTTTAAGAAAATGTAGGAACTCTATACTGCTATGAAACGTGCCAATCTCAGGGTTTCTGCTCCTGACATGGATTTGATGATTTTGTTGCAAGAAACTAAAAGTTAATCTTTACATTTTGGCACTTCTGTGAGGATTTCCTAAACTACAGAGCAAGCATAAATTCAGACAAGGTCAGAAGGCATTTGCCAGTAAAGGCTTACACTCCAGGGGCTCAATCATGTAAAATAATTACAGTCAAAGTGATCTTAAAATAGAAGGCTTTCACATACACCTGGCTATAAAAAAAATCTAGTGTTGAAAATGTAAAAAAAAAAAAAAAATTCCAGTACAACATTTATAATGAATATCCTATCCCCTTTGAGCTGTTTAGATATCAGGAAGGATGCAAAATTCAGTCATGGCACACTTTGAAAAATTAGCAAAAATGACTGGTTCAGCTGAAACATTGATGACCAAACCAAAGATCCAGTTTAGCAACCCAACCATCTGCGGAGGCTGCAGATGAATCCTCTTTTTATATTCTCTCAAGCCATTCATGGTGTGTCATATGAAGATATTAATTCATGTAATCAAATGTATTCTTAAAGAACAATAAATTAGGAAGTATCTCCTTATACAAGACTTTTTATTAGAAAATCAGCATTTTTCTAGCACTTTTCACCACCACTGGAAAGCACACTGCATGAGCCAATTAACACGCTAGACTTGAGAGTAAACAGAAATAATATTTTGACAGATGTCTCCTCCTAATCCAGTCCCTCTACTCAGTTGGCAATTACCGTCAAAATGCTGTCTTGACTTTCCAACACCACCCCTTACAACTGTCACTAAAGACAGAGAACCTGGCACTTGTTTCCCTAGGGGTCTGTGGCTTTTTTGGCAACCCTATATTGTAAGCTTTACTGGGGCAGGGACTGATATGCATGATGAATAATCTCTGTAAAGCATTGTATGTGTTAGTCATGATTACTGCAACAGCAAGAAACAAATACAGTGGCAGAGATGCTGCTGTAAAACACTACTTTTTAAAATAATTAAATAAAAATAACTTTCCATATTATTGACGCTTTACATTCATCTTGTCCAATCTTCGCAGTGCTGGCATTTAGGGCCTGAACTAGGGGTAGGCAGAAGAGGCACTTGTCTAGGGCGTATAGGTGGGGAGGCTCTAGGACACTAAGCACAAACCTCTCCTGCCTCCTCTATCTACAGCTCTGCCCAAATTTAGAGGGCAGGAGGAGAAAGAAACTGCTGAGCAGAGCGTTGCAGGGGCAGCTGATACCAGCAGCAGTTGTGACTAGAGGTGGGGAGTGGAAAGGAAAGAGATCGAGAAGTTGCTAAGGGGGAGAATTGGGGGAAGGCCAGAAGCTTGTATTGGGCACTATTCTAGGCTGGCATAGCTCTGCTGGTATTGGATGCCATTATCAAGAAACTATGGGACGGCATATCTCATGGAGTCTTTTTAAAACAATTCTGCTATAAGGCATTGTGAAAATCTTTAAAGAAGAAAAGGTGAAATCACTAATATGAACTCCATGGTGCTTACTGAGAAGTACACCAGCCTGCTGCAATTTTCTGCTAACAGAGGCACAGGTAAAACATAATCACTGGGGGGGGGTGCCTGGCATTTGGCACCCCACAGTTATTTCAGCTTTCCTTCTCCCTTAAACATGTGTACTTTACTGAAGTAGTTACTAATTTTCACTAAGTCTTGTGTCAGAAGTTTTCCACTTTCCATTTCCACTACACTACTAGAAGAGCTGGACCCATTAGGGTGGCCCAAAGCAATTGGTGTAGGTTGTGCATAAATGCATTAGCAGTGAAATTTGTGGGTTAATGATAACATGTCATTTAGGAATTGCTTTTAACTATAGCATGATTAGGTTTGTATGGACATGCTGCAGTATTATGAGATAAACAGAGTTCTTAGCAAATCAATAAATAGTAACAACTACTATATGGAAAAAGGAAGAAAAGGTCAGAGTCAATGGCCACCATAGACAGCATGTGGGATTAGAGTTAATGGCTTAAAGAAAAACTATACCCCCCCAAACAATGTAGGACATAAACCATTTTCATAATAATATACGTTTTTAGTAGTATATGTCATTGGGTAATCATAAATAAAAAAATACTGTCATTTTAAGAAATAAGGACAGCCCCCTGGGATCGTATGATTCACTGTGCACACAAACATACCAAACAAAACTATACTTTTTAGGTCACATGAGCCAATTAACAGACAGAGTTCTGTCTTTTGCTTCCACACTTCTTCCTGTTACAGTTAGAGCTGTAGTATTTCTGCTCAGGTGATCTCTGAGGCAGCACAGAGAATATCATAAAATGGGGGATCAAGGCATGAGATGTAAAAGGGCAATATTTACTTAAATATATATTCCAGTTTGAGAAGATTCTTTGAGACGCCACTTAATTTGATATAAACCATCTGTTGCTCAAGTATTCATTTTTGGAGTATAGTTTTTCTTTAGGTCATTTACAACATGTATGTAGCAGAAGGAAAAAGGATTAGTTCAGCTTTCAAAATACCCAGAAACTTATAGTAGTTAAGCAATAAGATATACTGAGTGGAAAGCAGGGGAAGGGAGGGTTGATCTGGATGTTATCTGCACAGAGGTAAGACTGAAAGCCCTATGATATCATTGTATTGGTTTGTTAAAAATAAGTACTCCTTTGCTCTAGGCCAACCAACATGGGTGGATATATAGGGGTTAGAAGTCCAGACCAGTTTGCATTTATTCCTGGCCAATTGTCCTAGGGTTTCAAAACTGGAGATCACAAGTGAGATGTGCATTTTTGGCACTAACCTTTTGCTTTTCTTGTATTGCTCTAGCTGCATGTATTGCACATGCTTAAATCTCTGTAATTCACACTGTTCACACATGTCTTCAAGTTCCAACAGGCATCTTTCAACATCTTCAAAGCTTCCTTCCAGTGCAACTAAAAAGGAGTTATAAAAGGTTTTGTGTAATGCATCAGGAACATATAATTAAGATGAATGAATAAATGCAATGGTTAATCGGGCAACTAAACAAAAGCAGTAGGGATGCACCGAATCCACTATTTTGGATTCGGCCGAACCCCCGAATCCTTTGTGAAAGATTCGGCCGAATACCGAACCGAATCCGAACCCTAATTTGCATATGCAAATTACGGGTGGGAAGGGGAAAACATTTTTTACTTCCTCGTTTTCTGACAAAAAGTCACGTGATTTCCCTCCCGTCCCTAATTTGCATATGCAAATTAGGGTTCGGATTCGGTTCGGCCAGGCAGAAGGATTCGGCCGAATCCGAATCCTGCTGAAAAAGGCCGAATCCTGGCCGAATCCCGAACCGAATCCTGGATTCGGTGCATCCCTAAAAAGCAGTATTGCATATATTAACCCACATCAGAAATTGCAATTAGTCTTTATTACATGACATCTAATATCTAAAGAATTACCACTAGAAACTTGTAGAGAGAGAAAAGGCTGTACTCCCCAAGAAAATCCTAGAGAAGATGGATTCTTTTAGGATGCAAAACGGTTATGACACCTTGAGTATTTATGGTTATGTGAAGTTTATGACACCTTGGGTATTTATGGTTATGGGGCGCTACTGTTTGCATTGAAAATAAACGAATAATTTTAAACAGTACATACAGTCATATGAAAAAGTTTGGCAACCCCTCTCAGCCTGCATAATAATTTACTCCACTTTCAACAAAAAAAGAACAGTGGTATGTCTTTCATTTCCCAGGAACATCGGAGTACTGGTGCTTTCTGAACAAAAAAAACTGGCTGTGCAAAAATGTGGGGACCCTTGTAATTTTGCTAATCTGAATGCATGTAACTGCTCAATACGGATTACTGGCAACACCAAATTGGTTGGATTAGCTCGTTAAGCCTTGAACTTCATAGGCAGGTGTGTCCAATCATGAGAAAGGGTATTTAAGGTGACCAGTTGCAAGTTGTGCTTCTGTTTGACTCTCCTCTGAATAGTGACAGCATGTGATCATCAAAGCAACTCTCAAAAGATCTGAAAACAAAGACTGTTCAGTATCATGGTTTAGGGGAAAACCTTGATACCACAAACTATTTGGAATCTGCCACTTCCTCCTTGGTCCGTAACTCCAACCTGAGTCTTCGGCCCTGACAATGAGACAGGAGCCCTTTCTATACTCACACCACAAAGAGTCGCTTAATGTATGCAAAAGCTCATTAAGACAAGCCAAAGTCATTTTGGAACAAAGTGCTTTGGACTGATGATACAAAAATTGAGTTATTGGACATAACAAAAATCGCTTTGCATGGGGGAAGAAGAACACCGCATTCCAAGAAAAACACCTGCTACCTACTGTCAAATTTGGTGGAGGTTCCATCATGCTGTGGGGCTGTGTGGCTAGTTCAGTGATCGAGGGTCGGATGAATTCAATCCCGTAACAACAAATACTTCAGGATAATGTTCAAGCATTAGTCACAAAGTTGAAGTTACACAGGGGAAGACAATGACCCTAAACACACTTGAAATCTACAAAGGCATTTATACAGAGGGAGAAGTACAATATTCTGGAATGGTCGTCACAGTCCCCTGACTTGAATATCAGCGAAAATCTATGGGAGGATTTCAAGCAGGCTGTCCATGTTCAGCAGCCATCAAATTTAACTGAACTGGAGAGATTTTGTATGGACGAATGGTGAAAAATAACGCCATCCTGAATCCAAGCATTCATCAAAGGCATTGATGTAATATCTCTGTTGGGGTTCCTAAATTCATGCACCCGTCTAATTTTGTTATGATGGATTTAAGTTAATCCAATAAACTTTATGTCACTGCTGAAATACTACCGATTCCATAAGGCATGTTATATATTAAAAGTAAGTTGCTACTTTGAAAGCTTAGTCAATGATAAACAAAACGCCAAAGAATTAAGAGGGTTTCCCAAACTTTTTCATATGACTGTATATCCCATTTTATTTCATAGACCATCAAACTTGAATTAACACCAAATACAGCAAAAGTATCCAGTTTACTGTTTCTATGTAAATTGACAGGAATAGTTGTAAAATATAAGCAGATAGGTCAAAAATACATTTAGTAACAATGTTGCAGTACAATCTCACTTTGACATTTGCCAAATTTACATCAGAACAGTAACCCATAGTCACAGTATTCAGTTTCATTGCATTCAGTTTCCAACTTGCATTACACTGTTCAATAAATGTGATGATTGGCTGCTAGGTGTTACTACACTGGTGCTTATTTGCCTATTGTGAATACATTTGCTCTATTACATCTTATCTACTATTCAATCTAAATTGACCATGTCACTGGGAACTAATTATCTTGGCCTAAGGAATGTAATGTCATTTTCTAGGGCTGCACACACAACCCTGACCTGACCCTTTAAAAAATTTTTTGCTGATGACAAAAAAGTACCTAGTTTTCAGAAAAACAGGGAAGTTAAATTAATTTGCAGAAAATATCACATTCATTTCTGGCAATAGGATAAAAATTCCCAGACCCTCAATATTACCATAGTTACTGATAAGCACTATACTTTTTCAACATTTCCTGTCCTATAGACCCTTGAAAGATCTCTTTAGTATTTTAATTTTCTAGAGGAAGTGATTCTATTTGTTCAGTTTGCTCAGTTGTTTTGCCACAGTATTCGAGATCTGAACTGATACACTCCATTGGTGGGTATTTGGGGATACAGGGGGGTAAAAAAAAATTTTTAAGTTTTTATTTAATGCTTTAAAAGTTACAAAATAGATAAAGCAGGGAAAGAAGAGTAAAGATAGAAGAAGTAGGTGGGGTACATTATTACTGTACAATTCCTGGATTCAATCATAATCATATCATACTATTATTCTTAAATCATAACAACAATTAAGTTCTAAAGTTCTAAATTCTTAAGGCAGTAGTGACAAAAATGATGGGTTTCAATCAGTATCTGTGACCAGTATAGCTGGCTATACACCTAAAGATCTGCAATTCTGGCAAAATTGTAAGAATTTGGCCAGATATAGGTCTGGCGGGCAACAGACAGAGGCCAATAACTCATATTTTCTGAGTCAAAGATCTATGCTAAATATTCTATGTATGGTTGTATTAAAAACCTGACAACATATACAGGTATGGGATCCATTATACAGAATCTGTTATCCAGAAAGCTCCGAATTATCCAAACAATCCATATTTTTGAAACTGATTTAGTTTTCTCTGTAACAATAAAACAGTACCTTGTACTTGATCCAAAAGAAGATATAATTAATCCTTATTTGAAGCAAACTCAGCCTATTTGATGCTTACCTGATTTTCTAGTAGACTTGAGGGTATGAAGATCCGAATTATAGAAAGATCTGGTATCTGACCCAAGCATTCTGGATAACCGGCCCATACATGTACCTGCTATTCAGTCTTTGAAATGTTTTTTTTGTTTATCAATACATTCATTTATAATAAATTCAGCTTATTAGGTTCCTTAATTTAAGAAAAAAACTGAGTAAAGACTAATAAAAACTGCAGACTTTCCAAGGCAGGAAAGCACTGCTATGAATAACATGATCCCAGCAGATCGATGTTAGGATAAACACTGTTTTTTTACTTGGTACAAAGATGGGATCATTTAGCTTGGCCGCAATGAACACAGTTATATTGCTCATTAATTGCAGGATCATTTACATCTAACATGGGGAACAATAGCTTGCTACAAACAAAAGATGCCCATATAGTTGAATATATCAAAGTGAGCAGTGCTGGAATATCGAAGCTAAATGTGTTAACCACTATAATTTTACTCCACAGCTTATGGCGTCAACACTTGTGACACACTGAGGGGTCCAGCAGCATTTGGCACTTATACTGCAACAAATGTACAAAGTGAGTTACTAGGGATTTTTTATTTACTTAAAATGGAAAATATATTGCATTTATAAGCTGCATTTATATTTGACTGTACATCATCTAATTAAGTAGACAGTAAATACAAGGACATCATTTATTGTATTTATATAACATTCCTTCTTCTGCATAACTCCATTTGGAGACTTGGAAACTATGATATTGCTTTTCTATGAAAAGGTGCACAGGTACAAGGAAGCACAAACATGAATGCTGGTTTATTGTAATGTATGGGTAATGCTCCATTCCAACTGTGATCCAATCAAACTTGTGTTTGGTGTGGTTCAGTAATGCAATTCATGCGCCAGAATATTATCGGTTTGGATTGAGGATCGCATTGGGAAGCCCGAGTTAATAAACATTAATTATTTACATTCCTGTCATACCTAAAATATTATTATTAACATGTATTTATATAGCGCCAATATATTGCGTAGCACTGTAAAGTAAATGTGATTATACAACTAAATCACATTAATTATATACATAGAACATATGGAGTTACATACATCACAATCAATACAGGTACAAAAGGTGAGGGAGGCCCTATGCATAGGCATACACTCTAAAGGGAAGGGAGTAATACACAAGGTGTGGGCAAGATCGAATTAAGTGGGTGAGAAATGTGGTACTGTATGTGGTGTTATGAGAGAAGAGTTGAGTAGCAGGTCAGTAGAGGAGCGTAGTAAGCGGTTGGGTGAGTATATAGAAATGAGTTCAGAGATGTAGGGTGGGGCAGAGTTATGAAGTGCTTTGAAAGTCAGTGTCATTAATTTGAATTTGATTCTGAAAGGTAACGAAAGCCAGTGCAGGGATTGGCAGAATGGCGAGGCAGAGGAGGAGAGGTTGCTGAGGTATATGAGCCTCGCAGCAGTGTTCATTATGGACTGGAGAGGTGACAGTCTCTGGAGGGGAAGGCCAATTAAAAGAGAGTTACAGTAGTCTAGACGCGACATGATGAGAGAGTGAATAAGAATTTTGGCAGCATCTTGGGTGATAAATGATCAGGAGACGAGAGATAGATCTGAGTATCGTCAGCATAGAGGTGGTAGTGGAAACCATACGAGTTGATTAATTTGCCGACGGAGGAAGTATAGAGGGAGAATACTAATGGTCCCAGGACAGAGCCTTGAGGAACTCCAACAGAAAGAGATAGGGGAGAAGATGATACTCCATTGTAGGAGACACTGAAGGAACAATTGGTGATGTAAGAAGAGAACCAGGACAGGGCTGTGTCACGAAGGCCAAGCGAATGGAGGGACTGGAGGAGGAGAGGGTGATCTACAGTGTCAAATGCGGCTGAGAGATCAAGCAGTATTAGTAGTGAGAAATGATTGTTGGCTTTAGCGGTTAAAAGGTCATTAGTTAGTCGAGTCAGGGCAGTTTCCGTGGAGTGTTGTGGCTTAAAACCAGATTGTAGGGGGTCCAGCAGGTTATTGTCAGAGAGGAATGAGGTTAGTCGGTTGTAGACTAGGCGCTCAAGTAGTTTAGAGATGAAAGGTAGCAGAGAGATAGGTCGGAGGTTGTCAAGATTGGAGGGATCAAGAGAGGTTTTCAGAATGGGGGTGACGAGAGCATGTTTTAGTTGAGATGGAAACAGTCCAGTTGAGAGCGAAAGATTAAATAGGTGAGTTAAGGCTTTGATTAGACAAGGATTGGTATTGCAGAGAAGTTTTGAGGGAATTGGATCAAGCGGGAAGGTGGTAAGGTCAGAAGTGGCAAAAAGCTTTGAGACTTCCTCATCAGTGACAGGGGTGAAGGAGCACAGGAGAGACTGGAGAGTGTGGAGGGAGGGTGGTGGAAGTCTAGGGGGGTTGAGTAGTGTAATGTCCATCTGATAGTGTCAATTTTGTTTTTGAAGTGCTCAGCAATATCTTGAGCAGAGGCAGATGTGCATGGAGGGGGTGGAGAAGGTGAAAGGAGAATGTTAAAGGTGGAGAAAAGTTGTGTTGTTTTTTTAGAAAGGGTGAATAAGTGAAGTAAAGTATGTTTGTTTGGCTTGGAAGAGGCTGGCGTTATAGGAGCGCAGGGCAGGTTTGTAGCTCCAAAAGTCTGATTCTGAATGTGATTTGCGCCAGCGACGCTCAAGTGCATGTGAGTGTCTTTGGAGCGCTTTTGTGTGAGCAGTATGCAAAGGTTGAAGTGGTTTGGGTCTAGAACGTTTAGTTTTTATAGGAGCACGCTCATTTAGGGCAGTGGTGAGAGTACTATAGTAGACAGAGGTAGCCACATTAGGACATGAGATGGCTGAGATATTAGAGTGAAGAGAGTCAAAGGAAGAAGAGAGATGTGACACGTCTACAGCTTGCAAGTCACGGTAAGTACGTGTTTGGGGAATAGCAGGTGGTGAGGAGGGAGTTAGTGAGAGTTGAAATGTGAGCATATTGTGATCAGAGAGGGGAAATGGTGAGTTAGTAAAATTGGTGGTTGAGCAGAGTCTGGTAAATATGAGATCCAGAGCATTACCATTGAGTGAGAGGGGGGAGTCTGAGCACAACGATAAGCCTAGGGAGGAGGTTAGTGAAAGAAGTTTAGAGACAGAAGAGTTGTTAATGTTAACGGGTATATTAAAGTCACCTAATATGATGGATGGGATGTTAGATGAAAGAAAGTAAGGAAGCCAGGCAGCAAAATTGTCCAGAAATTGTGCAGGTGATCCTAGTAGTCGATTTATGACAGCAATGCAGAGTGAAACAGGAAAAAAGAGCCTAATGCAGTGAGCCTCAAATGAGGAGAATGATAGAGAGGGAACAGATGGAAGAACTTTAAAAGTACAGCAGGGAGAGAGAAGCAAACAGATATTAGGAATTCTCTACTCATTTTCTCTGCAATAATAAAACAGTAACATGTACTTGATGATTACTACTTTGCATGAATCCATATTGGTGGCAAAACCATTATATATATATATTTTTTTTTAATGTTTTAATTATTTTTAACTGACTTACGGCATGGTTACCAAAATTACACAAAGGTCCCTTATCCAGAAAACCATAGGTCACAAGCATTCCAGTTAGCAAATCCTATACCTGTATTATACTATTTACTAAACTATTTTACTGAATTATTTACTTTACAGCTAACGCCAATAATCATGTGAACTTCTGAGTCTGACAGTTGCCTGTGCTATCCACTTGACCTGCGGCTGACACATTTAAGCACCACTGCTGATATGGGAGGCAAGCTTATCCAGGCAAATCCCTCATTTTGACATAGATCCCTCAAGAGTTCAGAGGCTGTGAAATCAGTCATTGCTGCCTGCCTATCATAAAAAGAATGGTCTTTTCAATCAGATGAAAAATAAATCTCTGTGTCTGCAGAGGAAAAAAAAAAAAAGACATTTAATAGTGCATTGATGAGCAGTGTTGGACTGGGACACCAGGGGCCCACCAAAGAACCTTAGACCAGGGGCCCACCAAAAACCTTAGACCTGAGGACCACTAAAAAACTTTTAGACCAGGGGCCCACTCTCAGTATTATTTTCTTCCTCTCCTAGTCTCTTTTCTTTACATAATCTATCTATTTAGCCTCTTTGTTCTCAGAAATAAGGAACGGCCATGAAATGTTTAGAAGCAGGAGGCCCACTGACACATGGACCCACCGGGAGTTTTTCTGGTATCCGGGTGGGCCAGTCCAATACTGTTGGTGAGAATGATTCAGATTGGTTGGAGGCCTAAAAAGGATTGTAAATCAGCAGATCCTTTGCCTTTGGGTTAGCTGTAAGTGGGTAAGTAACACACTTTTGGTCCAACAGATAGCCAAGAATCCACAGATAATAGATAAAACTACCTTTCTACCAGGAATTCTTAACCTACCGGTCATGAATCATAAAATGCTTCAAAAACCTTCATAATCTATCTCCTTTAATGTATCTTTTAAAGACAGAGATTGGAGAAATAAAATACGGTAGGTTTAGCAGTATTTTGGCGGAGAGTCATGCCTTTTCCCATAATGGATATTACAGCCCACTGATTTATCACAGCAGAAAATATATACCACACATACTATACATATCGGCGATGTTTCGCAACCGCCCCCCCCCCTGCAAACGAGGGAGCGCAAATCCAAACCTTACAGGAGTGAACAACTATTGCTAAGACAGTATTTTTGAGTGAGGTTGGCACCATGCCGGTATATTAGCAGCCTGCTCAGAAACTTTTCACTATAGGACTAAGGGGGAACACAAAAAGCCAAAACATGTAGGCCAGTGAATTTCATATGACACCAAGATTGAAAGATGCACAATTAATCCTCAAAAAACTGGAAACGTATCTTACAATTCTATTTCATAGGAGAAATGCATAAACAAACTTGGCTACTACTTACCTAATTTTGCTGTAAGAGATTCCAGATCTGCTACAAACCCTGGCACTTGTTGCAACTGTTCCTGCAGTTCTACAAGACTATTCCTCTTTTTCTCCCAGTGTGCTGATAGCATCACAACCTCCCCATCTACCTGCTGGAAGATTGGAAGCAAAACAGACGGAGAGTAACACAAGGTTGTAAAGAGTTGTACTATACTAAAAACACACAGTCACCAATTGGGAGATCATGTTAGGCAATCGCATTTTCTTTATATTTGTGATTACAGATCTGCAGTGAATAATATACCCACAGAGTGTATAAAAAGTAACCATTTGCTCTTCAGTATAGCAAGACTGCCACCTTGTGGTTAAGTGCAGATAATAACAGAAACCTGTTCCGAATTAGCACATAGGCATTTATTTATATATTATTTATATAGCAAGACTTGTGTATGCAATCCTATACATTTTACAATACATTAATAGTACAGAGAGGGGTAACAGAGTTCAATAAATAGAAAATATATACAGTAACACGGATGTGCCACTTGTTAATAGACAAAGGAGGTTCTTAACTTATGTGAATATGAAAAATAACATGTTACTTATGTTACCTATGTAACCCTATGTTAACTGAGAAGAATTTAGTTTTGCAAGACTAAAAAAGAACTACAGAGGCAATTATTCATCTGATGTCTAAATGAATCACTTCTCAAAGACAATGTAATTATTAATAAGCTTGCTTAAATTTTGCAGAGCATGAAAACACTTGACCATTAAATAACCGAGATATTTAAATGCACATGAGTCGGGGGGGGGGGGGGGGGGAATTCTAGATCAATTTAATTTCTACAAGTTCCCAACTTTGCCAGCCACACACACACACACACATCTGCTGCAGGGTTTGACAAAAGTCAGGAAATGTGCAATTATACTGCAATTATTAAATCTAAAGTCATCAAAGAGAACACCTTACTGAAGATATTAATAAAGTTTAAGGTTATTGATTTGCTTTGTATAACGTAGCAGACCATACAGTGGTTATTTCAATGTAGCAAGTAAAGTGACATTTTAGAATGAACACATAAAAACAGCCTTCAAACACACTCCTACATATTAATGCTCCAGGCTTGCTTATAAAACTTTCAATAAGTAGGCTATGGTTTGCATGCATAAATGGAGACCTAGAACAATGGAGCCTTGTTAAGTAGAATTAGAACCCACCAAACTTTCAGCACTTAATTTATCGATCAGTAAAGACATGTGATCTCAGTGGACTTTATGATGGGCAAACCACTTTATATAGCATCTGGGGGTTTCAGTAAGCAAAGCAATCACAAGTAACCTGTTTGGAAGTGAACATCTGGTTGTTAATTGTTACTCGACTTGGGAAAACATTTGCCACATGCAGGGGCCTATTTATTATGCTGTGTAAAATGATATTCAGCAGAAAAAAACTTTGTAAAATAGGTGGCAAATTTATCAAGGGGTGTGCAAATGCCAGATTTTTTTATGTTATTTTACACAGCTCCAGACCTTTGTAAGTAAATTCTGGCATAAATGCATAAAAAACAAGCCTGACAATGTGTGGTGAATGTTGTCATCATTTTTTTTACACCACATATTTAATCTGCCCCTTGATAAATGATGTCTAAAGATTTTATACCTACAGAATATTAGGGTGATTTATTTAAGGTCTGTATATTTTTCATGGCTTTAAACCTAAAGAACTTTTTGATTTAAGCATAAATAATTTGTATCTAGCACATGTAAAAATGTACAGAGGTCACATTTTATTGCAGTGTGGTTACTATTGTTCTTCATTCACCTCCAAGGAACTAAGGTCTCTAACACATTCACATACTAGGGTTAATTTCATCAGAAGCCAGTTAACCGGTCTGTATGTTTTTGGAGTGTGGGAGGAAAGTGGAGTGCCCAGAGGAAACCCATATAGACATGCAGAAAGTGCCCAGTTCAAAGTGGAACTAAAGGCCCCAGCACTTTTAAGACAGAAGCGCTACACACTATGAAACATGCTGCTTATTCTTACAAATACAGTAAAAGTGTCAGAGCAGTTTTATTACCAAACCGGTAACAGAAAAAAACAGAATAAAGACTGTCTTTTAAAGTATAGTATCAAAAGCAACACAATGTCTTTTAACTTTAATTTAAGCCACATTTAAATATGACTATGCAATCAAAACATTCTCTCACTGTGGCTTTTAGTATTGTACTTGTAAGTACCTTGCTGATCACTGACTGATCTTCACACAGGCTCTTTTGTTTACACAAATTATAGGTGAGATTAGCCAACTGTTTACTTTCACTTCTGCCTGCAATTAAAATTATTTGCTTATCTGCTCCCAGGCAATGTTTCAAAACTAAATTATCAGCCCAATATACTGACCAGCTAAAGGTGGCCATACACGGATAGATCCGCTCGTTTGGCGATGTCGCCAAACGAGCGGATCTCCCTCCGATATGCCCACCTTGAAGGTGGGCAATATCGGGCAGATCCGATCGTGGGCCCTAGGGCCCAACGATCGGATCCAGCTCTCACAAATGGGCGGTCGGATCGCGGGACCGCATCAACGAACAGATGCGGCCGCGATCCGACGGGATTTTTAACCCCATCCGATCGAGATCTGGCCGACTTGCGGCCAGAACTCAATCGGGGAAGCCCGTCGGGGGCCCCCATACACGGGCCAATAAGCTGCCGACGCGGTCTGTCGGCAGCTTTTATCGGCCCGTGTATGGCCACCTTTAGTTTGGGGTTATAGAAGAAGAGGAGCTCAGTCACCCATGATAAATGTACTTTTCTGTGGCCGTCTGATCTCATTCAAATGCTTCCTCCACTAACAATAATGTAAACTTCTGCTGTGAAAACATAAGTGGTATTTTGTTTTTCCAAAGTTGTGCGAAGTTGCCTTGTGAGGAAACTTCAGAAAAACTAAGCACCACATATGTTTCCCACCAGTGATTACATTATCGCTAGTGGTAAAGCATATTAGTAACCCACAAAAGAGGTAGTTTATCACAGTCAACTAATCTCCTTGCTAAGATGTATTAACTCTTAACTATCCTGTGAATTTCTGTGTAATGGTTGAAAGAAACTTTAGATATAATTGTACATATCAAGCACAAGTTACTTATACAGAGAGGGTATCTTGCTCTTAAATTCTGCACAACTAGTAAAGGAATTTAAAATTCATAAAAGAAAATACCATAGTAATAATAATAATAATAATAATATTTACCTCTCCAGCTTTAGCACAACCGCTTGCTACTTTGTGGAGTGCAGCCCAGGTATCTTCATATCTTAAAGAGGGTTTGCAAAACATTACTAATATAATATAATATGATTGGAACATAATTGCCATTTCTACATAACCATTTTACTTTATAATATATTGCAATTATAAATCCAACCATACTTTTATTATGTTATAGTTTGCACTCCATCTTAATGTTCTCTGCTTGCACCTACAGGTAACTATTCCTCTGCATCTGGTAAATTCAACCCTACTGATGGGACTATCAGGTGGAATGAAAAGTGGTAGATTCAAGGAGAAACTTAGGACACGCTGCACAGCCAGAGCAGTCAATGCTGGACCAAGTAGGGTGTTGTGTGCACATGCCAAGGGTTGCATAAAATGTTATTCCTGCCCTGGATATTAAAAGTGGGCTATACAGGTATGGGAATGGCTACCAGAATGCTCAGTGGGGTTTTCCAAGTAATTGATTTTCCGTAATTTGGACCTCCATACCTTAGGTCTACTAGAAAATCATGTAAACATCAAATAAACCCAATAGGTTGGTATTTCTTCCAATAAGGATTCATTTTATTTTGGTTTGGATCAAGCACAAGGTAGCCTTTTATTATTACAAAGAAAAAGGAAATAATTTATTTTAAAAAATGGGTTATAATGAAGTCTATGGGAGACTTTCTGTAATTTGGAGCTTTCTGAAGAATGGGTTTCCAGATAATGTATCCCATACCTGTATTTTTTATGATCACACAAATAAATTATATACATGATATTCCAGAAAGGTGAAACAGCGCCATTAACAAATTACCTGCTAAGGAGTTCTGCTCCAGCAGGAAACTTTGAGAGCTGCTCAGCTTGCCTGTAAAGCAGTGGAATGAATGCATACATATATATTAACAAGGAGCTGTCAAATACTGTACTCAGATTCATGCTATCACATTCCATGTTTATACAACAAGAACTGTCTAACTTTTTGGGTACTATACAAAACAAGCACAATACAGTTTGTAGGTATTTGAAAGTATTCAAATACTTACCGATTACAATGAAATTCTACTTCTTGAAATATGGAGAACTAAATGTAGCTGAACAAATCAGTGCTATACTGACATACTGTTAATATGCAGGTTCCATGACCTGCGTTCCAAGTCAAGATATAATGATGAGTTCACGCTGATTGAAACATATACTTACCTGTATTGCTTTTTTATTTTCACTTCTCTTGACTTATCCCCTAAACTCTTTAGCCTAGAATGCAAGAAAAGATAAAAATGTAACATCAATATGAAATACTTTTTATTTTCAGAATGATTTTTTGAAAAGTACTAAAGAAAACTCCTATGTGGCACATTGCAGAAGATCTCCATAGATAGAACCCTAAACAGTCAATATACCTTTTTCAATCAAAAACTTCATGAGTGAAAAGTTCCTTCCTCTGCATCAATCAACCACTAGCTTCAGCTAGCGGGTAATAGGAATGCCACCTATCTACAGTTCTATCTCAATTTTACATACCCTGATTGAAATTAATATGTTTCCCTGATTTTACATCTTCCTAGATTTTTCACCATTGTTTTTCAGGTTTTTATTAAATGAATATGGGCACAGGAGTCCTGCTGTATATCAGCCACTAATTACAGGACCAAAATGACAGTCAGTTGACAGATAATGCACAAAGACAATGAACAATTTATACATGAAAGGTGAACCTTTGCCCTGCTGTTTATCATGTGATCCTTAACAGACAATACTTAACTCAGTAATATAATTTAACAATTATAAGTGTATCAGGGAGAAAACAGGGAATTGCTTGTATGTTCCATACTTAGAAATTTAAACCCTAAAGCTGGCCATAGACGTAAAGATCTGATCGTACGAATCGAGGATTCGTACGATTTTCGAACCGTGTGTGGAGAGTCCCGACATTTTTCGTCCGGCGGAGATCGGTCGTTTGGTCGACCGGACAGGTTAGAAAATTTCTGTCGGCTGCCGATAATATCTCTGCGTGTATTGCCGATCGTACGATTTTCAGTGGGAGACTGTCACTAGCTTTGGTTGGACATAGATATCGTACGATTGCTGTCAGGGGAAGAACATTGCTGATCTGTTCTTTAACTAATCTGACTGGTAAGACTTTGATCTGAATGGTTAGTGGCGGGTTGGGAGATGGGAAAGTCCGATCGTACGATGATTTGATGATCTATGGCCAGCTTAAGGCTAATGCCACACAGGGGCTGAGATTAGACTCCTCTCCTGCCTGCAACCGGACGGAACCATTGTGTTAGCTTTGGTGCAGGCACATGCAGCTGATTGTGTAGCGAGAATGCAATCCCTTGTATTCCTTTGGCAAAATCAGCTGTTTGTGCCTGCACCCAAGCTGAGTACCATGTGCTGCAGCGGGTCGGGTACCTGTGGCTACCCTCGGGTTACCCGCAAAAAACTGCAGTACCCTGCGGGTTGCGGGGTAAGAGTTCCAAAAAAATGGACCTGCGCAGGATTCTACCATGTGCAGGTGGGAGGGGAGCCTAATGCCAGCGTAGGGGCTAATCTCAGCCCCTGTGTGGCATTAGCCTCAGTGTTGCCACTGCTCCAGCTAGCTGAAATAGCAAATTTGTAATGTAAACAAAAGGATGTAGGAAGCTTTCAGCCCCTGTTTAACATTAGCCTTAGTCTTGCCACTGCATGGTCATTTGCAAACACCTTCATCCTGGAATGCAAGAACATATAAAAATGGAACATAAAAAAATTATTAAATACTTAATCAGGGGAATGTAATAAAAGTCGCAAAGAGCAAAACAATTTGCACCAATAAGACTAAAAATCCACATCTCGCAATGTAATATTGTTCCTTAAACTGTTATTGCATTGTGAATTTTAATTGCGCACACACTCATAAGAAGGGCTTGAAGGTGTCGTAATCTTTTGGAGCAAACATAACGACTTTTTCAGTAAGAAGTTTTATTACATTGACTGCGCATTGGCGCAAACTATAACATTCGCAAACGGTCTTTCACTGTCGGAAGTGGACGCTAAACAGTTTCCGGGCTCGCAAAAGCTATATTAAATTCGCACAAAGAAAAATTTGTTCGCGCAAAGGCATAACTTTTCGCATTGCGAATAGTTTTTCCGTTAGCGATTTTTATTACATTCCCCCGTTTATTTTTAGAATGATTTTTTGGAAAGCAGTAAAGAAAATATGTGGCATATTGCAGAAAAGCATTTTAATCCTCTTCACAAAACAAGTGGTAAAGTAGCAGTAGCCTAAAGGAATTGTCTGCTGGAGTGGGCTGAATGAAGAGCATGTATATAATCTTTTCCATTTTGGAACAGAGAAATCTGTGGTGACCCCTATGTATACTGTATTGACTGAGCTTGGCATGTAGGTCCCCACCACCAATCACCTTGTACATGATCTGTCTGTGCACTGGAGGGGAATTTAATTTAGGAAAATGCACACTTAGGTTTTCAGACAAAATCTGCCTTTTTACCCACACTAATTCTAATAAATTGATGTGTTCATAGGTTTGCATTGTTGTGAAATCGAGGTCACATTTTAGTCTCAGTACAGGTGATGGTGGTGACCATATGAATTTAGGATCATACAGAAAATATCTTAAATATCTCAAAGGGTCAGACTGCAAAACCAAACATTTCTTAGTAGCATATCAATTTCTGCACGGTCAAATATTTTTTTCAGTGACAGCTATTTTTATAAGTGCTGCCTCAGACCCAGTGGTACAAATGCAATTTGCATAGACTGTTCTCACGGAGAACACCACAACTGAAAAAACAATTCTAATTGAAGTTACTTAGGGTACTCTTAATTTAACTCAAAATTTTCCAGCCAGCCTGATCGATGAGCCAGCCGATATCGGAGTCTTCTGCATATATCGGTTGGCCTGTCTCCTTTCATACATACACACTGGGCTAATTTGCACATGGGCAGTAACACATAGCAACCAATCAGTGATTAGCTTTTTTTCAGCCAGCTGTAGATTGAACACTGAAACAAATCATCTGATTGGTTGCCATAGGTTACTGTCCAGGTGCCAATTTTCCCAATGTTTATGAATAACCCCCACTGATTATCATCCGAAAAAAATTTTCTACAATACTATTGGCCACCTTAATAGTTGCTAGATGCTCCTTGTTATGTTATCAGTTTGATGTTCACTACACAGAGTGTGCAAAAGCAATTAATGATACATAATTCAAATAATTATATGTATTTACAGGAAAAAAAACATAGAACATGGCCACCTTAACCAAGTGTATTGCCTTAAATTATTCATCAGTGCCACTTAAAGGATAAGTAAACCTTTAAAATAAGTGAATGCAACGGTCTAAGATATTTTTCAATGTACATTCATTACTTATTTTGTTGTTATTCCAAGATATTAAGGGATACATGTACTGTAAACATTAATGAATTTTGTTATAACAATGCCACCTGCTGGTCAGTTTTCAGCCGGTCTGACCAACAAGTAGTCAAGGAAGTTGTCAGGAGAAAGAAAGAGGCTGATGCTCTTCTGCTTAGGAAAGGTTTTTAATTTTTTCCTAAGCAGAACATCAGAGCGGCCTCTTTCTTTCTACTGAAAACTTCCTTGACTACTTGGTGGTCAGAATGGTCAGAAACTGACCAGCAGGTGGCTCTGTTTTAACAAAATTCATTCATATTAGTCCACATATCCCTTAATATCCTGGAATAAAAGCAAAACAAATAATTAATGTACATTGCAAAATATCTCAGAATAGTACCCTCATCATTTTTACATTCACTTGTTTGAAAGGGTTACTTATCCTTTAAGTATATAAAGGGTAAGGACTGTCCAACATGTGGCCCTCCTGCTGGTGCACATTGGCTGCACTTCTAAGGAAAATAAAACTTCCAGCACTAGTGTCAATGTATACTAGAATAAAACTATTTCTGCACAACTCCCATGAATCACAGTTCAATCACTGCAGTCTGATCTCATCCATAGCTACAGGGTCTGAACCCTATAAAATCCTGTACAGCCAAATCCCAGGTATATTCATTTAATTAGGAGTATTTCCCCTTTCGAGTAAACGCTGCCATATATTAAAGACTCCCCTGTCATATCACCCAGCATTCCCAGCCGTACAGTCAGTCAGCTTGCATAGCGCGCACAAATAGTGGGTAAGGGAAGTGACAGCGCGGAGACATTACCCGCTGGTGAAGTCCTGCTGAACACTGAGCAGCCGCTCCCGCAGGCTTTCAAACATCATGGCTAACGTGAGCTCCCGGTGTTTCTATGGGTTTATCAGTAAGACAACTCCGCAACCAACACCCCGTCACTGATCATCCGCATGTGACCACCACCCCATGCCCCGTAATTAGAACTCCTCTGGACTGCCAGTGTTGTTCGTGACGTCACGGTCACACGTGACTTCTTAGAACTAGGAAAGGAAGAGGAGAACTTTCACCCCGGAAGTGAGGGTTGTCATTTAAAGTGTCTGTGCTTTAATGCTATTCCGGAAGGAAATGAACGCAATTTAACTTGTTGACTACCACGGAGCAGATGTTTACTTGATAACCAGCGGAAGCCAATTACATATGTGAGATTCTGCAGCTGTTTGGAAAGTAGCTGATAATGATATCCCTGGTTGGTTAGTTTTAGTGATTTCCCAAGTGCAAATGTGGCAAAGTTCGCCCCACTTTTGGAACTGATTTTAGGGGTCACCTCCTTTTCTGCAAAAAAACAAAAATAAAAACAACGTTTGTGCACAAAATAACTATAGCCAAGAATGAATTAAAAGGAACATTGTGAGCCAGGTGGCAACCCTAGTTGGGACTATGTGATGTGGGTGTCCCTTGGCAACAACAAGTAGTATAGTCTGGGCAACTAGTACTTACTTGTCCTGGTTCTGGTCTTCTGTAAAGTATGTTTGGTAACTGGAAGGTTATTTGGAATTGCAGTGTGTATGAGGCCAGTGTCGGACTGGCCCATCGGGATACCAGGAAAACTCCCGGTGGGCCCAGGAGTCATTGGGCTTCTAACCATTTGGCCTATTTCATGGTCATTCCCTATTTCTTTATTAGAACAAACGGGGGAATGTAATAAAAATCACTAACGGAAAAACTATTCGCAATGCGAAAAGTTATGCCTCTGCGCGAACAAATTTTGCTTTGTGCGAATTTAATATAGCTTTTGCGAGCCCGGAAACTGTTTAGCGACCACTTCCGATAGTGAAAGACCGTTTGCGCCAATGCGCAGTCAATGTAATAAAACTTCTTACTGAAAAAGTCGCTATGTTTGCTCCAAAAGATTACGACACCTTCAAGCACTTCTTATGAGTGCGCAATTAAAATTTGCAATGCGCAATTAAAATTCGCAATGCACTAACAGTTTAAAGAACAATATTACATTGCGAGATGTGGCTTTTTAGTCTTATTGGTGCGAATTGTTTTGCTCTTTGCGACTTTTATTACATTCCCCTGAAAGAGGCTTAATTATGGAAGAATATAGTATAGTATGTAGAGAAAAGAGACTAGGAGAATAAAGAGGTTGAGTGAGGAGAGGAGGTATAGTAGTTTGGAAAGTGGGCCCTCAGCCTAAGGTTTTGTGGTGGGCCCCTGGCATCCCAGTCCGACACTGTATGAGGCACTGAGAATTGTGATATATACTCAAACATGCAGGGAGGGGGCTTTGTGGTGCAATGCAGAGAAAGTGCGACAGGGTTGTGCCAGGTTTTATAAAAGAAAGCAAATATCCCACAGGGGATCAAAACCTCAAAGAAAAAGTCAACTACTCGATATTGATGATCCCTGTAAAAGCGCACTTTATTTTGTGCCAAAAGTTTAAAAACAAAACTAAATAACTAAAATGTACAGACCAAGGGTCGGTAATGGTATTGGACTTTTTTCGACCTTTCACACAGCACTGACATACCTGGGTACCACATGCTACATCATGAGAGTTAAACAGTACTGTGATCACGAAACCTACAAGATCAAGCAAGTATTTGAATTACAGTATCACCCTACGTGGCGTCCCCAGGGAAATTTCCTAAACCAGGATAACACAATGAGTATGATTTATGAATGATGGGGAATAATTATTATTACTGATTATTATTGTGGCATAAGTCCAATTACATTACCAACACTGGTCTGTTCGCTTTCTGTCCATTTTTTTTGAATAATCACGTTTTGTTGTTAACATTTGGTACTTACTAAAGTGTGCTTTTAAAGGGACTATCAATATCTGGCATTTGACTCTTCCTTTGGCGTTTCTTTCCCATGTGAGATATTTCTTTTCATTTGTGTGGAATTTGTATAACCTTGAGATGCAATTTGATCCACCTTGGATCAGAGGATTTAGATATTCCTAATCATCAATACTGAGTAGTGTTCCCAGTTAGTAATTTTTTCAGTAGTGCCAAGTCTACTTAAAGCAGAGTGGCTCTATACAAGTAATAGTTCTCACTGCTCCTATTAAGGACATCTCAAAGCACCCTTTGCTTGTAGTTAATGCGAAAGTTAATCATCCCTACTACAACAAAGTGTAACCTGTGCACTAGAGGAAGGATGTAACCTTTTTTGCCGTGGGGTAGTATATGTAGTGCCTGTTCCGTAGTCTGTATAAGGGGTGAGAGCATGTGGTTTTAGCTCTGTGGACTCCACCTAGTGCTTGGGGTGGATGTGCTGGAAAGCCTGAGCCAGAAGGACTCAACAAGAAGAGTTGAGCCCCAAGGCAACTCAAGGCTAGGTGAAGTCAGTGATAATGGACCCCATGAGAGGAAAATATTAGCAAGTAGGTCCTGTTACAGTACACTCTTATTAGAGCTAAGATACTGTGAGTTAGCAAGATGTGCTTTGTGCTCCACTGAGGATTTTTTTAAATTTTTTATTTAACACATTTTTACAAGATAGATCTAGTGGCAGAAATATAAATAGAAACATGATAAAAAGTATAAATACAGGTTAATTCACCTGGCAAAAAGGGCCTGGGAAGACTGTGTGGGGTAACACATGTAGTGTAATGTGAACTCACTGTGATATTATGTTATGAATATTATGTGCACCAAGGATGTTATTTATTATTTCATAACAGTAACGTTTTTTGTTATCTGCCCATGTTTTATATTTAAAGGAGTGGTTCGCCTATGAATTAATTTTTAGTATGTAATAGAATGGCTCATTTTAAGCAACTTTTCAATTGGCCTTAATTTTTTTGCCTATAGTTTTTTGCCTACTGCCTATAGTTTTGAATGATTTGCCTTCTTCTTCTGACTGTTTCCACCTTTTAAATCGTGGTCACTGACCCAATCTAAAAACAAATGTTCTATAAGGTTACAAATTTATTGTTATTGCTATATTGTATTACTCATCTTTCTTTTCAAGCCCTCTCCTGCTTATATTCCAGTCTCCTATTCAAATCAATGTGTGGTTGCTATAATAATTTGGACCCTAGCAACCAGATTTATGAAACTGCAAGCTATAGAGCTGCTGGGTAAAAAGCAAAATAACTCAAAAACCACAAATAAAAAAAAATGAAAATCAAATTAGGGTCCAAATTATTCTAGCAACCACACATTAATTTGAATAGGATACTGGAATATGAGTCATACTAAAAGTTAATGTAAAGGTGAGTAACTCCATTAATCATGCCCTGTTGTGCTGTGCTCAAGTGCTACAGAAACTTTGTTTTTTTTTAACTAAACCACATACGGTAGTTATAAAAATAAATATTGTTTCCATTGTTGAGATACTTTCCTCAATTTTCCTGAAGATGGCAGCAGAGAGCCATCAATAATTGCAGTTTATATACATTACAAGCACAAATACATACTACATTTATTTTATTTTATTCTTGTGAAACTGAATCACTTCGAAAGTGAAGTGCATGACTTTTTTTACATATGAAAAGCATAATAATTTATTTGGGGGGGTGGGTCAGGACAGCAAACAACAGTAGAAATTTTGTAATTTGCCCTGCCTTCTCAGTCACCGTCACTTATAAGAATGCAGACTGTTGAATATATGAAAATTACTTTTTCCATTTCACAGGTCAAACAGGCCATATTTTCTAGTTCTTTACAGATGATCTTAGGTAGGTGTCACTGTCTTAGTGAGTTAAGGCTTCAATCCAAGGAATTTCTTTTAATAATGAAGCTCAATGTTCTTTGACAGAGTTACATATTCTAACTGGCTCTCACCAGTATTTTCAAGATCTTCCACATTTTTCTTTAATTTTTTTTAATTTTCATGGATACAGGAATTTCTTCCCATATAACAGCCTATTATTCTCCTGCATAAAACCTCTGGCCTTCCCTATTTGATAGTCTGTGAAATTGTATACTATGTTGTTCTGCCTGATTGGACCAATTCTGTCTTTTCTAGGAAACCGAGTGGGACCTTGCCAACTCTGTAAATATTCATGGTGGTTGAAAAAAGAGAAGTGGACATAAGGTATAAATCACATTACTTTTGTGGTGCTTGTCAGACAGTTGAGAGCCCCACACAATAATGAATGGCCATGATGAACAGCTGATGAACACAAGGATTTCTTTTGTAGGGATAGACTATCCGTCTCATGAAGGCTGTATACTGGCAAGAAAGCTTTGGAATTTTTTATCAGTTAAGGTACCAAAATGTCTAAATGGCTAAATAGCTGTCTTCTCTAGAAAGTTTGCCATTTTTATAACCAAGTGCCTATGGTTGGTTATCCTGTTGCAGTGTTTCAGAGCTTGACTTATTTAGCTAATATTATCCTTTTCCTTCCTCCCACCATGTTTATAGATACTTGTATGGGATCTATTATCCATAAATATCTAGAAAGCTCAAATTAACGGGAAGGCAGTCTCCCATAGGCTGCATGGTAAACAAATAATTTAGAATTTTAAAAATTATTTCCTTTTTCTCTGTAATAATAAAACAGTACCTTGTACTTGATCCCAACTAAGATATAATAAATCCTTATTAGAGGAAAAACCAGCCTATTGGGTCTATTAAATGTTTAAATTAATTTTAAGTAAGCAAGCTCTATAAAAGCTCTAAAGCTCTATAAAATGAAAATTAAAGGAAAACTATACCCCCAAAATGAACACTTAAGCAACAGATAGTTCATATCATATTAAGTGGCATATTAAAGAATCTTACCAAACTGGAATATATATTTAAGTAAATATTGCCCTTTTACATCTCTTGCCTTGAGCCACCATTTCGTGATGGTCTCTGTGCTGTCTCAGAGATCACCTGACCAGAAATACTTCAACTCTAACTGTAACAGGAAGAAGTGTGGAAGCAAAAGACACAACTCTGTCTGTTAATTGGCTCATGTGACCTAACATGTATGGTTTGTTGGTATATTTGTGAGTACAGTGAATCCTACGATCCCAGGGGGCGGCCCTTATTTTTTAAAATGGCAGTTTTCTATTTATGATTACCCAATGGCACATACTACTAGAAAAGTATATTATTATGAAAATGGTTTAATTACATGAAGCAGGATTTTACATATGAGCTGTTTTGTGCAATATCTTTCTATAGAGACCTACATTGTTTGGGGAGTATAGTTTTCCTTTAATGTGAATAAGCACATATTTTTAACTGGAATTTTTAGTAAGAAGATATTGATCTGGTTTTCTCTCAAAACATTTTTTGCAAATACAAGTTCTACCAAAGCAGTGACACACTGAAACACACAAGTTTAGGTTTAGATAAGAGAATTAAAGGGACAACCTATTCATCTGCCCTTACTTTGGCGCTGCCAATAGAGATACCTTCAAAGCTCCATAAAAATTGTTTTTTATTTTTGATTGAAAATATTATTCTGGGGATAAGCTTCCCAGCATGCCTCTGCCAGTCCAAGCAAAAAACAATAATATGATTTATCTAGGACCCCTTATAAAAATATTTTCTAAGTCCCCCCTCAGCTACCATCCAGCAATCACCCCCCCTACTGCTGGTATATTATTATTATTATCATCATCCTTTCTTATTACTAAAGTATTAGTATTATTGAGCATTATTAACTCAACCGTTTTTACACTTTGGCATTACATTGCCTTTCTGGGTTCCACTTTTATGAATTTAAAGTACTACATGTATGGGATCCGTTATATGGTAACCCGTTATCCAGAAAGCTCCGAATTATGTAAAGGCCACCTCCCATAGACTCCATTTTATCCAGATAATACAATTTTATAATATGATTTCCTTTTTCTCTGTATTAATAAAACAGACCTTGTTCTTGATCCCAACTAAGATATAATTAATCCTTATTGGAGGCAAAACCAGCCTATTGGGTTTATTTAATGTTTTCATGGTTTTCTAGTAGACTTAAGGTATGAAGATGCAAATTACGAAAAGATCCATTATCTGGAAAACCCCAAGTCCCAAGCATTCTGGATAACAGGTCCCATGCCTGTATTTAAGAGTCAGACATATACAGTATAAGAACATGGTTAATGTCAAGTTGAGAAAGAAGGTGTTGAGTCAGAATTTTTGTAGGGATATTTGACAAAAACAAATAGTTTACTTCAAATGTAATGCCAATTTTGTCTTAAAGGAAAACTATACCCCCAAAATGAATACTTAAGCAACAGATAGTTTATATCAAATTGAATGACATATTAAAGAATCTTACCAAAATGGAATATATATTTACATAAATATTGCCCTTTTACATCTCTTGCCTTGAACCACCATTTCGTGACTCTATCTGTGCTGCCTCAGAGATCACCTGACCAGAAATACTACAACACTACGGGGCAGATTTATTAAGGGTCGAATTTCGAAGTTAAAATTACTTCGAAATTCGACCCTCGAATTGAAATCCTTCGACTTCGAATATCGAAGTCGAAGGATTTAGCGCTAATCGTTCGATCGAACGATCGACGGATTTTTCGTTCGATCGAACGATTCGAACGATTTTAATCAAACGATCGAAGGAAAATCCTTTGATCAAAAAAAGCTTAGCAAGCCTATGGGGACCTTCCCCATAGGCTAACATTGACTTCGGTAGGTTTTATCTGCCGAAGTAGGAGGTCGAAGTTTTTTTTAAAGGGCAAGTACTTCGACTATCGAATGGTCAAATAGTCGAACGATTTTTACTTCGAATTGTTCGATTTCGTTCAAATTCGAACGAATTTAACCAATTCGATGGTCGAAGTACCCAAAAAATACTTCGAAATTCGAATTTTTTTCATTCGAATTCTTCACCCGAATTTTGTAAATCGGCCCCTATCTGTAACAGGAAGAAGTGAGGAAGCAAAAGGCAGAACTCTGTCTGTTAATTGGCTCATGTGACCTTACACGTGGTTTGTATGTGTGTGCACAGTGAATCTTACGATCTCAGGGGGCGGCCCTTATTTTTTAAAATGGCAATTTTCTATTTATGATTACCCAATGGCACATACTACTAAAAAAGTATATTATTATAATAATGGTTCATTTACATGAAGCAGGGTTTTACACATGAGCTGTTTTACTCTAGTATCTTTTAATAGAGACCTACATTGTTTGGGGGGTATAGTTTTCCTTTAATAACTTTTGAGAATTTTACCTTGCATTTCCTAGCAGGCAGTAGGCATACAATTATATGCTTAATAAGCGCTGCCACGGATTCTTTGGGGAGTTCTGAGAAACCATTCAGTGGAATCTTTGCCCTGGGCCGATCATCGATGTAAAGTATGTCCTAACTACACTGACAAAGTGAAACAATTTTGTGATTCTAAATAAAACTTGTTGATAATATTGTACTAATCTACATAATAACTCGACCTGAAATGACTTTGAAGAGTCTCAGTAAACATCATGCGTGATTGAAGAGGTGCAGTAAATTCCTCACTTGAGCCTAGAAGTGGCATCCCTGTTGAGTCACAAATTCTAATGTTTAGACTTGCAAACATGGACTTCAGCTGAGGGTGATATTATCTAGAAGGAGGGGAAATCAATTTTTTTTTTAAAGGAAACTATACCCAAGATGTAGCTGTCTATCATCAACATTAATTAATCTCTGTTCTATTTAAATACTTGAATGTAATTAGCATAGCAGAGTTTCTAATGCAAGACTATGTGGAGAGGCGATGTGAGGTGAATATATTTATCTGATCTCAATGCTCTATAATGGCTCTCTACCAATTAGTTATTTTAAACTGACAAGTTTTATTGCGTTCAGTACGCATAAATCAGGCTATCCGTGGCACACGGCAACCCGCTATAAATTGTCATAAACAATACAACTAATAACAAACATTATACAGTACAGAAAAAAAAAAAAAAAAAAAAAAAAGAGGTGGGAAAGGATAAGAGAGAGAGAAGAAAAAAAAAAAAAAAAAAAAAAAAAAAAGGGGGGGTGGAAGATCAGAAATACAGGGAGAAGGGCGTACAGTTAGTATACAACGTATAGTATAACAAAGTCAAAGGCGGTGGGGTATCTATAATGGTACAATTGGGAGGGAGTCTCGGCGTGGGAGTTATCTATAGCCAACCAATACAGTCCACATCATGAATGCAGGGCTTGAAAAAGCTGAGGGTCGTGTTCATGAGCTAGCCATGGAAGCCATATTTTGTCAAAGGCCGCCATATCATTTTTCAAAGTATAAGTAAGCTTCTCATTAGCGGCGATGCAAAGTATCTTCGCCTTGAGAGAACCCAGAGGTATACCCGGTTTTTTCCAATTAGCTGCAATGCTAAGCCTCGCCGCCATCAAAATATGTTGACTTAATCTGTGGGCCGAATTGCCGAATTTGTGCGGCTTCTTGCCCAATAAAAGTACCATAGGATCCTTCGGGAAGGTAGCATGGAAAACTTTGGATAAGAGGCGAAGTACAGCATCCCAAAATTGTGAAACAGCCTTACAGGACCACCATACATGCAATAACGTTCCTGGGTCCGAACAGCCTCGAAAGCATTGCGGATTGCACGAAGGATACAATTTGTTCAGTCTCGCAGGGACTAGATATGTCCTATGGAGTAGTTTAATAGATGTCTCCCTAACGGTCACACAGGTGCTCCCTTTGTGCGCCGTAAGACTGCAATGAGCCCATTGTTGAGTCGAAAGTGTAATATTCAAGTCTTTCTCCCACCTCAGCATATATCCCAGTTTCTGGGAGTGCTGCGGGGGCTGGTTTAACAGCTGGTACAGCGTGCTGAGAGTGCCTGGTTGCAGCGGGAACTGCCTACAAATGGTCTCCAAGGCTGTAGGCTTTAAAGAGCAGTCAGCGGCACGCCGTAATTGTTGGTGTGCAAAGTGGGCTAATTGCGTTGCCCGAAAGACCTCCTGCATGGGGGGATCGTAAAGGTCCCGCAGTTGTTGGGACGTTAGAGGCTTCCCATACCTGGTCAGCGACTGAAGCGTGTATACTCCCTTAGTGGCCCACCAAGCCAATGCCCGCCGGGATTGCCCTAGAGGAAAGTCTTGGTTATTCGCCAAGGGCGTCAAGGGAGAAGGGGAAGACAT
Organism: Xenopus petersii; assembly: GCA_038501925.1. Taxonomy (NCBI): domain Eukaryota; kingdom Metazoa; phylum Chordata; class Amphibia; order Anura; family Pipidae; genus Xenopus; species Xenopus petersii. The sequence goes on from CM076683.1 coordinate 82,910,274, forward strand.
CAGGCCAAATCTCCACCTGGAAGCCGTCCACAGACGTAACATTTCTATAGTTAACGGAGAGGCTTCGGAAATATGATGATACGGTATCTTTGATAACCATATCAATTGGTGCGAAAGGTATGGGTACAGTAAATCATCCTCCATCTGAACCCAAAGTGGTGCAAGGGGTCCCGCATGAGGGGGAGCCAACTGCGCGAGGCGAGCTGCCCAGTAATACTTAACGAAGTGCGGTACTGATAGGCCGCCATTGGCTTTATGGAGGCACATAGTGTTTTTGGATATTCTGGGATGTTTATTCTGCCAAATAAAAGCATTCACCTTAGATTGCAGCATGTACAAGTCCTGCAGGGGTACTTTAATCGGCAACGTTCTAAACAAGTAGAGAATTTTGGGTAGAAGTACCATTTTAATGCAGTGGATCCTGCCAACCCAGGAGATCTTATGTTTGTTCCATTTTTGCAAGTCCTGCGCCAAAGTCTTGAGCATAGGATGAAAGTTGGCTTTATAAAGACTAAGGAGGGATTTAGTGATTTTAACTCCCAAATATTGCAAGCACTCAGGTTGTATTTTAAAACCAAAATTCAGTTCCAGTAATTTAACAGTATGATTCGGCATATTACAGGGCAGCATCTCAGACTTATCAGGGTTTATATTTAAACCGGAAACTTTAGCAAAATTCGAGAGAGAGTTCAGCAAGTTGGGTAAGGATGTTAGGGGGTTTACCACATGGAGCAATAGGTCATCAGCAAACATCGAAATCTTATATTCACGGTCTCCAATTTTCCCAATTAGTTATTTTAATCATGTCACTAGCGCCCTGCCCCGCTAGACTGTAAGGTTCAGACAGGGCCCTGTCTCCTCTTGTATCACTGCCCATTTAATCTCTATTTTGTTCTTTAGTGATGGAAACTGGAGAATATGAATAATTTTGCCATATGGTACTGAATTCTCAAATATCATAATTATCATAATGTACTTACTTTCTACAGAGATGTCAACTAACCTGCCAATGTCAATAGGGGGATAATGATCCACTGAGACATTTTTGGAGACCTTATTTATGTTACCATTTAAAGAGAAGAGGAATTGGGTTTCTTAAAAGAAAATGACTGGATCATTATTGAGGTTAAGTGACAGTGTTGCTTTCTAATGTATTGAGTGGCAGGACTATCTGATTAAGTATCATTTCATAGAATATGTGTGAAGGACTGTTTCTGGTTATTTATTAGAATTGATGTAACTTATCTTTGAAAAGCAGAACCCATCTAGAATAGCAGGAGAGACCTATATATAGAGTACATTATATACTGTTGGTATGCATGGCCACATTCTCCTTTTCCAAAATTAGTCCGTTGATTCTAAGGTTAATAACAATTTCATATTATCTTAGAATGTTGCTAATCACAGTGCACATTCCAGCATGAGCCTAGTAAATCTGCTTGATGTAAATGATAATTGCCTTTTGTTGCTCTAGTACAGTCCTATGGACATCCCAATGCTGTTTATGCTGTAGGTCCTTGTTTTCTGTGATTCCACTAGCAAGCATGATGCTTCATCTACTGTTTATACATTATCATAACACCGTCATTTTGCCCAACACACTAATTGCTCTTTGCTGCATCTCCAGTGTTTCTCTGATTAACCGTGTTACTACTAGAGAATTAATAGCTATCATTTGTCTTCCTTTTCTTGAGTTGTAACATGAGTAATTTTCCTGACACTGCCATAGATCTTACTGTCTCTTTCTAATCAGGTTTGTCTGCTCTGCTGCATTTCCATTTAACTTCTTGTTTTTATAAGTTCATTGATTAGTCAGGTGATAGAGCCCTCAGCATCCACTTATAATAAATTACATGGGGGGGGGATAATATATTTTGGCTTTTCTACCTTGTTAATTATTATCTTCTACTGTATATGAAGATAGATACCACCTATAACTACAGTTAAACAGTTGTTTGCTCAGGTTCAACTTTTACCTGGTATGTTTCATGTTCTTGTCAGCAACACTATAAAATCCAGCATACTCTGCTTTGAATACCTAATGTAATTTATCTGAGGGATAGTGTTTGGGACAGGCTCCTTCAGGAGCAAAGCTAAGACCCAAATTCCTGTGTTCGCTGACAACACCAAGATTGTGGGCAATTCCATGCAACATAATAAACTTTCTCCACTTCTTGTAAATATATTTGCTCTCTCACCTGCAGTCCTGGTCATTATAGATGCTAACACTGTAAATTTCTTCCAAACATGGCGCCAAGACAGCTCTTTAAGGTGGCCATAGAGGTAGAGATCCACTCGTTCAGCGATTTCTCTCAGATATGCCCACATTGAAATGGGCAATATCGGGCTCATCCGATCGTGGACCTTAGGGCCCAACGATCGGATCATAATCGATCCAATACTGGTGGTCAGATCGCGGGACCGCGATTTTTTAACCTGCCCGATCGAGATCTGGCCGACTTTTGGACTATCAATATCAATCTGGGGAAGCCCTTCGGATGGCCAATAAGCTGCAGACTCGGTCTGTCGGCACATCATTGGACGATGTGAAAAGTAAGGATAAGGCATTATAATGACATCTGTGTTTTTTTGTTCTGGCGAGACATAGCACATAGGGGCAGATTTATCAAGGGTCCAATTTCGAAGTAATGGGAGGTTTTTTAAACTCCCATAACTTCGAAAACCGAAACTTATTTAAATACTTGTTTTTTTGCAGGTAAATAGGCTGTATTAGATTGTTCGAATCGAAGTAAGATTGTATTCAATCAAATTCGATTTGAAGTATTTAAAAAAAAAAAAAACTTTTCAAAGTCCACCAATTGACTCCAAATAGGTTCTAGGAGTTCCTCCATAGGCTACAATTAGAAATTTGGCAGGTTTTAGATGTTGAATGGTCAAAGTAGAATTTTTAAAGAGACAGTACATTTTTACAAATTCGAATTTGGACTATTCCCTTTATACATACAGTATGGGCTTCCAGTTTACGTCTATTTTTATGTCTGTGCTAGGTTATTCAACAACTCCTATCCTTAAGGATTGCACTGAGGCCACTATACACCAATGATAACAATATGGGATCTAGATAATAAGATGAAAATATTCAAAGCCTACTGCTGCTGTTTTCTATCCATCATGGCATCATGTATTCATGGCTATTTGGCATGCTGAAGGAAAGATTTAGGGTAGTGGTATCTTGAATGTTCTGAGGGCCAGATTTAAGTGAAAGTAATTACTTTTCACAACTATTCTGGCTTGAATGTATTAGTGTTATGTAAACACCTATACACCCAAGCTTCCTGGTGGGGTCTTATCTCATTCAGCTACAGTGAAACTGAAGGAAGACTATATTATGTAATAATCTGGGTTGCTAATGGCACCAGTTAGAAATGTCCTTGTGTTGACAAAGGTCCATGGAACTAAGCCCATATGAAACAAAAACGCAGTTCCATGCAGTTTATAGCTACCAACAAATCACAGCTATAGTCATCCATTTGCTACAGCCCATTGACTAAACACAAATCGACTTACTTTTCTCCCTTAAACTGTTGTTGAAATTTACATAAGCGATTGTAGCATCAGACATAGTGTATTCATGCTCCACAAGAACAGTGCATGGTTGCTAGTAGAATTTGAACACAAGCAGCCAAACTGCTGACATTGCAATCTGGAGAGCTGCTGAATAAATAGCTAAATAACAGAATAACCATGAATAATAAAAAATTAAAACCAATTGCAAATTGTCAGAATATCACTCTTTACATCTTACTAAAAGTTCATTCAAAGGTGTACAATCCCTTTAAAGGAATTGTTCAGTATAAAAACTGGGTAAATAGATAAGCTGTGCAAAATAAAAAAATGTTTCCAATATAGTTAATTAGCCACAAATGTAATGTATAAAGGCTGGAGTGACTGGATGTCTGACAAAACAGAACACTACTTCCTGCTTTTCAGCTCTCTAACTCTGAGTTAGTCAGCGGCTTGAAGGGAGGCCACATGGGACATAGCTGTTCAGTGAGTTTGCATTTGATCGTCACTATGCAGCTCAGATTCAAAAGCAATGTGCCCCCCCCACAAGTCACTGATTGGTTACCAGGCAGTAACCAATCAGTTGAAACCAAGAGAGCAGGAAGTAGTGTTCTGGCTATTATGTCATGCAGTCACTCCAGCCTTTATACATTATATTTTTGCGAAAGTTACTATATTAGAAACATTTTTTATTTTGCACAGCTTATCTATTTACCCAGTTTTTATGCTGAACAATTCCTTTAAAGGGATTGTTCACCTTTGAATGAACTTTTAGTAAGATGTAGAGTGATATTCTAAAAATTTGCAATTGGCTTTAATTTTTTATTATTCATGGTTATTCTCTTATTTAGCTATTTATTCAGCAGCTCTCCAGATTGCAATGTCAGCTGTTTGGCTGCTAGTGTCCAAATTCTTCTAGCAACCATGCACTGATTTGAATAAGAGACTGGAATACGGCTAGGAGAGGGCCTGAATGGAAAGTTTAGTAATATAAAGTAGCAGTAGATGGGGTCAGTGACCCACATTTTAAAGCTGGACAGTGTCAGAAGGAGGCAAATAATTCAATAACTATAACAAGAAAAAATTATGATCAATTGAAAAGTACCTTAGAAGTGGCCATTTTAGAACATGCTAAATTTACTTAAGGAGAACCAAACCCTGCTGGCCCCCTAGTGTTATAGTACAATCGTGTCCCCTTTAGAAATACTGACCAAACATGCAGCACAGAACACGCAGTGGAGCACTGGTGCTCCATGTTTGTCAGCCTTTGCTTTTTCGTTAAAGGGATACTAGTCATCGGAAAACGTTTTTTTTTTTTCAAAACACATCAGTTAATAGTGCTGCTCCAGCAGAATGCTGCACTGAAAAATCAATTTCTCAAAAGAGCGAACAGATTTTTTTAGATTCAATTTTGAAATCTGACATGGGGCTAGACATTTTGTAAATTTCCCAGCTGCCCCTGGTCATGTTACTTGTGCTCTGATAAACTTCAATCAGTGCAGAATTCTGCTGGAGCAGCTCTATTAACTGATTTAATTTGAAAAAAAAAATTTTCCCATGACAGTATCCCTTTAAGTGAGCATCGACATGTCCATATATAGCGCATATGGAGCTGGAAAGCTCCTTAAATTACCAAACGCCAAGAAGAGGATCCGGAAGAAGCCGAGGCTGGAAAACATATCGCCCCTGTGCTCCACTGCACTGTTCTGCATGTGTGGTCAGTATTTTTAAAGGGGACACAATTCTGCTTTAAAACTTTTTTTTTTTCTATTACTTATTTCTATTCAGGCCTCTCCTATTCACATTCCAGTCATTTATTCAAATCGATGGGTGGTTGCTAGGGTAATTTGTATCCTGGCGACCAGATGGCTAAAGTAGCAAACTGGAGAGTTGCTAAATAAAAAGCTAAATAATTCAAAAATAAAAATATATATATTATACTGTATATAATTAAGAACAAAAAAAAAAAAAGAATACCATTTGCAAATGGCCTCCAAATATCAGGTTCAATATCATACTAAAAGTTAATTAAACTTTTACTTAACCCCTTTAACAGATTGATTTATAGTCATTGCTAGAATGTAACTTCCTGTTTTATGTAAATGCCACTTGGCATAACAATAATCTGTTTAACTGCTTGTATAATGTTTCCTTTAGTGTCAGCTTCACATTTACACTCCAAACATAAGAAATATCTTGTTTGTTTTTATAGAGATTCACATGCCCTGAAGAACAAGGCATATCTCTTGGACAGTGGCTATAGGATGCATCTCTGGGGCAGTTGCTATGAGGCCCCTGCTCTTTCAGTTTTTCCAGCAGCAAAAATCTGTAGCTTAATTACTGCTGAACAACTCCCTGAAACTCTTGGTAACTGCAGGGTAAAACTGGCACACCACATGTTAAAAAGGAGACGTGATTACTGATCCACTTACTAATTGCTTGTATTCTGGGTGCTTTAAACTTCCCCAGTGCTGCAAACCATGTTCCAAATAGCAATGGAGAAATTCACTCCCTTTCTTTATAGTACAATAGTTCCATATTAAATTAAGTGCAAATAGGGCTGCTGTGCATAAAATGTTGGGGGCTGCCACCACCCTTCCTCAGGTACCTCCGTTTAAACCCCATTGCTGTGGTATGACACATTCACAGCCATACTCAGTATGTCAGGTATGCGCCTAAGGAATGTTAAATATATTAACCATATGCAAGGAAAAAACATGAGCTAAGCACAGCCAGGCCATTTTACCAGGCTTGAGGGCACCACAGGTTTTAAACTGCAGAAGCAATGCTAGGCAACAAAAGTGTTGAATGTGCTATACGCACAAAGAGCGTGTGACTTATTTTGGCAAGTTTTTGTAAAATGTTTTGCTTATTTCTGCTGCCCTGGTTTTAAGTTACTTTGCAAGTGCCTGTCCTTGTTTAGTTGCTTCTCTAAGCTGAAACTTGGCATGTGTACTTTAGTATTTGCGGTCATATTTGAAATACTGTTTCTGGACCAACATGCACCTCTTATCTTAAAGGAGAAGGAAAGTGTTTGCTTAGGGGGCGCAAAAAGTTAGGCACCCCAAGTGATTTTATTTACTTAAGTAAGTAAATCACATGGGGGTGCCTAACTTTTGGCACCCCAAGTTCAAAAGACTTCTTCTCCTTTAAGTACTCTGACATGTGCCCCCAAACAAAGACTATATGTCATATCTGCTATTCCCCCAATCAGCACCCATAAAATTATGTGTCCACTTTCACACAACGGTGAAGGTGCCGATTTGAAACCTGGATAAACGGCTATGCAAACCAGAGCACACGCCTGACAAAATTAAAACCCCAGCAACTTACCAAGCAAATGGCAGGAAATGGGCATCCACAGCTCGATCCCTCAAAGTTAAGTACACAGCTACACGATAGATCACTTTATTCATGAAGAGTTCCCAGGAGGATTTTCTGCCAGATGCAGGGAACCAACCTAGGAAACTTCTTGCATGCCACAGATTCAGGCCCACAAACTGTGCACAGGACATCACCATCTTGGATCGTTAGGTGTGTCAGTGACACTGCACATGCTCAGTAAGGTCTGGGAAGCTGCAGAGAATCTAGATTTGGGGGTTGTTGCAAATCATGAGACAGAAAAGTTGGTTTATCTGTTGTAGAAGCTGAAGCTACATGGCCGATTATGAAATTCTGAAGCAAACTGCACTGGTTTCTGAGCTGCCATGTCATAAATGTAATTAAATATGAATTCATTAAAAAAATGTCACAATACAAGGCTGATTAGTATTTTATATACACAGTATATTGTAAGTAGGTGCATAAGCCCAGTAGCACACACCATGCACTATAGTTGTCTTAGGCTTGTACAGAATCCCTAAATATAATGTACACCATTCTTTGTTAAGCTTTAGGGTAAGGCCACACAAGGAGATTCGGGGAGATTGTCGCCTGGCGACTAATCGCCTCATCTTTTGCGCAACTATCTCCCCGAACTGCCTCGCCATTTTTCCCCATAGGCTACAATGCAAAGTCGCCTGCGCTAATGCACACATGGCGATGCGTTTTCAACAGTCAATAGCCAAAGTTGCCTCATGGGCGACTATTGAAAATGCATCGCCGCGTGTGCATTAGCGCAGGCGACTTTGCATTCTAGCCTATGGGGGAAAACACAGAGGCCGTTTGGGGAGATAGTCGCGCAAAAGACGAGCCGATTAGTCACCAGGCGACAAAATCTCCTCGTGTGGCCTTACCCTTAGTTCTCCTTAAAGATGTATACCACTTAGAATACAACTATATAAGAATAACTTTGAAAAATTAAACAAGGTATTAAGAGCATTATACCGTAACTAAAAGTAAATATGAATAAAAAGAGCCAACATCCTTTTCAGAAACCCTTTATTAAACGAAATATAAAAAAAAAAAAGACAGATATTGTCTACCACACTAACATTGGAGTTATTTCCTGAAAAATGTGGGTGCAAAATCCACTTTCCATAGTGAAAAAATAAATACCTCTTGTAATCTGAAGCTATAAGCCAATGTTCCATAAAAAAGTAGAGCAAATTTTTCATTTGTTTTGACAAAATGTCTGTGCAAAGAAACAAAATGCATAAAGAACACATTAATGCTACATTAAGGCCATAATAAAGGTATAGCAAGAATATTTTCCATAAAGTGACAGTGTAATTCACCCCCCCCAGCTATTTTAACAGATATTGCACTCAAAATGGCCTCCTAGGTTCTTTAAACAGCAGGGCAGGATACAGCTGATTGGGCCTTTCAACGTAGTACTGATATTTTCAGCCCAAAGACGCTCTGAGCATTTTTGGGCTAATAAGTGCCAGTACTGCGCTGCCGGGTATTTCTAATTCAAGTGAATGCAATGTGTCAAAGCAGTTTTGAGACTTTCTGCACCAGCTGAAAAAAAGCCAGAAACAAACATGCTGCTTGTGCCATCAGCTTTCTTCAGATAAATGTAGTTTTGCAGCAGTCTCTCCAAAGAATTACAAAATGACTCCAAACTCTAAGTCGACCACAATGCCCAAGGAAGAAGGAAATGACACATACAAAAGCAAACAAGAACACAAAAATACATATAGCTCGTGAACAATTTAGTATGAAGCTCTGAATCGGTCTGTAAAAGGGGTCTACGATAGAAAGAAAATACGGAATGATCCGATTGTACTAGCAAACTGGCCAAAAATGAGGCTAATATATCTACAAGATCAGATTTGTATTTGAAGGCGCCACACTTTTGTCTTTGACCTATCTATATATATCTCCGGTCTTTGAAAGCTTTATACAAATGCTTTATATCCAACAGGGAACATTAAAAAAACACTAAACACACACTAACTAAAGAAATAACAGGAAAGGGTGAAATAATCCCACCCAAAAATTTAAAATTGCTTAGAGTGGTCTCCTGAGCAGTTCTGCAATGTACATTCATTTTTATTCTTTCATGAGTTTTACACAGCTAACAACATGCTTTCTCCAGCTCTGAACTAAGGGATAAAGGTGTTAAAACTGCCAAGGGGTTCAATGACTGGCTCTGTTTCTCTCAATGCTTTTTAACTCTTAAATCTAAATGGATTTTATTCATAGACGCTGTCTGCACCAGACATTTAACCTCTTGGCAGTTGGATGGCATGGTAGCTCAGAGCAGCTGTGGAAAAAGCAGTGTAAATCTGCTAACATCATGAAAACAGAAAAGATAAGAAAGTTGCAAAGGTGCTCAGAATAAAGAATTTCACATATTTTGGGGAGGGTTTAATGCCCTTTAAAATAAATGCATTGTAAGAGAATACCCCTACCTCAAATACTTTATTTAATGGCAATGCCACATGTGGTGATTTCTAGCTTTTTCTGTCACAAGAACAGTATCCCACTACAAGCAATGAAAATTGCTCGCAAGGGCCATCAAATCAACATTAACAATAATGAGAGTCCCTGTTTTTGCCTTGATTTGATTTTTCCTGATCAACAAGCCATGGGCAAAATGCCCCAGGTACTATCGGCATTTGCCTTACGGTATTTTGAAAAGAAAGAACCAAATTCTAAAAATACTATGCCGCTAAAACATATTAAGACATACCTAAAACAATTCATATTAAAACAACTAGCTAAAACTACTGTGGAGTCATAACTGAACAAGTGCCTTCCAGGCTGTGCTTCCACTGAAATCCCCCTGAAGTATTTGGAAGGTATTTTGGCTTCAATAGTTTTGGGCCAATAATGGTTTATAATAAAATCTAAAAAGGCAAATTCCAAACACTACAGGAAGGAAATATTATTAAAAGAAAATACTAAATACACAACACATGCACACCCCTCTATCCATGATTCAATGAAACAGTTTTCAAGGCATATTGAACCACAAGACAAAAAAAATGCCCTTTGTGTTTGATCTTCCTTCAGGTTTGATGTCCATTTGGCTGCTTTTCCATCAATAATCTTTAGTCATAGTAAAGGGGAGAAAGAAATCAATGGTTGTAGCACATATTAGTGTAGTCCTAGTAATATACATAGGTACAGTCTATAAAGTGTCCGAAGAGTTCTCCTTCTCAGATTACAGTCAGGTTGAGCAGACTTGCGTGAGTTGGCAAGAACACGTGTTGGACATGTTCCACTGAAGCTCTGCACACAGGACACGACTAGGAAAAAGACATGGAATTGTGTTATAGTTAAATCTCAGCAGATCATTCTACAAACACATAATGCAAGCATAAAGCACAAATAGCATATTAGGAATAAGTAATATATTCATGCTTACAGGCCTTTGGCTATGAGACCAAGGCAGGACTATTTTGATCAGCTATTTCCAATGAGTCGAATAAGTGCTAGTCTAAAATAGGCTGGAAGAGAGGGAGTTTGATTTATACCAAATCTAAGATTCAGAGCAGGCATAGCGATGCACATCAGTATTTTAGAGGTCAGGCATTATCAATGTTTAAAGGGATACGGTCATGGGAAAAAAATGTTTTTTTCAAAACATACCAGCTACTATTGCTGCTTCAGCGGAATTCTGAATTGAAATCCGTTTCTCGAAAGATCAAATACATTTATTTAATTTTGTAATCTGATATAGGGCTAGACATATTGTCAGTTTCCCAGCTGCCCCAGTCATGTAACTTGTGCTCTGATAAACTTCAGTCACTCTTTACTGCAAGTTCGAGTGATATCACCCCCTCCCCCCAGAAGCCAATGGAAAGGTAAGCAGATAACAGCTCCCTAACACAAGATAACAGCTGCCTGGTAGGTATAAGAACAACACTCAATAGTAAAAATCCAGGTCCCACTGCGACACATTCAGTTACATTGAATAGGCGAAACAGCCTGCCAGAAAGCAGTTCCATCCTAAAGTGCTTGCTCTTGCTGAAAGCACATGACCAGGCAATTCCTTTTAAGAATACTGCTGTAATTAAATAAAACTGGAGTAATGGTAGAAGTCTCTTGTTGACATTATACTGCAGTGTAATAACTGTACATTCAAGTCTACGATGTAATATATGTACAGATACTCTGCTTGTTATACAGGCTGGAAATCCAGGTCAAGTTCAAAAAGGCTCAACTAAGTTTCCTAACATGCAGCACTTACCTGTAGCTGGGTAGCGCATCCTTCACAGCACACCATATGCCCACATGGGCAGAAAGCAGAATTAATTTCCTCTTCACAACACAACATGCACAGCATGGCTTCTTTCAGCTTCCGCAGCTTTTCCTGCAGGGCCTTGCTTTGCGGACAGCCGAGGTTCTCACGGCTGTTACAGTTCATATCACTGTCAGATATCTTGAGAGGGGAACTTGGCTCACTATGGTCACTCCCATGGACCAGATCCACAATGCCAGCATTGTACAGGGCTCTCCTTGCATGGTCATATACCTCTTTTGAAGTCCTTCTAATGTCAAATACGTATTTCTTTCCAACGTTGATGTTATCATTGAGGAAGAAAGAGGCCAAGTGTCCTTTAAGGTCTCTACTGTACTGCATCATAACCGCATTAGTGACGGTGTCACATCTTAAAAAATGAAAAATATACAGTAAATATACTTTAAAGGCACCAAAATGCATGCAAATCTGCAAAGCAGCTGTTTTATTTTGAAGCAAAACAATTCAACAATCAGTAGAACCTCAATTAGTGAACATGTAAAGCCTGATAGGTATGCTATCAAATCCATTATTTTACTGCCATGCTGTACAGATGTGAATTACCTCTGACATAGGGATGTCTAGTTTCAAATATGTATTGCCTATACAGGACATCTGTTTTTTAAAGGTTAATATAATCATAAGTATTTTTACAGCAATTACTCCTATACTGATACATATTATTCAGGTATGGGACCAGTTATCCAGAATGCTCTGGACCTGGTGTTTTCTGGATAACGTATCTTTCTGTAATTTAGATCTTCATACCTTAGGTCTAATAAAAAAAATCATGTAAACCTTAAATAAACCCAATAGGCTGGTTTTGCTTCCATTAACCATTAATTATAATTTAGTTTGGATCAAGTACAAGGTACTGTTTTATTATTACAGAGAAATAGGAAATCATTTGTAAAAATTTTGATTATTTGATTACAATGGTGTGTATGTGAGTCAGCCTTTCCGTAATTCTGAGCTTTCTGGATAATGGATCTTATACCTGTATAGGAATATGTATTTATCTCCAGAGCAAAAGAATGAACAATCTTTCCAATTCTCTACTACATTTTTCCAAATGAGTAAAATAATCTTAAAAGACCGCTAACCCAAGAAGCTGTACACAGGAGAGCCTTATAGTCTTGGTGTTACTAGTCCTTTACTCTACACACAGAACTGAACTTTATGAAAAAAATCGCAAGACTAAACATTGCACAAAAGAGTAAAATAAAATTACAATCCATTAATACCAACCTGTAGAATGCATGCGTTTCTGTAATGGCTCTGTAAAGCCCACTGGCAGCTCTGGTGCTGACTACTTTAAAGAGCAGAACTAAACTATTTCCAGGCTCCTTTGTAATCGTCAGGTAGACATTCTTTCCCGACTGAGTTGCCATTTGAATGACAGGATACATAATCCTAAAAATAAAGAAATAAAGATCAACTCTATTCCTTTTATTTTATTTGACAAAAGCAGTTTATATTTTGCTGTGGGAGGCAGAGTCTGGAACCAAAATAACAGAACATACTGTAGTCTTCAATATTTACAACAAAGTCTGTATCACTTATAAACAGATTTTAATATGACATGTCCATTGTTACATAGTTGAAACATTCTTTTATCTTCCACTACAATGCCCATAAATTAACTGTACAGAAGAGACCAGCACTGGTGCTCCTTCAGCTCCTTGATTTTCAGTCATTAAACTGTCAAATATAGAACGGCATGCCTACTCAAAGGTGCAACAACTATGCCACTTTTGTTTGATCTCCATAAGATCTGGCCACACTGTTCAACTGTCTAGACATGTAAGCCAGGTTAAAAGTGGGTTTGAAAATTCCCAATCCTGCGATCCTTCTGTTTGAAAATTTCACCTGCCAATGCACCATGTTGGCAGGTGCATGATGTATTGATAGATGAAGAGTCTTCATTCCTTTTCACTTCCTGCAGATTAAAGTCGGACAGTCAAAAACAATGACTGGTTACCATACATGTGCATAGCTTCTCATATGGTATATATCTAGCTAAAAGGCCAGTTGTTGGGATTTTGTGGAGAAACTCCTGTATGTCCACCTTAACATGCATAATCTCAGTCTCCCTCACACTTTAAGCCTTGTTTCAGGTGTTGCTTTCCCTCGTAAGCATTTTGCAGATTTTATACATGTAATTGCTATAGTCCCTTTTCTATAACCCTCTAAAAAAAATAGTCATTAAATTACTTTGGGGTGGGGGTACATCATACTCTATGGAGCATGTTTCAGTGAAAACGATTTAACAAATGAGGTTAATGTTTCCACTGTTAAGACGTTCCACTCTGTTCTAGTGTGAGGTGAAGCATGTAACCATCATTCTTACCTATTAATGGGACTGAAGTCTTCTTTGCAAAGAGAGATGCCTTCTGGGCCTATACCAACAATTAGTTTCTGTCCATCTGCATCTCGCACAGAATGCCATTCTACGCCATAGTTTTCCAGTGTAGATATAATCTGAAGAAACTGATATTCTCCTGATGCTTGGCTTAACCCTTCCAAACTCTTGTGCTTTGCTATAATACTGTGGGGGGGGGAGAAAATTTGCCCATTAGGAGCTGTAATTTTGCTCTGCTGAAAGTTTAAAATACACTTTACCAGCCCAAATAAAATATTCACAAATATAATGGCAAGAGTTTGTTTTTTTTTTCTTTAAACGAATGTTCAAAGTTCAATTCTAATGTCATTCCTATATATATTATAATCAGGATTATTGCTAAAAAATGGTCAAAATACATGTAAGGGAGTTGTTATTCAGAATGCCGGGACGTGAGGCTTTCCCGATCATGGATCTTTCCCTAATTTGGATCTTCTTACCTTAAGTTTATTAAAAAATTATGTAAACATTAAATAAACCCAATAGACCCAATAGTTTTGCTTCTAATAAGGATTAATTTCATCTTGGTTTGGATCAAGTACAGTACATGGTACGGTTTTATTATTACAGAAAAAAAGAAACATTTTAAAATATTTTAATTGACTTAAATGAAGTCTATGGGAGACGGAGACGACCCTCCCGTAATTCAGAGCTTTCTGAATAATGTGTTTCCAGTTAACTGATCCCATAACTGTAACAACAAAGTCTGTCAATACTCTAAAGAGGTATGCCACCTACTGGAGATTGCCTTTCTCAAGCACCCAAAAACGCAGAAGAATGGGGAAAGCTGAATGTAATTTACATACAGTGATGAACCAAATCCAGGAATCAGTTCGGGATTTGTCTTAATCCGAGTGCCTAGCCAAACCCTTGACTTTTCATCACATAAACAAGGAAGTTAAAAAATGTTTTAACTGCACTCATAGCTTAGTGTAGCATAGCAGTTCCCAGGCTATAAATATTCAAATGCAAGTTTGGATTAGGTTTTGGGATTCAGCTGAATTTTTCGTGAAGAATTTGCCAAACCCAAAAATAGTGGATTCAGTCCATCCTATTAAAGAGATACACCAGAAACAACATTTTTTTATCATTGTATTTGCATGCTATTGATAATTTGCCATAAACGTATTTGCCTGATGCTTTTATATTACCTATCTGAACACCTATGTTCCTCTATGAGGGAGCTGCAACACGATCAATAGGTACGTTTTACCTTTTGTAAATATTTTGAAGAGTAGTTTTTTAATGTCCGTATCACTGAATGTAAGGGAAGGAGGCATTTTGCTGCAATTAAGTCAGATGCTGAATGTAAAGTGTTTTACATGATAACAAATCCCATTCCTTAGAATTTCTAGGAGAATCTCCTTAGTGACAAATAGCTATAGTAGATTAAGAGGTACCAAAATGTAATGTGTGCCATTACCTTTAGGCTTTAATATGTTTATTTAAATCCCCTAATCCCAAGAACAACAACATTATTTAGTGGTATTGTTAGGCATGGGATTTAAAGACTTTACCCAGGTGAGCACAAAAAATAAGGAAGTAATGTTACTGTGCTATGTAACATTTCCTTTAACCAAGCCCATGTATATTGTCAGACATACAGAATAGTCATACCATTTTTCTGCATTCATATATTTTGTAGGACAGAGCCCAGACCAATTAAACACACCAACTTCAATTTAGATTCTGTATATTACATAGTTAAGTGGCATCATGGAATTATTTGAGGTCCTAATCCAGCCCAGGTTTGTTTGACAAGCAAGCAAAGCTTTGGCACGCATTGTGCACAGATTATGTGGCAGAAAATCAATAAGAGAATTTTACAACCCACTTATGCAGGCCCTATGTTATTCTGCTTGAATTAAAACAAGGGTACTGGTTCATGTAAAGCAACCATCAAACTAAAACTGCCAATATCTTCAGTTTAAGTGCCTGCTACTTAATACGGCTTGTTGTACTGCAGAAACATAAAGCAGGGCTTTCCTAATCATTTTAAAGTGTACCAGATAGGTTAATGTGCAATATTGTGATTGATTACAAGGAATAATTATGCTATTTCACTAAAGATCCTGGGAAAGTGCTGCCTTCATTTGCATATCGAATTCCAGATTCTATCATTTCTTGTCCAGTGCCCTACTCACATTCTATTATTGGTCAGAAGGCCAATAACTTTTCATTCTGCAATCTTATTGCATTAAAAATATATTTGTTTTGTTTGTCTTTAAAGCAGAACGGTCACCACTCATAATACTAATAAAAATAAAGTCTCCATCTTCTACACACACAAGGAGCAGTGACAGATGGACCTCTGTGAGAAGGGTGCTTTTGATTCAATAGTATTAGGAGCAGTGACAGACTGGGCAATTTGCACTCCACTGCAAAATTCACGTGTACCTCTGGCCTTAGGCTAAAATAACAGCAATGTTGCTAGTGAAGGCATTTTTGCCTTAGAAAGCACTCAAGTGTGCAGTTTGCAAAGAAAGTTTCGGAAGAGAAACAAAAGGCACACATGCAGCTTGTTTCCATAAAAACACATTTTCCATACAATATGAGACAGCCAGCAGGATATAAGGCTTATTTCAGCTGGCAGAGAATCTGCTTGAGTGACATTAGCCTTACATCACAAAATCTACCGCATTATTTGCACTGCTGTTTTATTCTAACATATATCTATAAAGCACCAACCTATTCTGCAATGCTGGTTCTTTCTGCCTACCTAAAATCCCTACCTTTCCAATGCAGCAATGTCAAGTTCATCTGAGCAAAGTTCCTGGAAGCTGTAAGTAGCAGTATTCACACTGTAATCTCCAAATTCCATCTGGGCCAGAAGGGCACTCAGCTCCACTGCCTGCTCTGGAGAACACTGCAGACGTCCTGCCAACAAATCTTCCTTTATATGCAAGAAAAACATGTGCCTAATAGGGAGAGAGAGAAAAAAGATAGGGGTCAGATCAGATTTACAATAAAGCAAACACCTAAAAATTACATAACTCAGGAAAATGTGTAGCGCAAACTATCAGCATTTGTTGAATATCTTAAAATGCAAATACAGTCTGTTGTAATTTGCCACATCCTTTAACCAACATGTTTTGCTTTGTAAACCCTCATATTAAATATGCTACCAAGTTAAATTTCCAGCACAGTTTGAAAACTTCACAATGCAGATGCATAATAAAAGTAAAAGCCAACTATTATAAGTACAGGTTTGGGATCTGTTATCTAGAATGCTCGGGACCTGGGTGTTTCCGGATAAGGGGTCTTTCTGTAATTTGGATCTTCATACCTTAAGTCTACAAAAATCATGTTAACATTCAATAAACCCATTAAGCTGGTTTTGCTTCCAATAAGGATTAATTATATCTTAGTTTGGATCAAGTACAAGCTACTGTGTATTATAACAGAGAAAATGGAAATAATTTTAAAGTTTTGGATTTGATTATAATGGAGTCTATGGGAGACAGCCTTTCTGTAATTCAGAGCTTTCTGGATAATGGGTTTCCGGATAACGGATCCCATACCTGTACAATCTTACAAAGCATATAAACAGCTACCTAATCAATTCAATGGAAATTGAAAGATATGTGAACTTATATTCTTGCTTGGTATTGCACAGTCATTGGAAAAAAGAGTTTTACAATGATTTGCATTTATTAGGAGCCTTTGTTTTAATCTAACACTTTACGCCACTTGTATAAACTATGATACGATCTTTATATGTGGCATGGTCTAGTTGTGTGTGGTCTTGTTCCATCCCCCAATGGGAATCTATACAACGATTGTGAATATGTAATCATTGTCTTTTCTTTTAAATATACAAATGTACCCTTGTGTAAATGACTTTATAACAAAAAGTTTGTTTCGATACATGCACCTGGTTTAATCAACGGGTATACCCTTATATACTGAAACATAGTGCAGGAAAAAAACCAAACTTAATTACACCTAAAACGTATCCACTGACATAACGCTAGGGTTCATCAAATGAATAATATGCTAAAAAAGCAGTGAGGAACACTGCTGCCCATTGTAGGAGTCTAAAAAACCCAAAGTCGACTGCTCTCAGCTCACTTGTTTAGGGCAACAATTAAAAAAAAAAAAAAAGCTTAAAATATGGAAGAAATATACCATGCTCTACAAATACCCCAAGTAAAAATGTCCAGTACCTATAACAAGATTCCTGTTAAATAATGGACTCCATGGAATAGAAAGGTTTGTGGGGCATACACTAATACATACAAACAGTGTCGGACTGGGATGTCAGGGGCCCACTTTCCAAACTACTATACCACCTCTCCTCCTCTTTATTCTCCTAGTCTCTTCTCTACATACTATACTATATTCTTCCATTATTAAGCCTCTTTGTTTCCATAAAGAAATAGGGAATGACTATAAAATAGGCCAAATAGTTAGAAGCAAGAGGCCCACTGAACCCTGGGCCCACCGGGAGTTTTCCTGGTATCCTGATGGGCCAGTCCAACACTGCATACAAAGTATTAGAATACACAAAATCCATTAACTTGTCAAATGTATCCTTAGTACCAGTCTAGAGTGAGCACATGCATCATAAAATCTAGTTGTTTTAAAGAGAAACAATATGTACCCCTCTCACACTTTATAAAAGTCATGTAGGAGTACTGCGACCAGTATGAAAGTACTGCTAGCCTCATACCTTTTAATAGGTCTACATGACTGGTCATTGTGGGGTATATTATTCCTTATACATCAGTCAATATACCAGAATGAAAAGATAATAATACATATTAACTTAAAGGAACAGTAACACAAAAATAATTAACATGTAATGAAAATTTCATGTACTGTTGCCCTGCACTGGTAAAATGGATCTGTTTGCTTCAGAAACACTACTATAGTTTCATATAAACAAGCTGCAGTGTAGCAATGGCGGAAAGTGAAAAAAGGCTATATAGCACAGTTAAATAGTGGATAACAGATAACATTATGTTCTACAGAGCTTATCTACTATCTGCTGTGTAACCTGAGCCATTTCTCCTTTGAATGGCTGCCCCCCATTGCTACACAGCAGCTTATTTATATAAACAATAGTAGTGTTTCTGAAGCAAACAGCAGTAATAGTAAATAAGTAATATTTTTATTACTTTAAAACACTTTTTTATGTTACTGTTCCTTTAACCAGTATATCTGGATTATCACAGCAGGCCTCTTATAAAATAGATTAATAGCTATGGAGATTCTTTTTACACACATAATATATGAAGAACTATATATATTGCCTGTAGCACAGTGAAACTGCATTCCTTTTAGTGTTGCACTGTGTTTTAGCAGACATGCCTGGGCAGGGAAAGATTTAAGGGGTTCACCTTCAAACAATTTTAGTTCAGTTTCAAGATAACTCACCAGAAAACTTTTTTTTTTTTTTTTTTTTTAGACTTTCTATTTGTGGCCATTTTTATAATATTGAAGTGTAAAGTTACAATTTTCACCTTCTAAAGCAGCTCTGGGAGCTGGGGGTTAATGGTTCTAAATTGATACATTTAGTTGATACATTTAGTTATCTTTGTCCCTGCTAAGCACAATCCAAGTTTCATTAAAGGCAGCTGTTATAGTTGATACATTAGTTGCTAATATTCCACAGCTACTGCCAAGAAATGGATCAACTAATGTAGCAAATTGTAACAGTCCAGAATGCTCCTGGGTCGCTGAGCTTCCAGACTGAAACCCCAGAGACAGGAACATTGAACTTTTAATTTTGGGAAAAATCTAAAAAATAAGAAGCTTTAAGAAGCCAGAAAAAGGACATGCTTTTTACTCAAAAAGTCTTCTCTACTAGCTGGAGATTTTCGGCTTACCTATAATTCTAATGGTTCTGTGCAGTTAGCGTCATCCCTCCAGTTACTTTCAGACAAATTAATTGTATGTTGCCAATTGGAAAGTAAATATTCTGCATGCAAACCCGGCTTTCAATGACACATACCAATAACTTTAAAAATGTTGAAAATGTTTAGTTTAAAGTATATGAGAAAGTTGTGTGGAATTTAGGGATGCACAAATCCACTATTTTGGAATCAGCCAAACCCCTGAATCCTTTGCAAAAGATTTGTCCGAATCCTGCTGAAAAAAGCAGAATCCTGACCGAATTCCGAACTGAATCCTGGATTCGGTGCATCCCTAGTGAAATTAAATTTTTTTCTACTATGCAAAAAATTAGTTTTGGTTGGTGGACTCCTTTAATACACTAAGTTGTATTCTGCAGTCAGAATGAATCTGAATGAATATCAGAGGCTACTTAACTAAATGTATTGTGGAAATGAGGTGAGTGAGAAGTGAACCACTGTAATTAAGTGGCAAGTAGTTTTATTTAGTGCATGCTGTACTTTCTCTGTATTTTAAAACAAATTGTATTTTAAAAACAACAAAGTGAAAAGGCATTGAAAGTCAGATCAACTTTATAATAATGAAAAAGGATCCTCATTTAAAACATTATAGCTATATTTTCATTAGACATTTTGTTCATTTTTCTTCTGCTTCAACCAAAGGAATACACGAATATATCTTTAAGTGACATGGAACGTTCCATTCATGCACATCAGCAGCAGATGGCTCTACAGCAGCAAATGGAACATCTGAGACAGTCACCATTTTCAATATATGAAGACTCCCCTCTATTCAGGAACCCAATTCTTGAAACAAGAAAGAGAAAGTTTGACACCAGCCCTGAAGAAGATGTAGCTTTATGGAACCCCAAATGATTAAGGCTGAGGTTGGGCAAGAACATATGGTACACCCCAAAACCTTAGAGACAAATCCAGAAGCACAGCAAATACAAGGAAAGGAAGATTGCACAATGGATGATATATTTCCACCCAGAGCAGTAGTAATGACAAGATTGAGGCAAAAGAGCAGCAAGTTAAGAAGATAAAAAATATGCTTAGAATGGTCAGATCTGAGCAGTTGGGGAAGAAAACGATGAATCCCCAACAAATTAATTATTTCTACATAAGCCATCAATAATAATTAGAAAAAAAATAAAATTATTAAAGTACAACACAAGAAATAATTCAAATAGGAGAAAATAATAGAATGGGAGGTTGGTTAGGAGGTTACGTTGTGTTACCCGCACTGCTCAAAGCGATAAATACACATGAGAAATAAACATGGACTCAACACTAACTGAATGTTTCCCAGTAGCCTAATTACTCTTTAAACGTGGTATCCTGTGCTCCCTTGGGATACTTAGTAACACACACCGCTGTCCCTTATAAGGGAAATCCTGTTGCAACAAATAAACTGGCCCTGGTGTCATGTGATATTCAAACAAAAATAAGACAGAAGATGTAATAGGGCAGCACAGCAGCCTTGCATGGGGTCCTTTAATGCTATCGGGGACCCTATTTACAAGGAGGTTGTATATTAACTGGCTCTGATCATAGTACTGTATGTGTAAATGTGGTAGGGATCTTAGGGTACAGGGTGCTACTAAGGCAAGGAATGGTTTGTAATCTCTATAGTAGAGATGTATAATCTTCTTGAATTATATAACTGCAGCAGCATCCTTTTTACACTTAAAAATGACCAGAGTCGAAAAATGTTTTTCCACCATATGGGGTTTACTTTGCCGTGGTATGGTGGCTTGACAATTTTGTGATGATAAAGTTGTAGTTAAATTGTTTGTTCCAAAAGTTGCAATACATTTCTAAAACATGGGAACTGTTCACCGATTAGTGGTTAGGGACAGAGGGATGGGGAGGTAACATGGGCAAGTATAGGTTATTTATATATAAAAAACTGTATTTCTTCAAGCTGTTATTCAGTACTGGATGGAGTTTTTTCCCCAGAGACAGGCTAAAATGTTTTGCTAATTATTAAAATACTTGTAATGGCTTTTCTGCACTGCCCTAGAAGCACAGATAATCATATTGTGGTGGTTAGATTGTAAATACTTTAGGCAAACACAGTTGTTCCCCAAATGTGTAGCATGGCATCCACTACTCATCACATCATCAGCACCTTTCTGATACCTTGTTTTGAGTATTGCGTATCTAGCCTTAGAGGTGATAGAAACCATTTGACCATTATATTTAAAAACATTTCCAAGTAGCTTGTTGGCCTGTGCATGCCATTGTTTCCACTATAGCTAATGGGATTTTGACACAGTACCTAGTGGGATCTGAGAAATGCACCTATGGGTGGTCCCAATAGGAACAAATAAAGCATGCAGTAGCAAACATATAGAATGTTAAATAAACTGGAGTGAAAAGGGAAAGAGACTGACCACATGGCAGCTCTGCTTTATAAAGAAATTGTGCAGCATTGACAACTTCTAGCCAAATCTAGAATCTGCCTGGGCACACTGCATTGGGGAAAAGGGCTCTCTCCCCCTCCCTTACCCAATTTAGGTCCAACAATTAGCAGGGGGGTTTCCAACCGTGTGGGGATTTTCCAACCATAGGGGAACTTAACTCAGTGGACCCCTATATAAGTAAATTCTGGTGTATAAAACAGAATATAAAACCATAGAACTATTTATTGAACAACACAATACATATAAAAGATTATCAGAAATAACTTAAGAACACAGTATGTTTACAGATGAGGCATATACTCATAGCACCAATGGTCATTTTATTTACCCACAGGGTAAGACAGAAATCCAGAAGCACAGCAAATACAATACAGCTCCACTACACCCTTCCTGCTTTCCCACAATGGATCCTGAGCATGTGTGCTCAGACAGTTTCTACAGTGTTCTGTATTTAGATCATCATTTTTCACACCAAATAATATGTGCACTTATGTGTGCGTATGAATATATATTTGCTGTTGTTACTTCGTTTTTTGGATATTACAGATATACCCTCTAGAACAGTGATCATCAACCAGTGTCTTGTGAGCAACATGTTGCTTGGATATTGGATATTGTTCCCAGTGGCCTCAAAACAGGTGCTTGTTTTTGAATTCCTGGCTTGGAGGCAAGATTTGTTTGCATAAAGCCAGATGTACTGCCAAATAGAACCTTTTGTAGGCTGCCAGTCCATATAGGATCTACCAAATAGACAATCACAGCGCAGAAACATTTCAAAATTGTGTTGCTCCCAAAGTCTTTTAACCTTTGATTGTGCCTCTCTAATGAAAAAGGTTGAGGATCCCTGCTATTAGGAGATGATAAAGTTGAAAAGGTTATTATCACAGTCAGCAAGTTGCTGCTCGTTATTTGTGTTTTAAAGGAACAGTAACACCAAAAAATTTAAGTGTTTTAAAGTAATGAAAATATCATGTAGTGTTGCCCTGCACTGGTAAATCTGATATGTTTGCTTCAGAAACTCTACTATAGTTCATATAAACAAGCTGCTGTGGAGCAATGGCGGAAATTGAAAAACGGCTATATGGCACAGGTTAACAAATGGATAACAGATAACACCATTAGACAGACAGAGCTTATCTGCTATCTGCTGTGTAACTTGAGCTTTTTCTCCTTTGAATGGCTGCCCCCATTGCTACACAGCAGCTTATTTATATAAACAATAGTAGTGTTTCTTAAGCAAACACATCAGTTTTACTAGTGCAGGGCAACAATGCATTATATTTTCATTACTTTAAACCACTTTTATTTTTTGACGTTACGGTTCCTTTAAGCAATGCTTGCAAAACTGAACAGTCCTATTTTACAATGGTTTATTCTGAATACGCTGAAGAAAGTGCATGTGCCATAAGCATATCTGTGTGCAGCTATTCCACAAACTACACTGTATAGGTCTGTCATTTTTAACTAGTGTTTCCAAAAGGCCAAAGTCTCTTTACAGCACAGCAGTGAAATAATAATCAAATAGGGGTTTACTGTATAATTTCTACTCACAAGTATGTAAGACTAACTTTTTTGAATACACTGAATTAGCTAGAACTAACCTAACATTTTTGCTACATCTAGGCAATCAAAAATATTTTAATACTGAATAATTAATACATAAATCAGTTATCTATTGCCTGAAATAGAATGTCATATGTCCAGAAAGCCCTATATGATATGTAAATTATTATTGCTCTCAGTCACACTAGCTTTTACAATACAAGTCTAACGGGGGAATGTAATAAAAATCGTTAACGGAAAAACTATTCGCAATGCGAAAAGTTATGCCTTTGCGCAAACAAATTTTGCTTTGTGCGAATTTAATATAGCTTTTGAGAGCCTGGAAACTGTTTAGCGACCACTTCCGACTCTTTAGCAGGGGAATGTAATAAAAGTCGCAAAGAGCAACACAATTCGCACCAATAAGACTAAAAATCCACATCTCGTAATGTAATATTGTTCCTTAAACTGTTATTGCATTTCGAAATTTAATTGCGCATTGCGAATTTTAATTGCGCACTCATAAGTGCTTGAAGGTGTCGTAATCTTTTGGAGCAAACATAACGACTTTTTCAGTAAGAAGTTTTATTACATTGGCGCAAACTATAAAATTCGCAAACGGTCTTTCACTGTCGGAATTGGTCGCTAAACAGTTTCCAGGCTCGCAAAAGCTTTATTAAATTCGCACAAAGCAAAATTTGCACTGCGAATAGTTTTTCCCATTATCGATTTTTGTTACATTCCCCCGTACGACTTTTATTACATTCCCCTGTATATGTCATCTAATGTTGTCTAACATTAACTATTGCCTGCCAATGCCATGCTAGGATTCTGAAACCCAACATAATGGGTTATGTAATAAAAGGTGCAAAAGTTAGGTCTAGTCAACTATGGCAACCAATCAGCAGGAATCTTTATCTTTACATGACTTACTATAGAAATCAACCAGTGCTCAAAATTATATTTAGAATGTTTTACAAGAATGGACCGATTTTCAGAAACACGGTTCTTAACATTACAGACATGTTCCATGTAGCAGAACTATTAAAACTACAAGGAACACAAAGGTAGTCCTTCAGAATAGGAGTGGCTATAGCAGTTTCTCTTACAATAGTGGGAGGAGACTGCAGCTCCTGGGCCCCTGGTGTCCTCTGATTATAGTCCGTATGAGAAAGGCAATAATTTCCCCTACTTTACAGGTACAAAGCCTTATGCAAAGCCCAAATGCAGGAGAAAATGATATCCATAACAAATTTTAGTGACACTGGTTTAAACATCTAGATTCAACTATAATAGGGATTCTCTCCCAGGAAATATATTTAATTAGATATAACATAGTAATTTAACATGTAACCAAAGCAGATTTTGGTCGGGTAAATTCACAATGAAAAGACCCCCATACTGTTAAAGGTGGCCATAGACTTTACAATTACGATCTTTCCTGGAAAAGATATTTAATACACGCGTGTAGATCGCCAGATATACAGGTAGAAACAATAGAATTCTACCTGTATCCGACGATTCAGAACTAAGAATGGCAATGTTCAGGTGCCTTCAAAGGCACCAATCAAAATTTTCCAGCCAGCCCGATCAACAAGTCTTCTGTCGATATTGGTTGTCTCGTCTCCCACCATACACGCACAGAATATCGTACGAAATTAGTTTGTTGCGATGTTATCGGTGTGTCTAAGGCCACCTTAAGTCTGACTCAATCCACTTGAACAAAAAAAATAAAAAATAACTGCACACTAGAGGAACGGTGAGGGCACATGAACTTGTGTACATAAACTATATTTACTGTAAATATGTTTTAACTGCAAATAAAACCAACCACATTCTGGCATATGATTAAAACAGTAAGTACAGACTATAAGGTACACGTATACTGCTAAAAGATGTGTTAGTTCAGTAGAATAACGGAGAAAAACAAAAAATGCACAATTAGTAATACTACACTAAACTCTGAACAAAAGCTGCATTCATAAAGCATCTAATCCCATACAGATAAACAGTACATTAACCAAACAGGTTTTTGAATTGCTTTTGCAGGACACTGCATTTGCGATACAAAAGAAATTATTCCATTTGAGTCTCCATAAAACTCTCTGAAATGCATTTCAGTTTAAAACACAGCCTTCTGAAGCGAAAGGGGAAAAACTGCAAAACAAAACTAACTTTACTGCACAGAAACAACAGCAATGCACCAATCAGGGAGGGTCAAGCTTTTCACTGACTAATAATACATGCCACATTTTTAGCAAGCCGCGTCACTTGCAAGAGGTTACTCAGATTCAATGTCATTACATATGGAAAATCTTGTGACTTCCTTGAAAGACTTGCAGGCTTAAGGGGGAAAAAAAAAAAAAAAACTGTTGAGTCGACTCAGTACAGATTTAGCCATGATAATCCATGCCAATTATCAGAAATAATGTAAATATAAAAGTACAGGTATAAGGTCTGTTATACAGAATGCTTTGGACCTGAAGTTTTCCATTTAAATTATCTTTATGTAATTTTGATGACCATACCTTACATCTGCTGAAAATCATTTAAACATGAAATAAACCCAATATGACTGTTTTGCCACCAATACAGATTCATGCAGCTTAGTTATCAAGCATAATGTACCATTTTATTATTACACACAAAAATTTAATACATTTTAAGAATTAGAAGTACTTTTAATCTCTTTTCTGAGGAAAAAATGCTGCATTGTGGGGAAAAACATGGCAATTGTGCTCAAAATTGCACTTTGCTCACTGCACTTGTGGATGCATGTGTACCTTGCATCTCAATGAATGGAATTCCCCATTAACTTTGAATACAGAGGTTTTTTTTAAAGGCATAGTTAAATAAACTTAAAGGAATAGTGTCACCAAATCATGAAAGTGTTTTAAAGGAATAATCATATAATGCACTGCTGTGCTGCACTTGTAAATCTGGTGTGATTGCTTCAGAAGCACAACTACAGTTTATATAAACAAGCTACTGTGAAGCCATGGGGGCAGCCATTCAAAGCTGAAAAGGAGAAAAGGCACAGGATACACAACAGATAAGCTGAGTAGCATACAATGGGATTCTTCAGAACTTATATTATCCATTGTGTATCCTGTGCTTGAATGGCTGCCCCCATGGCTACACAGAAGATTGTTTATATAAACTATAGTAGGGTTACTGAAGCAAACACGCCAGTTTTACCAGTGCAGGGTAACAGTACATCGCATTGTCATTCCATTCCTTTTTCTTGTTACTGTTACTTTAAACAGGCATGTCACCAGGAAAGAATTCCAAAGTCTTTTAGAAAACTGCAAAAGAAAAAAAAAAAAAAAAAAGTTCCCTCCTGGATGTTCACATGATTTTCTGTATATTTATATACCCCATACTGCTGACTGGTTTTCCAGTCTTAAGTAGGTTGCAGTCACAATCTGTATCCCTTTAGTACTGGAAGTTGCAGGTTACTTGATTGTATGAAACAGAGAACAGCAAAGGTTAATAAGGAAAAAAAATATATTTTACCATTGCCTATTGTAAGGTAACTTGAGAGAAATGGAGATTTAGCACAGGTCACCATCTCAATTTCAGTTTATGAGAAGAAGCTATAGCGGTTCCAGCCCAATAACACTACATAATGGTGAAGCAAACATCATAAAAAATATCTTGCGACTGACTATGGGAGGCTTAACAGGAATAACAAGACATGGTAATGCAGTATAATCAGCAATTACTTAGTGCTGCTTAACATATCCTTTTATTTTAATTTCTGTGTAAAAGTAAACCCCACAAGTGTGTTCACATAACCCCCCCTCCCATCTTTCCCTCAAAACACAAATATTTCCTGTTGTAAACATGAAGCTATAATACCATCTGATCCTAGGAAAACATAACTCGCATTGAAAGGACTCTATAGTCCTTGTGGAACCAAACGTATTTGTTTACATGTTTTAATATAATCTGTTATTTGTTCATTGCATGCATTTTTCTGTGGGTTGGTGACTGTAAAGGGAATGGCACACAAGGAGATTAGTTGGCCATGATAAATCTCCTCTTCTGAGGGAGACAAATTTCCTATAAATTCTTACCCATCAGCAATAATGTAAATAACTGGTGGTAAAACATACGGGAAGCTTTGTTTTTCTGAAGTTGCCGTGTGTGTGTGTGTGTGTGTATTATAAACACACACACACGAAAGATGAATGGGATTGGTTATCCAAAAAGCGCCAAATTAAAGAACAGTTAAATTAAGAACTGTCTATTTATTCTTTATGGTAACAAAGAATCTCTCACTGGAGGCAAGCAATAGGATATTGTAAGGAAAAACGTAAATCCTCCCCAAGATGGCGTCCAAGATGGCAGCCTCCTGGATCCTGCTGGTCGCAGCACTATGACGTCAGCGTCTTTCCGTCCCCGGATTGGTCGCCGGCGTCGGAACGGACGCCGGCGTCAGAATGTGCGTCAACGTCAGGACGCTGGCGTCAGTGCGTCCAAAATTGGCGCCAAAACCAGGCCTATTTAAAGCAGCTCCAGGATTCCCTCAATGCCCGATTATAGGTTTTCTCTTGCTGATTCCTGGGTGTGTTTCGTCTTGATTATTATTGTGTACCGACCTTGCCTGAACTCTCGTCTTTGAACCTCGTCTGCCTGAACTGATCCTACTGCCTGTTTACGACCATTCTACTGCCTACTCCTTTTGTACTGTGAACTCGGACTTGTTACCTCCTCCTTGGTCCTTACTACCTCGGGGCCCTCGGGCCTTACAGTATAATCGGGCCATGGACCCTTCTGAGGAGCCTCAAGTTCCTACGGATGTCGGCAGAGCAGTTTGCGGTTTGGCTTCCCGTATGCAGACCTACGAAGCCCAACAAACCCACTTCGGCCAGGCACTAGAAGCAATCCTGGAGAAGTTGTCTGCCTTGTCTCCTGCAGTGCCTGTTCGTCCGCCGGTTCCTGTTACTCCGCTCCAGATTTCTGAACCTCGCATCCCTGCACCTCCCCTGTACAGCGGTGATCCGGAATCATGCCGTGGTTTCATCAATCAGTGCGAGATCCAGTTCACCCTGCTTCCAGGTCAATTCGTCTCGGAGCGAGCGAAGGTGGGCTACATCATCACCCGCCTGCAAGGGAAAGCTCTGGAGTGGGCTTCTCCTCTCTGGGAGAAGGAGGATCCGGTCATTGACGATGCCAAGGCCTTCATCCGTGACCTTCGCACGGTGTTCGACGCCCCTGGTCGATCCGCTTCTGCCCGCCTATTCCAACTACAGCAAGGCACTCGTACAGTTCCAGAGTATGCCATTGAATTTCGTACCCTGGTGGCTGAAACTTCGTGGAACAATGATAGCTACCATGCTGCCTTTTATAATGGTCTGGCTATGCGTATCAAAGACGATCTGGTATCCCGTGAAATACCTCCACGCTGGGAAGATCTCGTTGCCTTGGCAGTGAAAGTGGATACCCGGCAGAGGGAGCACCAAGTTGATCGGGAGCGGTCAAGGAGATTCCAACCTGTACTGGCTCCTCGCTTCCAAAGACCATTCCTTTCCAGTTCGGCTTCTTCCCCAGCTTCTCCTTCCTCTCCTGCGGCTCCTGCCATTTCTTCTCCTCCGGCTGAAGAACCGATGCAGATTGGACGGGCTCGTCTCTCTGAACAGGAGAAGCTTCGGAGAAGGTCTGCTGGTCTTTGCCTTTACTGTGGGGGCAAGGCCCACTTCGCCTATGAATGCCCTGTGAAGCCGGGAAACGCCAACACCTAGGTATGTTTGGGGAGACTTACCTGGGTGGAGTTGGTCCTTCTCCCCATTCTTCTACTCTACGTTTCCTTCTTCCTGTACAGATCCCGTTTGGAACTCTAAAGATTTCTTCTCAAGCTTTCCTTGATTCTGGCGCAGCAGGAAATTTCATGGATAAAGATTTTGCTGGAAGACATTCCATTCCTCTTCAACCCTTGGCTGTTCCCCTCCGTGTTCTAGCCATTGATGATCGTCCATTATCCTCTGCTGTTATTTCACAGTCTACCCTGGAACTCTCTCTCACTGTGGGAACAATGCATCTTGAAAGACTGTCCTTTCTCTTAATTGACTGCCCTTCAACTCCCATTGTGCTAGGTCTACCCTGGCTGAATATTCACAATCCGGTTATTGATTGGTCTTCAGCACAGATCTCCCGCTGGAGTCCTTTTTGTCAACAGAACATGCCTACCCAACATCAAAAGTTTCTTCTGTGACCCCGAATTCTTCTTTACCTCCAGCTTATCAAATCTTTTCTGATGTTTTTAACAAAAAGTCTGCTGAAACCTTACCTCCTCATTGTCCCTATAACTGTCCTGTTGAACTGCTTCCTGGATCCATGCCTCCCAGGGGCCGCACATACCCGCTTTCTCCTTCCGAAACCTCTGCTATGAAAGAATACATCCAGGAGAATCTTCAAAAGGGGTTCATTCGTCCGTCTTCCTCCCCGGCTGGGGCTGGATTCTTCTTTGTGGAAAAGAA
This sequence comes from Xenopus petersii, assembly GCA_038501925.1. Lineage (NCBI taxonomy): Eukaryota > Metazoa > Chordata > Amphibia > Anura > Pipidae > Xenopus > Xenopus petersii. Next base: position 82,940,141 of record CM076683.1, read on the forward strand.
AGACGGCGGGTTACGGCCCTGCATTGACTACAGGGGTTTAAACAAGATCACGGTGAAAAACCGGTACCCTCTTCCTCTCATCTCTGAATTGTTTGACCAGCTCAAGGGTGCAAGCCTCTTCACCAAGTTAGATCTGCGTGGGGCCTACAATCTTGTCCGGATCAGAGAAGGAGACGAATGGAAGACAGCATTCAATACTCGTGACGGGCATTATGAGTATTTGGTTATGCCCTTCGGCCTTTGCAATGCTCCTGCGGTCTTTCAAGAATTCGTTAATGATATCTTCCGGGATCTGTTGGGGAGATATGTGGTCGTTTATTTAGATGACATTCTTATTTTTTCCAAAAACCTCCAAGAACATCGTCTTCAAGTTCAAGAAGTATTTTCTCGTCTTCGAAAGAACAACCTGTTTGCCAAGTTGGAGAAATGTTCCTTTGAAGTATCATCCATTTCCTTCCTAGGATACATCATTTCCCAACAAGGCTTCAAGATGGACCCAGCCAAGGTTTCGGCAATTCAAGATTGGCCTCTCCCCACCAGTGTCAAGGCTGTTCAAAGATTCATCGGCTTTGCTAACTATTATAGACAGTTCATTAAAGGTTTTTCGTCAAAAATTGCTCCAATTCTTGCTCTTATACAAAAAGGGGGTAAACCGCAGCATTGGCCTCCTCTAGCCTTGGAAGCCTTCAAGACTCTTAAAGAATCCTTTTCGTCTGCCCCAATCCTTAGGCACCCTGAACCTCTCCAACCTTTCTTCATCTAAGTGGATGCCTCGGACATCGGAGCAGGAGCAATATTATCCCAAAGATCCTCTTCTGATGGTAAACTGCATCCGTGTGCCTTCTTTTCCAAAAAGTTTTCCTCCTCCGAAAGAATTATGACGTTGGGAACCGTGAGTTACTGGTGGTCAAACTTGCTCTAGACGAGTGGAGACACTTACTTGAAGGGTCATCGGTCCCTGTGACCATCTTCACCGACCACAAAAACCTAGAATACATCCAGACCCTTAAGCACCTCAATCCCCGACAAGCCAGATGGGCACTGTTCTTCTCACGTTTCAACTTCATCTTAACTTTTCGTCCTGGTTCAAGAAACAAGAAAGCGGATGCTCTTTCCAGAAGTTTTATCCCAGAAGATCCCATCTCCGAAGACCCAGAATCCATTGTGCCTCCTACAAAGATCATTGCCGCCCTGTTCCCTTCCCTTGCCTCGCATCTTTTGTCCATTCAATCTTCTGCTCCTGTGGAAACTCCTGTGGGCGTAGCCTTTGTTCCTCCTGAGCTTCGTCATTCCATTTTGATCCAGTCTCACAGTTCTAAGCAGGCCGGTCATCCGGGAATTAAAAAAACGACTGAACTTTTCTCATCTCGTCTGGTGGCCTTCCTTAAGAAAGGATGTTAAAGATTTTGTTTCTTCCTGCTCCACTTGTGCTGTATCCAAATCCACTTGTGCTGTATCCCTTTTTTTCTCTTTTAAAGGAGCATGATCTACAGGGAATTTCCTGAGTATCGGTACCAATTTGCACATACAATGAAGTGTCTCATGGAGAGTGCTGAGTATTTTATGCCACATGGGTGCCAGATGATATCTCAGGCCTGTATAGATCAATTCCTTTCAATATTGAGCTTTTGGATGTTTTTAACTTTACTATCACTTTTATCACTGTGTGTTACAATGCTTTTGATACATTTTCATTGGGATACAATTCTTGTAACTATGTAATGTCACATTTACTTAATCAAATAGTGAGAACACTTGCACAAATAGTTTAACAGCCTGCATGGGGGTGTCCACATACACCACTATAACTGCAAAAAATATCAAAATGGGACTTATCCCCATAGGCCCAAATTATATAGAATTATCACATAACCATGTTGTAATTTAAGATAAAATGCAATTTTTATTAACTACCATGCCACATACTTGTTAAAACCACTTAAAACATGAAATAAGCGCTGCGCTGGGTGTAGGGATCCCTGTACCCTAAGTAACCAATTTCTGGGAAGCTTCTATATAAAACTATGGTGGATATTCACTTGTGTGATATGGCTAAACAGCCAAAGTTCCACTTCAATATGCAAGTGTAGGTATTTAAACTCCAATTGGTCACAGGGAAAGGAGATAAGCCGTTTGTAATCCACACCATCCAAATCGGTTACGGTGTTTCACCACGATATATTGCAACTTACTCGTTGCTATTAAACAGTTCCCATACATCGAGTGTGGAGGAAGGGTCAATACTCCCTGTTTTGGGAGCGGAGTAGATTGGGGAGAGGTTTCTGGATGGCTCTACTTGTGGCCAGATTAGCCGTATGATGCTGTATGGTCTCGGTAATGATGGCCGCCCGCCGTTCCCAGCGGTCACAATGCGGCCACGGCCCAGGGTGATGCAAATTGTGACAATCACCTTGCGTATTAGCCCAATAAGTCCTGCCACACCCAGCCTCTTATTGCCCAAATAGATTCATACAGACCGTTGTGATCGCGTCTGCACCGTACGTAACTCAACGCTCCCTTGTAGATGCTTTGCTGGAGAACCAGAGAAAAGCTTCAAGGCCACGTTTGGTGGCGAAACAGCTGTCGGGGTTTCGCGTTGCTAGCTGAGTGAGACGGGATCCCTCTCCCTACCAGGGACTCGGAAGGCGCCATAGGGTTCTCCAGCAAAGCATCTACAAGGGAGCGTTGAGTTACGTACGGTGCAGACGCGATCACAACGGTCTGTGTGAATCTATTTGGGCAATAAGAGGCTGGGTGTGGCAGGACTTATTGGGCTAATACGCAAGGTGATTGTCACAATTTGCATCACCCTGGGCCGTGGCCGCATTGTGACCGCTGGGAACGGCAGGTGGCCATCATTACCGAGACCATACAGCATCATACGGCTAATCTGGCCACAAGTAGAGCCATCCAGAAACCTCTCCCCAATCTACTCCGCTCCCAAAACAGGGAGTATTGACCCTTCCTCCACACTCGATGTATGGGAACTGTTTAATAGCAACGAGTAAGTTGCAATATATCGTGGTGAAACACCGTAACCGATTTGGATGGTGTGGATTACAAACGGCTTATCTCCTTTCCCTGTGACCAATTGGAGTTTAAATACCTACACTTGCATATTGAAGTGGAACTTTGGCTGTTTAGCCATATCACACAAGTGAATATCCACCATAGTTTTATATAGAAGCTTCCCAGAAATTGGTTACTTAGGGTACAGGGATCCCTACACCCAGCGCAGCGCTTATTTCATGTTTTAAGTGGTTTTAACAAGTATGTGGCATGGTAGTTAATAAAAATTGCATTTTATCTTAAATTACAACATGGTTATGTGATAATTCTATATAATTTGGGCCTATGGGGATAAGTCCCATTTTGATATTTTTTGCAGTTATGTAATGTCACACTAACATGAAATGATATTTTCTTTGATAATGGTTGCTATGGACTATGAATCACGGATATGGCAATATGGACACTGTGAACTTTGACCTTGGGGGAGGGATGAGAGGCGTGACTACACCCCTCTTCCACTATAAATGTTTGCCACATGTTTACACCAATAGGCTTGAAAAAGGGCCCAGTGGAGGCCCGAAACGTTGCCCTTTTTTATGAGATGAATAAATACTAATCACTTATTCAACTACAACAGTTGTGCCGCAGGTCTCTTGCTTTGCTGTATCCAAATCAGGACATTCTCCTCCTAAAGGCCTACTTTTACCTTTACCTGTTCCTTCCCGCCCTTGGACCCATTTGACAATGGATTTCATCGTGGATCTTCCTGCTTCCTCCGGCTACACCGTTATCTGGGTGGTGATTGACAGGTTTAGTAAGATGGCACACTTTATCCCTCTTCGGAAACTCCCTTCAGCTCCAGAACTTTCTTCATTTTTTATTAAACATATTTTTCGTCTCCATGGTTTTCCTGCTGAGATTGTCTCTGACCGGGGGTCCCAATTTGTTTCAAAGTTTTGGAGGTCCCTTTGTCATGCCCTGAACATTTCTCTTCAATTTTCTTCTTCTTATCATCCCCAGTCTAATGGAGTGGCAGAAAGAGTTAACCAGGCTCTTGAACAGTTCCTTCGGTGTCATGTATCCCTGAGTCAGGATGATTGGGCTGACCTCCTTCCTTGGGCCGAATTTGCACATAATAATGCCTTACATTCTTCCTCTGAAAAGTCTCCTTTTTTTGTGTTTATGGTCTTAACCCCCTGGCCTTTCCTCAAGATCTACTACTCACAAATGTTCCTGCCGCCAACGATCAGGCTGCCCACATGTTGGCCATCTGGCAGGCTACTACTGTCAACCTGGAGAAGAGCTCGCTTGCACAGAAGAAGTTCGCTGACAAGAGAAGGGTTTCTTCCCCTCTGTATGTTCCCGGTGACAAGGTCTGGCTGTCTACCCGCAATATCCGCCTCAAAGTTCCTTCACCTAAACTTGGTCCCAAGTTTATTGGTCCCTTTCCTATCACGAGATCATCAATCCTGTGGCTGTGCGCTTGCAACTTCCTCCTGAGATCCGGATCCCCAATGCCTTCCATGTTTCTTTACTTAAACCTGCAGTTTCGTCTTCTTCTTCCTTCCCAGCTCCTGTCGTTGTGGATGGACATCAAGAGTTCGAGGTAAAGAAGATTTTGGATCCTCGAATTTCTAGAGGCACCCTGCAGTACCTTATTGAATGGAAGGGATTCGGTCCTGAGGAGTGCTCTTGGGTAAAAAACGCCGATGTCCATGCTCCTCTCTTGGTCCAAAAATTTCAGGGGGGTACTGTAAGGAAAAACGTAAATCCTCCCCAAGATGGCGTCCAAGATGGCAGCCTCCTGGATCCTGCTGGTCGCAGCACTATGACGTCAGCGTCTTTCCGTCCCCGGATTGGTGGCCGGGGTCGGAACGGACGCCGGCGTCAGAATGTGCGTCGTCAGGACGCTGGCGTCAGTGCGTCCAAAATTGGCGCCAAAACCAGGCCTATTTAAAGCAGCTCCAGGATTCCCTCAATGCCCGATTATAGGTTTTCTCTTGCTGATTCCTGGGTGTGTTTCGTCTTGATTATTATTGTGTACCGACCTTGCCTGAACTCTCGTCTTTGAACCTCGTCTGCCTGAACTACTGCCTGTTTACGACCATTCTACTGCCTACTCCTTTTGTACTGTGAACTCGGACTTGTTACCTCCTCCTTGGTCCTTACTACCTCGGGGCCCTCGGGCCTTACAGATATGCATCAAAGGACCATTTCCCCACACTTTAAAATCTCATGCCAAACTGAAGGACTTTGGCAAATGAAGTTGTTAAGTAAGTACAGTGGGCAAAATTTTCTTTTTCCATAAGCAGTCACTTTGAATACAAAATGCTCTGACAATAGCAAGGGCTAACTCTGTGATAGAGGAATTATTTATTTGCTTTTTCAGTTATAATATTTAAGACAAATGTGGATTAACCATGAGTAACTTGGGTAAATGTAGTAAAATGGTCTACATAAACTCCAACAACCTCCATTTTCATATAGGTTTACAGTTTAAAAAATATAAAATATTCATGTCTCTTGAGAAATAATAAATGATAGAGTACCAGTATCTGGCATGGTTAAGAAACAAATAGCTATTAGAAACAGAAAGCCAACAAGGCCTTTATAAAGCTATAAATATGTAAAAGAAAAACAGGAACCAAAAAAAAAAAAAAAAAACGTGCAATATGGCACCTAATGCTGGATAAAACTTGAGCCTGTTTAAGAGGGAGGGAGTTTCCCTCTTGTGGCTCTAAATGGCTGACAGTAACGCTGTCTGGTATTTGAGGTTACTATAGGGCAAACTGCATGTGTCACTGCAATATACAATTATTAGAAAATATTATAATGTAAATGTATTTGCAATTAAAGAATAGATGATATAGATAGAGATAGATAGATAGATAGATAGATAGATAGATAATGTTCTGTGGTTCTGACTATTGAAACGACGTAGCAAGCCAGCCCCCCCCCCCCCCAAACTGTTGGGAGTTTAAATTAGGGTAAAATGTATGTTAATGCCAGAAAATCATTAAACATCAATTTAACAATTGACGTTTACTGATCATGATAATGAACAAGGTGACTGCCTGATCAACAATTTTTTTTTTTACTCCACAAATTCACTATAGTGGCATCCTAATCCTGCATTAAAATGCCGTTGCATTTACAAATAAGCAAAGACAATTTTTTTATGAATTTATATTTAACATTTTCTTATATTATGCAAATCAAACCAAAATTAAAAAAAACAGCACACTAGGGGGCAGATTTATCAAGGGTCAAATTTCGACCCATACCTTTCTTGCAGCTGTTTTGGCCATATTCCATGGGAGCCTCCTCTATCTCTTACCTTGTCTGTTCCTGCAAGATTAGATGTGGCTCCACAAAGAACTTCACTTTTAGCTTCAATCTGAAAGGCTCCAGACCATCCATCTGCTGTGATATTCGGTTTCTTAGATTCAGCCATAGATTTTCTCCTTTGTTACCACTAAACTGCAGTCCAAAGTAATCTGCTTCAATAATCCCTAACTTTTTGCAAACCTGGTAGAAACAAAGAAAATACTTAATTTAGAATTCATAGTAAGATACGGTCTAGTATACCAATATATAGCTAAATTACATATGCCAGCACTCTAAGCTAGTTACACAAAGTGAAGAGACAACAACTCTCACTTCATTAACCATTAAAGTAAAGTAACATACCGAGGCATTAGCTTGCAAACTGAATAATAAATAAATACAACTTCTGAAATACAGTACTAACAGATTAATTACTTATAATATTTACTTAGACAATTTAACGCTGAAGGGACCGATAAAAGATATAAAGATAGACAGCCATCTTTGCTTTGGAACAAATACAGTAACTAAAGGAGAAAACCTCCTGAACTATTACATGCATTACTTTGATACTGTAAAGAAAGATTTCCAGCAACCTTTAGATTCACAGAGAATATAAAGGAGAAAGTCAGGGTGAGAAACTGAGCACTGAACGATGGATCGTCGCCCTGTCGCCGTTTCTGAAGAGGATCGCATGCAGAGAATCAGTAAGCAATTTCTTAATAAAAGCTTTGCAAATTAAAAGTTTAAACTGTGTTAAAAAAAATTACTGTTACTGGTGCTTTAAGAGTGGCTTGGATGATTTCTTGGACAGACATAATATCGAAGGCTATTGTGATTAAAATCTATAGTTAGTATAGATATGGGTATATATAGTTTATATGAGTGTATGGAGGGGTGAGTGTATGGATACTGGGATTCATTTGGAGGGGTTGAACTTGATAGACTTTGGTCTTTTTTTAAACCCAATCTGACTATGTAACTATGTAAATTCAACCCCTCCCTCGCCTTGTGCCACTGTAAAGTGATAGATTTTGGAATATGAAGTACTTTTTGCTTTCCACGGTGGGTGGTCAACATGTTCTCTAGAAAGCAGAGAGACTTCAAGTGTAGGGGAATGGGGAACTCATTCTTTGGAACTGACAGACTATCAACATTTCCTTGCAATCAGGAATGTCTGTGAAACCTCATGAGTAGAACCTCAAGCCTTTGAAAGATGAGCAAGGTTTGTGGTCTTTTGCATAATTGTTCCCCAGTTTAGGGCTCAATGTTTGCATAAGAAGACAGTCTGCCAGACTGAGCCAAATGCCTGCAATATATTGTAGTAACTTATCACAAAGGATTCACATCATCACTTGTGAAAATAATAACTATATAGCAAAAGAGACCAAACCTAAACTTAATCACCACTTCAATGGGAGAGATTGGAGTTTCCATTTGCTTTATAGAAAATACATCTGTAGGGGCTGCAAATTGAGGTGCCTAGTATAAATACAACGATAGAGAAGACTTGTTACAGCCAAGCAATCATAATGTAAAATTCAGACATCCCAACATGCATGCCTGTTATACTATTAGATCTTGCATCATGTAGCAGTAATCAGTGCTTAAGAGTTAAACTAAACTGGCACAAATTCTGACATCACATATTTAAATAGTATGAGCACAGAGAAGGAGAGAATGTTAAATAATATAGCAGCCATCTGGGAAATCAATTTAAATTAAAAAATATACACAGCACACACCAGAGGTGTTTGGCCTCAATATGGACCTAGACTTGCATTACACCACATTTATTGCTTTTATTTCTCCAGTTAGCCTCACATATACACCAAGCTCCCCTCTTTCTTCTAGATTTACAGCATAATAAATCAACACATTTCAGTGTCACTTATAACAATGACGGCAAAGGTTCCACAACAGGTAACTGCTAACAAAGCTAATGAGCCATTGCAGTCAGTACCTTGTTTACCTTTCCACAGGGCTTCACAAAGCAAACATTCAAACCCACCAGGTTCAGCTGTGAATACATATATATACCATTTTAGAAGATTAACACCGACCATTTGTTAATGCCAAATAAAAGAGAAAGCTGGAGCCCAACACAAAAAGACTGAAAGTGATTGTTATCCATGGGGAGCACCATCTGGCCCAGGACATTAGGAAAGTGAATGTAAGTTGCTGATGGTGCCACATATGCAGATAAGTGCTCACATTTCTTTCCTTCTCAGCTGATGTGTTTAGGTGAATGCAAATGAAAGAAGGTTTTGTACAGGACTGATAGAGAAGGGGCATGTGCACACAAGCAGGTAAGTGCTGGGGATCACAAAATAGTGGACAAACAAGTGGAAGAAGTCAAAATTGAAACAGTCCTATAACATTGATGAATGGGAAACTGGTCTCACCGTGGGCTTGTTCTATAAACATAAGCAGCCATGCCCACCGCCAATGTCACGTCTCGTAGCCAATTACCTGATTGAGACAGTCTTCTCCATTCGCCTTCGGATCCACTTCTACCTCCATAACCACCGCATCCGGCCTCGTCACATAGCACAGCATGGCAGTACGGGGGATGCCCAGCTTCCTTTCCTTCAGCACAAGCCTCCCGTGTTGTCCCTAAATTACCCAGACACTGACGACCCGTGTCCTGAATCTCCCAGTGTGTATGTAGAAAAAGCGCAAAGGAGGACGCCTACCTGCAGCACCGTCCGCACAAGAATATCACTAGATTCTGATAGGATCCGCCCCCTGCCGGTAACTTACTTATGCCCTCCTCCTCCTCATCAAGATACGCCCCTGCACGCTGATTGGTTCTCCGGCCGCTGGAATACTGTAACCGGAGCCCGGAGCTTTCATTTAGAAAGGACCTTCAGAGATGGTAGGCAGGGATAGAGTTACAGCATGTACTGTGTCGCTTCTGTACACACACAAACGTGTCACTCTGCGTTGCACTCGCTGTCCCTTCCATGTGCGGTAGCCAGCTCCTTCTACTGCTCATTTTATATGATTATTTTTCGAAAATTAGATACATATTATGATCACAATCTTGACCGGTGGTTTTTGGCGAGGGGATCTATGTTTGTGAAAAATGTTCTGACGCCTAAAAACCTGGTGTCACTGTGGGTAAGATCCCTGTGGATCCCGCGAGCCAATATTTTGCTGTTGTTTCTATGTAGTGGCTCTGAGGGTAGCTGCGTCACTCAGCTCTGACTGAACATTTTTGTACTTTTATAAAGACAAATATTAAATGAACAATTTCCCCTGCTAGCAACCAGGCAGTGACGTGTCTGAGAGACTAGAACCTGACTAGAACGAGAAGTAATATAAAGTACATAACCAGATAAATTTTAAAATGCACAAAAAGAGGCATTTGTAGGTAAAACTGACCCTAAGCACCCCAGCCCCATCTCCATGCCCAATGTAATGCTGTCCAGCCCTAATCCCTATTGTTCACATACACATCTGTCCTCATTAAATTAATTAATTACACAGGCAGCTGAGTGACCCCACAGTCTATACCCGCCCACAACCAAGGCTTCTACTTCGCAGGCCGGATTTGTGGAAAGGCCACCCAGGCCTAGGGTCGGCAGGATTTTTTCTCACTAGCAGATGAAAAATTCAAAACCTATAAATAATGAAGACCAACTGAGGAGACATACCTCCCAACTGTCCCTTTTTTGGAGGGACAGTCCCTCTTTTGACAGCTCAACCCGCAGTCCCTCATTTGTACTGAAAAAGTCCCTATTTTCTCTGCACTGAACAGCCAGAAAAAGAAACAAAGTTTCTCACTTAATTGGCTTTTAGCAGAGAGCCCAGAACAGCTAACAGGTGCAAATAAGATACTTTGTAACAATTTTGAGACACAAAAACACAGTTTAGATAAGGAGAAATATTTTCAAACTTTCATAACCTGCCAAATTTTGTAAAACAAACTTGGTAATTAGGGGGTGTGGCCACCAAAAGGGGTGTGGTCAAAAAAATTGCTGCACTACGTGCAAAAAATTTGTCCTTCTTTTTACTTCCAAAATGTAGGGAGGTATGGAGATATAACATACTAATATTAAAGGGGATCTCCGTCTTCCAAACCAAAATTTGATAAAGAGGCCCACATAACATAGAAACCCCTAATATACCCATCACCATTACCCGCCTCTTCAAAAAGTATGAATAAATGACATTTTCTATGCTGGTTAACAGTTCTTCTCTTTCTGCATTATTTGAAATCCTGGCAGGGAAGGAGGGATTAAACACTGATGTTACAAATTATAACAACTTCTCCACAGTTTACAGACAGCATGTAGGAAGTACATAACCCACAATGCATTGCAGTGTGATGTTTTGTTCCTTATTGACATTACGTGTGCAGGGAATTGTGGGGTTTGGAGGATGCAGGCTATAGACAGCTGGCTGTTGATACAAAGTAACAGTAGTCAGCCAGTTCAGCAAGGTAGTCAGACAGATCAGCAGGAGAGCAGGGGGCTAGGCATAGGGAACTGTCAGAAACCATTAAAAATCATGAAAATCTTTAATTTTTAATTCATGTATATTGCAAAGTTGCTTGAAATTATGTTTACTTTTCAAAACGCTTAAGTTATGTTTTTGTGGAGTTCCCCTTTAACTTAAAGGTAACTTACCACCTTAAATAAAAATGGCTGAACTGCCCATTGATGATTAGGCATAATTTGTAGGGTGGTAACTTGGCCATTGTTTTTCAGACTTGGACAGTAAAACAGATGTTTGACATATATAAAAGAGAGAGCGATATAAAACGGAACACAATTTTTCTTGGTGGGCCAAGCAGGTAAATGTATCAGCAAAATGTCTACAAATATTTTTGTGGCAAATACACAAATCTAGGGCTGAAATTGTTAATGCACTTGAAAGAACTATCAGCTAAAATGGTTATGGGTTTAAATAGACTGATGGTGTAAAGAAATTCCATGCAGAAGAAATTATATAAGAGTCATAGCTCTGAGACAATGTAGCCATTTTTATCCACTTTGCAAGCAAATCAATGCACTGGACACACACATACAGTATTAGCAGGTGAGTCAGTGCATAAGATGCAGTGATCAGTAACCTTAGTTTTTCTTACACACTTGCATTGACTCACACACTTGCACTTACAGTCTCAGACTAGTAAGAAACTACTGATCTGCTGGAATCCACTTGCTTTTGCCTTTTTCATTGACAGACACCAGGGCCGCCATCGGGGGGGGGGGGGGGAAAGGGGGGACAAGTGTCCCGTGTATGAAAGGGGGCAGTTTTTGAAAGTTTTGAAAGAGCCGGGCCCCCCTTGATAGCGCCGAAGCCGTGCGGCCATTTTTGAACTCCCGAACATCTGAAATGTGGAAGTGCTGTAAAGCTGAAGGACCCGAAGCCACGAAAACAGCCGAAGCCAAACTCCGGAAGCAGCGAAAAGACCCAAAGCTACGAAAATAGCTGAAGCCAAAGTCCTTTAGTGGTGAAAAGACCGAACTCACGAAAACAGCCGAAATTGAAGTCCTGAAGCAGCAAAAAGACCCAAAGTCACGAAAGGAGGCGAAGCTGAAGTCCTGAAACCATGAGTTCATTCTTTGGGGCCCCAATTTTTTTTAACTTGTAAGGGGGGCCCTGGCGCCAATGTTTTTTTTTTAACTTATAAAGGGGCCCTGACCATCAATAGCTTTTTATAACTTGTGTGTGGGGGGGTTACCTTTTTAGCACTGATGTGTGTGGTCTTTGGGCGGGATGAAGTGGGGCTTGGGTGTAGTGGGCGGGATCTGGGGTGGGGCCCCGAAAGTTTTGTTGTATGGGGCCATGTGATTTCTAATGGCGGCCCTGACAGACACATAGTCGGCCTGGCTACATACACAAAGAGAAGATTTAGCAGTGAAAACATGCATTTGTGCTGAGACCCATTCTGTGTTTCTTTAGACAGGCTGACACAATTCTCTCTGTGCAGAGACATAAGCAAGTTAGTTGAAGCCAATAACGATCACGTCCGTGTGCACTAGCCTGAGATGGGCACAGATCTGCATGTGGAAGAAAAAACCTGCAGTATTCATAGGAGACACTCTATTAACAGTAACATAACTAGAGGGGGGCAGGCCCTGACATGAGAGATACTGCGGACCCTGGCCCAATCAAACCCCCTGCTCCCCCGGTATTTACGCCACTGCCTATTGATCCCTTACACAGTAGTGTTGCTGGGAACTCCAGTAGTGGCGCAGGCACAGGCAGAGGGTGATCTGATGCATAAGGCCCCAGAATATAGTTTCAGTGCCAATGTCATATTAATAGTCTCCATGTGGTAACATAACAAATAGGGCCAACTTTCTATATAATAGGCCTGAATACCCCACAGTGTAAACATAGTCTCAGTTCAATAGAGAATCCCCCAGATCATAGGGGATATTAATAATAATAAAGTGGCATTCCCATTTATAACACACCAGAAAACATAACAGAATGAATACAGTGCCAACAACAGTGGTACCAGTTCCATTAATAATGCCCCTAGAAGACATGGCTGGATAGATACACAGTGTCAGTTCTAAAGCTGATAGCTCAGATCACAGGGTAGAATAAATAGGGTGCAGGTCTTGCCAACAGTGTGAATGGGATCTACTCAATCAGGGACTCAGGCAGGTGCACAAACACACTTATACACACACATATAGGCTTATGAATGCACTGAAACAAAAGCAGATGTAACAGACACATTTACACAGGAAGAGAAATTGTGCCAATACTTAGCAAACACACTAATACAGAATTAATTAGGCAGCAGCACAAAGAGATCTGGGTCCAATCCAGAATCAAATATACTTAGTAAAACACACACATGTACATAGCAGGCACATTAGAAGATTAGGACAAATCTGAAAACTTTTACTGACAATACACTTTAGTGCTTTTACTTTATTCCAAGCCTGCTGCTGCCTGCATAAACTGCTCATCTTCCCCTCACTCTAAGTCGCGGTACAGCTGCACAAGGATTGGCTAGGCTGAAAAGCAAATCTTTTAAGTCTATCCAATCGTGTACAGCTGCACAGTGATTGGCTAGACTGATCGGTCAATCCCTCTAACCTATCCAATCAGTGTTCAGCTGTACCGGGACTTAGACATTGAGATCTAGTGATGTGCGGGTTCGAGAAAAAATGACCCGCACCAGACCCATGCTCCCCTGATCAGCTTCCGACTTCCTTTTATAGACCTAAGCCGGGCCCGCTGATGACATCACAAAAGGAGCGGGAGGGGCAGGTGCGCACCAATAAAACTGTTAGCCAGCAGTGTAAGGTCGTAGGCGCTCAGAGCCCACTGTACCTTCCAACAGTCCCGTTTTTCGCAGGACAGTCCCGATTTTGACAGCTTAACCCGCAGTCCCGGATTGTTACTGAAAATGTTCCCACTTTCTCTCTGATCTCCTGCACTGAACAGCCAGAAAAAGATACAAAGTTTCTAAAACTGAGGCTTTTGGCAGAGAGGCCAGAATGGCAGGTGTAACAATTTAAGATAAGCAAAGAAACAATTGTAACAATCTAAGCTAAGCAGGTCTCTTGAAATGCAATTCACCTTCATTAGCAAAATTGTAATAACACATAAAAACTAAATCCTAAAACCCCCATGTGTTCGAACGTTCCATAACCTGCCGTATTTTGCAAAAAGGATGTGGTATGCGCGGCAAAGATTTTTGTCCCTCTTTCTGTTTTACAAATGTTGGATGGTATGTTAATGTTTGCTTGTGGCTTATCCCACAGGGTATCCTGTGCCCAGGGCAGCTATTTGTCACAGTTACAAAATAGACAACGGTGATAATTGGCTTTGCTAAGGTGTGTTATGTGTGTTTTAGCAGAGACAATTTGCAATATAGTCTATGGCAGTGTATTTTTTTTGGCATTTTGTTGCCACAACATGAAGCTGCTACTAGTAGCTCTATGTGTCTTCACCCTTATAAAACTGTTCTAAAATAATTCCATTTTTGGGGGTTGGCCTTCCAGACTTCTGTCTTGGCTGCTTTCTAGTCTCGTTCCCTACCAGTAGAATTGAGATGAAATGATGCAAGTCATAATGTGCAGGTTGGTTGATAATTAGTGAAGAAGGTCACTTACTAGGAGTTCTGTTCAGAATGCAGCTTAAAAATCAGACTATATTATACAAGTCTCCTAGTTTACTTACTCATAAGGGAGCGGTAAGTAGTATGGCAAAGAAATGCTATAGTTAGTATTCTTTTAATGCTGTATTTATATGTGTGCTTGTTTATTAAAGAGTATGTTCTTTACTGCTTTGTAATAAATCTCTTGGTGATCTTTTGTGCCACCTGTCTTGGTACATAGATTAGGTTTTTTTTTTACATTAGTACTCTCTTGGTATTCTCAGAATGACATGAATATGAAAAAATGCAGGTTCTGCTGCAATTTTTTTTGCGATAAGCTAAGCACTATATTTCCAACTAAATAGATAATATTCCTTCACTGTGTTCTGCATGGATAAATAAAGCAATGCTAACTGTACAGAAACACATTTACTATGACTGCAGGCCTCATAACAGGATCAATAAGGCTTTTAAACTTACATTTTTAGTTGACTTTGGAATTGCAGCTCTATAAACATCTAAAATGCCCCTATTGGTTGGCTGGAAAATTGACAAAAGCCATTTAAAGGGCAAGTCAACCCCCAAAGTAAAAAAATTGCACAAAGGAAAACCATACCCCCCCAAACAATGTAGGTATCTTTAAAAATATATTGCATAAAACAGCTCATGTGTAAAACCCTGCTTCATGTAAATAAACCATTTATAATATTTACTTAAAGGGGTTGTTCACCTTCCAAACACTTTTTTTCAGTTCAGTTGTTTTCAGATTATTCACCAGAAAAAAATACTCTTTCCAATTACTTTCCACTTTTTGTTTTACCGTTTTCCCGAAATTGAAGTTTAAAGTTTAATGTTCGTGTCTCTAGTGTCTCAGTCTGGCAGCTCAGTTATCCAGGGACATTCTGAACTGTTACAATTAATTGATACATTTCTCAGCAGTATCTGTGGAATATTAGCAACTATTGTATCAATTCTAACAGCTGCCTTTAATGAAACTCAGGGATTCTCCTCAGCAGGGACAACGATAACAAATGTATCAACTAAATGTATCAATTTAGAACAGGTAAAGAGTCGGCAACCCCCCCCTCAGAGCTGCGTTAGAAGGTGAAAAATTAAACTTTACACTTCAATATCAAAAAACAGTCATAAATAGAAAAGAAAGTAATTGGAAAAAGTCTTTATTTCAGGACAACTGTCTGAAACCAACTGAACTGAAAAAGGTGTTTGAACGTGAACATCCCCTTTAAATATATACAGTATACCAGTTCAGTTAGTTTCTTTAATATGCCACTTAATATGATATAAACTATCTGTTGCTTCAGTATTCATTTTGGGGGTATAGTTTTCCTTTAATAAAAGAAAACATAATTCCAAGCAACTTTCCAATATATATTTCCGGAAATCTAGGTAAAGCAGGGCATATGTTTTTGTGATTGTGTGCCCATTAAATGATGCAAGGTAAGGCTCACAATTAATAGTCTAAGAGGGGATAATGCCTGCCCAGCCAGCAGTGCACAGAGAAATACAATGTACTTTTGTTTGCCTGGGGTCCTGGAAGGATAATTGTGATTAGTATGACTGCATTACCCTTTCTCTAGGCTCTGCAAGATATAATACACCCTCAGGCAAGCACCTGGTGCCTGAAATCAACCTCCAGAATAGAAATGACATGGGACTTTAGAATATTAAAATAAAGGTGACCATTTCTATCTAGCCCTGCCGGAGTTCCTGCTCTTTTTTCATCAGTGCAAACTGTACATTTTTACAGGACATAATGTAAAGTTTTACCATTAATGTCCTGGACATTAATGGTAAAACTTTACTTACTGCATGTATAGAGATTGTAAATATTCAATTGGAAACCCCTCTGTGAAAAATACAGTGTTTGTTCCAGACACCCTTGGGAAATACGTAAGCTCTGTATGAGGAAGGACTACAGATAATTATGAATCCCTAAAGGCAGAGAACAGATGGATATAAATAGTATAGGAAATGCATTCAGTCTAGTCTGTAGTAGCAATCAAATACTGCTTTACTATAAACTTCACCTCCATTTTACAGTATAAAGGGCCCTGCATGTTTGCAGTGTTAGAAAAGAATATCATGTTTTTTTTTAGTTGCTCTTAGAAAAATCAGATACCTATAGGTGATGGATTTAATGCTTCTGCTTTATGGAACAGCAGCAATCAAAGGTCATTAATTTAGGACACTCAGAGGGTACACGTGGATAACCCATTTTGTATGGGTAAGAGCAGCATTCATGGGTTTGCCAGCTATGTGTAAGAATAGAAATAGAAAATGAACCATAAGAATGAGAAAAGAGAAAGCAACCAGAATCTAGATTACATAGTGCATCTTTCTGGGCACCAATTTCTAGGAAGCATAATGATAGACTACAAAATGCTAAATTAATGAATACAGTGGATCAATTAGCTAATGATGTAAAATAAAATGTAAATGATGTTAAAACTGGGGATGCTCTGTTTGATGGAGATGTTTTCAGAGAATAAGGAGTCACTCCAAGAAAGTTTGCAATACTGTGTTCAGCACAAGCCAGCCCCCCCCCCCCGATCCAAGGACATGGATGCATTTCGATTTTCAAATTCTGAAAGAGAAACCTGAAAAAAGGAGTTCATTAACCATTATTTCATAGTGGTGCACAGCAGCTGCATTTTTGCCCTTGTTACGGGTTCACTTTTTTATGATACATTTCATGGAAAATTCAGATTGCAGCACTTTCAGGCACAAAGGAGATGCACATTTCCTAGCTCTGCACAGGTTTTTATGCAAGTTTTTGCACAAAGCTTCACATTCACTGCTCATCATCATATAGAATATGTCAGATTTTCCATGGTGTAGTTAGAAGTGTATTAAATGTGGCACAAAAAATCATTTCAGCTACACTTTTTACACAGATTTATAAATATGCTGAATGACTTGCTACAAAAGAGAAGAATGCAAAAAGTTGTTTTAGTTCCCATAATAATAACAGAAACCGTGGAGCTTGGGGCACATATAGTAGTCCTTGTCCATTACATGGCATAAGCCCAGCATTTTGTGCCACACAGTTTATTCCATCACATAGCACAACTTGCAATAATTGCTCCAGTTCATCTGTACGGGCATGAAGACGAATGCTGGCTTTCATGCTTGCTTGCTTTTTGTATTGTATTGTATTCAGCATTGATCTCCATCCACTGGGTACATAGCTGTGCGATTGCCATGATGAGGATAAATGCAGCTGAAAATGCTAGAAGCAAACCCTTGTTATAATTTGTTATAATAAAACACTATTTAATCCCAGGTATTTTGTCTGAAAATCAGTAAACATTAGAATAAAAAGGAAAATAGCAAATACAACCAATATCTCATACCAAAGCATTTGGAAAAGACACATTTAAAGGCATATATCTTCTTCCTGATCCTTCAAGGCATTAAGACTGATGACTTGACTTACTGAACACTACTAATGTTGTTTTCCAATGGCAAGGTCCCATACCCATGGGATACCTTGGGTGCACAATAAAAATGTGCATGAGGTCTTAAAGGAATAAAAACATCAAAAAACAAAAGTGTTTTAATGTATTAAAAATATGTTGCCCTGCACAGGTAAAACACCAATATAGTTAATATAAATAAGCTTCTGTGTAGCAATGGGGCAGCTATTCAGAGGATAGAAGGCTTGGCGTTAAGCTCTTTAGAACATAATGGTGTTATCTGTTATCCACTATTTAACCTGTGCCATATACTGTAGCCTTTTTTCAATCTCCACCATTGCTAAACAGCAGCTTATTTATATGAACTATAATAGTGTTTCTGAAGCAAACAGATCAGTTTTACCAGTGCAGGGCGACAGTACATGATATTTCCATTACTTTAAAACACTTTAATTTTTTTGGTGTTACTGTTCCTTTAAGGGTTACACCTGTTAATACAGCATGATGATTAAGAGAAATTGATAAAGAGGCCCAATAGTGTTACAGAAAATAATTAACTGCAGCTAAGGCACTTTATACATTGAGCCATTTTCTTTTTTTCCCTCTAAATAGTAAATGCCCCTAATAGGTGTTTAACAATAGTAGTCGAAAACTCTGAATGATATACAGAATCAGTATGTGTTTGCATAAGGGGTTTTCTTTTCTGACTTTTAGTAGGCCAAAATGATTTTTCTCAGTCACTCAGTGGCCTAATTACCAGGGCCAGGGGTGTTATCACATCCAGGCCCACACCCGCTTGGTGATCCAAGTCTGATCACGGGCAGCAAGGCAGGGTGAAATATTTTGGTGCGCCATTCATGTGTGTGGGGGGGTCGGTGGGTCCCACCCATGGCTAGTTATGTCCCTACAGTAACATCTAGTTATTCAGCTGGTACGTGAATACAGGGGCTTTGTTTCTCCCTGGTCAAACATTGATGCAAACAACATACCTCCCAACATTACAGAAATAAAAAGAGGTATAAAAAATTTGGCGCTTAGCGCGGTGAAATTTTTTTGACCATGCCCATTTTTTGCCAACACCTCTTAATTACCATGTTCATTTTACAAAATTTAGCAGATTATGAAAGTTTTAACATATTTCTGTGTTATTTTTTTAAGTCATTACAGTTTTGCTAATGAAGGTGAATTGACCTTTAAGCTGTGAGTCTAACTTCTCCCAAGGGACCTGATATCTTATATTGTTACAATTACTTATTTGCTTATCTCAAAATTGTTACAAAGTATCTTATCTGAACCTTGTGGCTTTTCTGGGCTCTTTGCCAAAAGCCAATTAAGTTATACACATTGTATCTTTTTTTTTGCTGTTCGGTGCTGAGAAAATCTTGACTTTCCAGTACAAACCCATGACTGCGGCTTGAGCTGTCAAAAGAGGGACTGCCCCGCTGAAAAGGGGACTGTTGGGAGGTATGAAACATTCCTGGAATATTTTTGCCTGTGACTGTAATGCTACTAAGTTATTCCACAAGGTCCTAGTTAAACACTCAGATTGGATTAAATAGCATGTGTTACTGTACAAATACAACAACCTGTTAGCTTTATGTAATTAGTTACTAGGCCCTGAAAGAGGACACTATTCCTCGCCCGTGGAGCTGAATCAAGGCCACATCTATAGCTTTCACATGATTATAATGACTGCAGTATTCTAAGGAGAGTTGTTCGAAATAGTATAACATCATGATTTGCACTATAAAGTAGCAAAAAAAAAATATTCATGACAAAAATTATTCAAGTATGGGATTTATTATACATTATAAAGAAAGCTCCAAATAATGTCAATGTTATTTATGATGATTTTTTCGGTAATAATAAGACAGTAGGGGTAATTCTAGAGCACTAAGGAACACAGTAGCCAAAAGTACAAATTTACAGTAATACTCGCCATTCCTTTCAGCTATTTATTGCTCATTATGAACAGATTTAAGGTCACTGATCAAAATCTGTTCATAAGTTCACACATAAAGTCCTAACAAAGTCAAAAGTCAAAAGTAATTAAATTATAGCTGGAAACTAACTGTCAAGAACAAGACATAGCCTGTTGTACTGTGGAAAGGCTGCTGTGACTGTGAACTGAGGGATTCAAACACCATTTTCACAGGACTTTATGCCTACGGCAACATGAATGCATTCCCAGGTTTCGTGTTAATGCTTGTTACATGTTTATTAGAAACATGGGGTGTGAACAGAAAACCTTAGGTCTCTAAACAAGATAACTCAGTTTAGGTTAGGTGGTAGACTTTCTTGCTGCATTTAAAATAAGGACGTCTTATCAAAAGTTCCCTTCAGGGTTCCTTTAAGCCTGCAGCCAGCCAAGTGAGTGTCAGATAAGACACATTCCTATGTCTGTAGGTGGAATCCCTATAGTGGCAATCTCCTTTCACTGAGGCAACTCTACAAGGGCTAATAAGCAGAATATATATTTAAACAGGGTTCTACTGAACCACCATTATATTAGGAGAAATCCTGGTGGGCCCCAGTGCCCCATGCTCATGTGTAGATTGTTGAGGGTGTGTGTGCTTAGAGCAGGTTTGTATAATTGGTGCAGATGGTGCACCAATTATTTTCCCATTGTTTATTCTAAACAATGGGAAAAATTGCACCTGGGCAGTAACCCATAGCAACTTATTATGTGTTTGCTTTTATTATTCAACCTGCAGCTAGGTGAAAAAGGGAAGTTACTGATTGGTTGCTATCAGTTACTATCAATTTGCAAATTTATATAAATAAATATAAATAATATAAATAATATATATAAATGAGCCCTACCATGTTAAACAGAAGTCATATTTTGGAGTTTATGCTTTTCACAAATGTCTATGTCAATAAGTAGAGTCCCTGTAGCAGCAATCTCCTTTCACTGAGGCAACACTCCAGGGGTATGTGCAAAAAATTCTCAAAGCACATTGCATATTTGCCTTTGACCAAATGTTCATGCTTTCTGTATGTGATGTACAAGCTCTAAGTTATAATGCACTGTGACATTTCCTGCACTGCAAACATTGTCAGACCACACTGGCTTTCATTAAGGGGGCCAGTGCACCTACAGGTCTAATAATGGTTATGCATTACTGAACCCTGACCCTGTCTGATATTAGGGACATGATACCAATGAGTATATATATAGGGGGCACCTGAAGCACTGGGGAGGAGGAATGTTTGTGTGTGTGTAGCTTAAGGGCAGAGACACAGGTGAAGATTCGGGGAGATTTAGTCGCCCAAAGTTGTCTCACGAGGAAACTTCGGGCGACTTCGGAAAACAAAGCGCTCCGAGTGCCATCCTGCCGGCGATTTAGATTCTATCCAGCAGAAAAGGCATTTCGGGGAGATAAGTCGCCCAAAGAAGAGGCGATTTGTAGCCGGGCGACTAAGTCTCCCCGAATCTTCGCATCTATCTCTGCCTTAAAGATGTCTAATGCATTCTGATATTACTTGAAAAAAATATGACAACACACTGCTAGCAAAACAGGTTCTCATAAAAACAACTGCAATACCAGCAATGTTATATCATAGTGCTATTACTTGAATTAACTTTGAATAATGTTAGCTAAATACAGTATAGCTATGCCTCCTGAGCCCTGCCTAATTTGCCCACACCTTGGAACACCACCTATGCAATTATGAAGAAATCCTGATGTTAACTTAGCTCATGAACTTAGATATCTAATTATCAAGAAAATCTATTTATAACCACTCCTAACTGTAAAGTATTGGCCACACATATTGTGTGTGGCTGTCCAGCATCCAGAGAGGCTGATGTGCTGTTTTACAACAGCCTTACCAGTAGGGAAGCACCAAATCCCAGATTTGGCAGAATCTGAGCCATTTGAGCAGGATTCAGATTCAGCCAAATCCAAGTGCCTGGTCAAACCAAATCTAAACCCTTAAAGTCATGCGACTTTTGGTCAAGACAGTGGCTATTTATAGCTAGTAAGTGGCATGTAACATGCAGCTGGGTAGTCTCTATATCACATTTTATGTGATAATTTGTGCTCAGCAGAGAGATATTGGGATTATTATCTCACATTTACCTTTTGTAATGTTTAAGGGAAGCAGCTGGTCATATCATCTGCTTTACCTCTCCTCCATAATTTTATTATTGTATAGGATTGCATATTGAAAAGCTCTATGTGCATAGATTTATATAAAGACTTTTTTAAAAAAATATATTTTAGTTAAAAAAATATAACAAAGCATATTTTTTTCATTAAAAAATCTGGTCATAACACCTGGCTAGATGCGTAAGCCAATCTGTAATAGATAAAAACAGCAATATTGTGTTCTGAGACAGACTGCATAAGGCATGGCTTATTGGCATTACAGTTATTGTCTATACAGTACAATGGGATCATCCATTTGGAGAAAGTTGGTATTATTCTGGTCTGCAAGCTGCTGTTTGGCATCAAATTTCCTTTGGGAACAGCTGTTGTACAGTAAGAGATATAAAGCCAGATCACCTTGGTAGAACTGTGCATCATTCATGGTCATCATTCACCTCAGCCCATGATTCAGTAGAGCTTACTATCTAACTATCACTAGGAAACACACATTCTCATGTCACATTTATCAGCTCATCGCTATACAAAAGTACAGCTGTTCCTCTTCATTTAGAACAAAAAAATACAGACACAGACCTGTTTTTCTGTTCCTGACTCCAAGCCAACACAGTTCTCCTGGATCCACATTATATTTATAAAGTTAAATATAGTTCTCAGAACTTTGGCTGCCATGATTTTGCTGAAGGCAGTTTTCTTTGCTTGCATACAATCTCCCTTTGGAGAAGAGATGGTCCGAACCATAGGAACAAACTCTCAAAAATTACACATATGCTTAGAAATTGATTACATAAATACCAGGGATACGTTAATCTGCTGCATGTTATAAATTGAGTAACTGACGCGTTATTATAATTTTATTAAAGGACAAAGAAAGTCAATCTACATTGGGGGTGCCAAAAGTTAGGCACCCCCAAGTGATTGTATTTACATGCTTAAAACCCTGGGCCGGTGCTCCTGTCAGCAGAAAACTGCACCGGCCCGGGGTTATACCAGTGAGCACCATGGAGCGATCTTCTTCCGTCTTCTTCAGTTTTCAAATTTCCTCGGGCAGACGCATGAGCAGTAGAATGAAATAGCTGGCTTTTTCGCTCTTCTGTGCTCACTGGAAGAACACCAGGCCTGTGTAGTTTTCTGCTGATAGGAGCACCGCCCCGGGGTGTGACGTAAGTAAATATAATCACATGGGGGTGCCTAACTTTTGTTAGTGTAATTTGCCTTCGTTCTCCTTTAAGCATCTGAATTGTACTTTTGTCCCTTGGATGTATACAGTTTAATTTTATATGATATGCTGAAGGCTTCTGCAAGATCTACATCAAGGCTGTGCAACTGGAAACCAAAGTGCCTGATGCGCTCGACAAAGGATTTTTAAGGCTCCCTGCTAATGGTTCCAAAAAAAGTGGTGTATTACATCACTGGTTTGATAGAATCTGGCCCATGAACATTTAAGGGGTCACGTACAAAAAGCAAATGCAGTATGCAAAGCGCAATTTGAAATGCAGGACGTGATTTTTTAAAACCACAAAGCAGCGTTATTCCTCAAATTCATGCTCAGGTTTGGATTTCACTGATTTTTAAAGTGCACTATGGAAACTGATGGTCACTGTGGTAATACTAGACCTGCAGGGTTCCCCTCGTCAGTAGGTTCACTGCTTTGAACTGGTAACAGGAGACAGGATGGACTCAGCAACAACAATTACAACTATAATATATATAATATATAGTTGTTTTTATACAACTATAAAGAAGTGCAATGAGCTCCTTCTGTTGCTTGTACCTTGCTGCCGTGTGTTCAGGAAGAACATTGGCAGTCAAATATTTTCTCCCTACACTCACTTCCCACGCAAATATGGAAATACTGCCATAGTTGTGAAGGAAATTGAGCCCCATGATGTTTCCTGGAAGCACCATGGTGGTCAAAGCACTTTGGGGATCATTTATCAAAATTTGAGACAGAAGTGAAAAAAGTGCAAGCACATGGTTCAGAGCACAAAACCATACTTGAGCATCTAAATCATGGGGAAGGACACCTTTGTGCCTCCTCCCTCCTGATCCTTATGAATGCAGCAGGCAGCACAGTATTC
Organism: Xenopus petersii; assembly: GCA_038501925.1. Lineage (NCBI taxonomy): Eukaryota > Metazoa > Chordata > Amphibia > Anura > Pipidae > Xenopus > Xenopus petersii. The sequence goes on from CM076683.1 coordinate 82,964,187, forward strand.
ATGAAGGTGGACACAGGTGTCTGCATTCTATATGGCAATTCTTTAAACAAGGCAGGCAGTGTGCAAACTGGAAAAAATGAAGTCTTTTTCCAATTGGCTCACTTCCAAATAGTAAATGACTCCGTTTATTTACCATTGGCCCTAGAGGTCAATGGAAAGAACCCCAAGGGTCATGTTCTATTGGTTATATATGTCCTTACTATTTTATGAAAGTCGCAAGATAATTTATAAAACTCTGGATGCAAGTGCTACAGCACTAGGTGGAGCAAAATTGATTTGGGGCATTGAACATTGGCAGCATTGTATTAATAGGGGATAATTCTGGTCTTTGCACTTCATTATGGAACACTATGTTCTATGAAATAAGTTGATTTGGACTGTATTTATAACAAACTTCATTCTATATAATGAGTTGTGGATGAGTTCCAAACAGGACTAGATATTACTGCATAATGATAAATGATTATACTTTCCAGAGCTAAACCATTTTGCAAAGCCATGCTCTATGAACATATTTTTTAATGCTGGTAACATGTTTTAGCTAGATGTGTTTCTTTCCTAGTTTTTTAATAGAACACACACACACACACATTATAATTTCCTATATTTACATGTCAAATATACCTAACAAATGGACAATGGCTATAATAAGCCTAAGCAGTCAGAAGAGTCCCGGGAAACATCTGTACTCTGGTTATGAGGGGCAGCTGCACCTGGTTTCTGTGGATGGTTCAGCGAGAAAACAAATCTATCATTGCATTTTCTACATTAACCCTTTAGTGGCAGCAGTGGAATGGTTTGATGTGTATATCTGTGGTTTGACTTTTTACTTTCAAACCACACTGGCTATACAGGAATCTATATCCAGGGTCATCCTAGGAGGGTGGTTTTTTGATGGTAATAAAAGTCTATATTGTACATTCTTTCTACAAGTTAATAATTACAGATCATTTAGAATTCTTAATAAGTGAGCAAAGTGGCTAAAAATCAATACCTAAAAGTATAATTGATTGGTGAGAAACTGTTCTGTGGCACATTAGGGTTACATATGTAGCAAAGATAAGGTAAAACATATGGTTACTACATACTGTAGTTATACATAGATAGGCCCCAAGGTTGGTGAAAGTTGGTGAAAGTTGAAAATCAAACTTGCATTTTAAGCAACAATACGAACCTATTGGTGCATACTAATTACATTTTACAGCAGGGGGTGTACTTTGTTTACTTATATAAGAATAGGATCATGGTCTGGATCAGTGACTGTACGATGAGATGATAATGTATGCACATGTTACATTTTTGAATTAAAAAAAAATATTATGATTACAGTATTTGTATAGATATGTGCACCATTTTAGGATTGAAAGTTGCTTTCCCATGTGGAGTTCCTTATTGTTCCCATGAGATGATGCAGTGATCAACACATTCTTTCTCCAATACCATAATATATTCTTTAATTGAGTGCCCATTATATCCACAATTTTGCTATGTAACTATAAGGGGCTGATTCACTAAGGGTCGATTATTGAGGGTTAATTAACCCTCGATATTCGACTAGGAATTAAAATCCTTCAACTTCGAATATCGAAGTCAAAGGATTTAGCGCAGATAGTTCGATCAAATGATCGAAGGATAATTCCTTCGATCGAAGGATAAAATCCTTAGAATTGAACTATTCGAAGGATTTTAATCCAACGATCGAAGGAATATCCTTGATCAAAAAAAGTTAGCCAAGCCTATGGGGACCTTCCCCATAGGCTAACATTGACTTCGGTAGCTTTTAGATGGGCGAACTAGGGGGTCAAAGTTTTTTTTAAAGAGACAGTACTTCGACTATTGAATGGTCGAATAGTCGAACGATTTTTAGTTCAAATCCTTTGATTCAAAGTCGTAGTCGAAGGTCGAAGTAGCCCATTCGATGGTCGAAGTAGCCCAAAAAAAACTTCGAAATTCAAAGTTTTTTACCTTCGAATCCTTCACTCAAAGTTAGTGAATCGGCCCCTTAGTGATTGCTATTTTGTGAATCTCTAGATGCAGAGATTGGGTCTTTATATGTTCTGTAGCTACGCCCTCAGCTGAACTGGGTATAATGGGCCCACTGACTAATAAGTAGTTTCCAGTAATGTTTTTTAATGATTTTTCCAATAAGTGACATTTGCTCCAATTGTACATGAAAACAGAACTTTAAAATGTCTTTCTATGCACAAAAATCTGCATTCTAGCAACCAGAATGAAACACATTAAATGGCATTTACCAACAACAGCAATCCCTACTTTACCATTAAAGTAATTTATGCAAGCAGCAAAAACTAGTTGGCCTATAGAGAACATCCCTGGAAATCTTATATCAGATGTATGAAACTAGACACATATATCAGCTCTGGAATGCTGTAGAGGTTAGAGTGTCACCCCCAGGGATGTTTTAGTTTACAGTTGTTATGTTTTAGTAGCCGAGGATGAGTAGAGTGCTTTATTAGCAGGCTAATGCAGCCATTACACAACAGTAAGCAACTCTAACACCACAAACTGTATAGAAAGTATGCACAGTATAAGTCTTGAGCACAGTGACATCTACAGGCCGCATATTCCCCCTATAGTAGGAAAGCATTTGGACAACTATAATAAGCATTTTAAAACAATATTATACATTCTTCACATCACAAAGTCCTTGGTCCATGCAGGTAGTTTTCTGATTCTCTCTGTACACCTTATAGGTTCACTTTCTTCAGGCCTATTGCAGTTGACATCAGGAGAAGGAAAATGTCCTTCATCAAATGGAGCTTCTCCAAAATCATATCTAACAGGAGCAAGACGACTTGCATTCCATTTGCGTCCATCAGACAGTTCATATGTGTATGGTCCTCGCTGGCATCTCACTTCAAGTAGATTGTCCTTGTTTCAGTATTCCTGGTTTCTTAATTCTGACTAAAGATCCAGGCTGAAAGTGTACTTCTCTGGCACCACTTTTCTGTCAGTATAAGCCTTGGCTTGTTGACGTTTCACAATATCAGCAGTTGATGATTTTGTAGGCACAGTATTTTGTGGAAGTTTGATGTCTGCAACTTGTAACTTAGTGTGCATCTGCCATGTAATAATTCAGCTGGAGATGATTGGGTTGTTGCATGGCACGTTGCTCTGTAGTTATGTAGAAACTCTGTTGAAATACTTTCCAAGATTTCCCAGTAAGATTTGCTGTCTGTAGTGCTTCCTTCAGACTTGAATTGATGCTTGTGGGTAATACACTGAAGATTTCCTATGCACAATATTCCTCTCGGCATCCATTGCTGGCCACCAGTATAGTTCTCGTAGTCTTTGTTTTGTACGTACAATTCCTTGATGACTCTCATGTGCAAGTTGTATGAGCTTTTTTTTTGCAAGGTCTCTGATATCAGTACAGGAACAGTGAGCTCCACGGACAACATAGCCAACTACTAAGGACAGTTCGTGTCTAATCCTGTAGTAAGGTTGAAGATCAGGAATGAGTTTCTTCTCAGCATTTGGCCATTTGCTTTGCAAGATGTCCCGTATTTTTACTTGAATTGGACATGTGAGGCAAGCTTGCTTAAAATCAGCAGATAGTAAATCAGTCAATGCTACAACTTCTATGTCCTCATCCAGTGTATCAGAAGCTGTAGGTAAAGATAAACGTGACAAACAATCAGATTCAGCAGTAACATTTTTCAAACCTGGTTTGTATTGCATTTTGTAGTTGAAATTCAGTAGCCTTGCTGAACATCTAGCTATAAGCATTCCAGCTCTTCCAAGTCCCTTTGTTGTAAGCAGTGTAGTTAATGATCAGTGCTATGATCAGTGCATAAGGTAAATTCTTTACCCCATAAGTAGGTTCTCCATTTTTTTGTTGCCCAAACACATGGTAGAGCTTCTTGAATACTTACGCTATGCCTTGTAAGTGTTCTGGACAGGGTCCAGAAATGCCATTTCAGACAAAACTCAGCTGTCATTTCTGGGCCAGACCCCTTGTTCCGATAGAAGAATGGCAAAAAAAACCCCAAAAACTTTTTTTCCCGGTGCCGCGCTGTCTACGCATGATATTAGGGAGGTGGGCCCCTGGACAACTGCTCTCCCCAAAGCTTATTGGACAGTGGCTGGGTATACAAATTTGTTCACAATTGGGATAACTTTTAGAGTCAACCGAGAAACCAGGCTTCTCTTCCCAGTGCTCCTGGTACAGTGCTTTATGCTCTTGTGGCCGGTTTCTTCAACTATTGATTTGAAGAGAGAGAAATCCCCAAGGAGAACTGAAAGGCCAGGTTGCCAACTTCTGTCACCAAGGTATCCGGGAGTGGGGCTGGCTATACAAATTTGATCCTATTGCTCCTGGGATCCTCCCCTTGGGGATGTTTGTAGAGAGGTATCTCCTGGTGGCATGAACCAGGCTGGACTACTGGCTTACCTCCCAAAGGCTCTTGAGACCAGTCCTGTGCATGTGGTGTACCTTGCCCATGTGTTGCACTTCTAACCCATCAAGGTATATGGTGGTTCCCCATCTCGAGAACCTGCACTGGGATCCTGTAGCTGGTTCCTGCCCCTGGGCACTTCTGGAGAGGGGCATCTCCTCGCAGAAAGCACAAGGCTGTGCTGTTGGCTTCTCTCCCCGAGGCACCTGGTACCCAGCCCTGTGCTCTTGTGTCCAGTTCATTCACCTTTTACATTCCAGAGAGGTGAATCCACTAGGGGGAGCTGAGAGCCTGGGCTGCCAACTTCTCCCCAAGACTCATTGGACTGGGCTGGCTATGCAAATCTGGAAAGCAAAAGGCCAGGATGCTGGCTTCTCTCCCCAATGCACCTTGTACCCAGCCCTGGGCTCCTGAGGCCGGTTCCTCTTTTTGAATTCTTTTGAATTCTCAAAGGGGCATCAACTAGAGGGAGCTGAGAGGCCGGACTGCCAACTTCTCTACCCAAGACCTTAAGAAAGGCTGGCTATGTAAATCTATTCTCATCAGGCCAGCTTCTCTCCCAAAATCCCATGAGACCCTGCCCTAGGCATATGCTGGTATCCCATCAAGACCTTCCCTTGCGCTATTCTTCTAAGCAACCCAGGTTTATGGTGGTTCCTCATTGCCCTGGCCTCATACAGCTGGTCCTCTGTTGACTTCCAAAGAAGGCCATCTCAGGGGAGAACTGAGAGGCCAGACTGACAACTTCTTACCCCAAGAGTCCTAGTGCTGAGGTTGGCTATGAAAATTTATTCTCATGAGGACTTCCAGAGATGGCCATTTTTTTTGGTAGCAAATGAGAGGCCAGGCTTCTCTCTGCCCTGAACTCCTGTGGCCAATTTCACCCCATGGGGATTTTAATAAATAGGTGTCTACTTGTGCTAACTGGGATGCTGTACTGACGCCTCTTTTTCCAAGGCTCTTTGGAACATGCCCTTACTTTGGTTTTAATTTGCCCTTCTTAACCGCACAGGCATATTTGTTACTGATGTTTTTACTGATCTATTGACCCTTTCCTTGTCTCCTGCAGATTGTTCCTCCCTTTGGGCACTTCTAGAGAGGGGCATCCCCTCATGGGAACCAAAAAGCAGAGCTGCTGGCTTCTCTCTCTAAAGGAAGGCTGATTAATAATTTGAATCAGAATATGCTGACTGCACTGGTTCATGTGTTGCCATGTAATTAAATGTAGGTTTTATGGTTTTGTATTGTTTTGTAAAGCTTTTCCCAGCTCTCCAAATCCAGTGGCTCTATTAATATGCATAATAATTCTCCAATGATAATCCCAGCTGATCTGTGGGAATCTGACTCTATGTTATTTGTTCCTGCAATTAGAGTTGGAAGCAGTAAGCAACGATTGACAGCACTATATATGCACTATAGCACTATATTTGTCTATATGAATTTTGTGGTCACAGCCTCATTGCACCCCCGCTTAATGGTTTAAAAATCAGTGGTGAGCACAACTTCCCCTTGTTTCTTATAGTTTATACAGGACAGTGGCCAGCGCCATGTTGTCGCCCCCACCCTTCCCAGCTATAGTCATGTAATTCCAGTGGTGTACCCTAAATGTTTAAAAAAAAATAATCTCTTAAAATGTTTCAGAAAGTCATGTGACACAAGTGACACGCTAAGAAGTATTTACAAGAAAACACTAAGGGGCATATTTATTATGCTGTGTACAATGAAATTTGTTGAAAAAAAAGGTGAAAAAAGCTGTGTAAAATAAATGTCAATTTATGAAGGTGTGTGTAATTTTACGCCAGACGAACACCAGATTTGTTATACAGTTGTTATTTTACCTTTTACACCTTTTTGTGCCATTTTTCGCCATGCAAAACCTGGTTATGTGTGGTATATTATCCTGCAGGTTTTTACACAGTATAATAAAAATGCCCCAAATATAGGGTTGCCACCTTTTGCTGTTGCATGGTCCAGGCAGGGGGGACAGGCTGGTGACATCATGGCAGGGTTGGAAATATGGGTAGACAGAAGAGGCACCTGCCTAGAATCCAAAGATGTGGGGGTGCGGGGCAGGTACCTGTTCAAAGGTCTTCTGCCTACCCCTAGTCCGGGTGGTTCGCTCCCCTGCTGCTCTCTCCTCACTCCTCTCTCCTCCTCTCTATCACTCCCCCCTCCCTCCGTCACACCCCCTACCTCCCCTGCCATGCCCCTTTTGTTACTTCCCTCCCTACCTTCTCATGGCGCATGCGCTCATAATGAAAGGGGGCATGATGTAAATGGAGGCCTTACAAGGAGCGGGTGATGTAAAGGAGGGGGAGCAACAACACAACAGAGAGCTAGAAGGTCGACCAGGAGGAGAGCAGCAGGGTTTAAATGGATGTGCCAGGGCTACATTTAAGGATATTTCAAATATACCGGCAACGTAGTTGCCTATAAATTTGTTATAACCTTCGATGGGTGTTTTACTGACTAGGTCAGTAAAATACCATCCGGGTGGCAACTCTGGGTTATTGGGTTATTCTTGCTTTTGTGTATTATAATAAATACAAATCAAATCTAAACAGTCAATTCCTCTCACAGGGTATACATTTATAGCCAGATGTTTAGCTTGTTGACAAAAACATCTTTGAGGGCAGGCCCGGACTGGCAATCTGTGGGTTCTGGCAAATGCCAGAGGGGCTGCTGTATGGTTCCATAGAAAGTTACCATATAGTGGGCTGGTAGGGGGCTATTTGGGCTGGTAAGAGGCTCTTTGGGCCTCTGTGTACTTGGAATGGCAGGGCCTATTTTCACTCCCTGTCCAGGCCTGTTTGAGGGGTTAATTTTTATCCATGTCCCTTTACCTGACCATGCCCAGTTACACCCCCCCACCAACACTCTCCATGCCATTTCAACTAAGAGACATAAATCTAGGAGGCTCCAGGTGAAAATAAGATTTGGCAGCTGTATTACTATTATACTTCTAAATCCCTGCTCACGGCATAGGCATTTAGGCTACTAAGGAGCTATTATAACCCAGTTGCTTCCCAACTAATTTTAGCTGCATTTCAGAGTGCGTCTTACAATATAAAACAACAATATACAAAAGAGCAGGAAATACTTTTGTATGCTATACAAAGTCTTAGCTGTATATTACAGTACAGCATGAACAGGTTCCTCAATTTCAAAATAACAGTAGACTGCCATCTTATGTCCATAAACCTCTGTACTTCGCGATATGGTCATTATATTTTTTCATTATTCCATTAGACATTTTGTTTATGTGATAAAACATCCATCATTCTGATGAAGGTAGGGAGTGTCTTCTCGAAACATTGATTGTTGTGGTTTAACTGACAAAAAAAGGGACAAGCTCCCAAGCCTGAGTGTGCAGTCTCTATCTCTTGTTCTGCACTAGTTCATTATTCATCAATATATTTATATAGTAGTTTTGCAGCTAATTAATTCTACAGTTCCCAGCATGAAGCCATCAAGTGCTACTTTTCATGCCAGTCTTAGCCTCTTGCATCATCTTTCATAGAATGCCCTGCTCTTGCTGATCAGTAACATTGTATGGTTTGTATCCTGATTCATGCCAAGGATGTGTAAATTCATATTTATTTGTATAAATAATACATAATGCATGCTGATAAAAAAATTAAAGCTTTGGTGTATAGTAATAAGCAGTTGTGGCGCTTGCCTTTCTCCCTTTCTGGTTCTCCCTTTTCTTCAACTTTTCCAAATATAATGAAATGAATAGTGAAGCAGAAGATCACAGAAGTCATGTAATCTTTCGTCTTTCCTGTGATTTCTGTAAAGGACAGCAAAAAAGATTCCCTTTTCCCCTAGGTCTCTCCTGATAGTAGTTGCCTAGTGCTGGCTGGAGGGGTCGGCACCTCTCCCAACAATATCTGCACAAAAATTTGCCAAACACCGCATCATGTCTGATGAAGGGGCACGCCCTCAAAACGTTACATCACTTGACGAAATAAACGTGCAGGGGAGATCCCCGCTATACTAGCCTGCGGTGTTTGGCAAATTTTTTGTGCAGATTTCTGCAAAGGAAACAGAGCTACAGATTATGTATTACCAGGGTCCATCTGCCCTCTTGGGAGTCGGGAAGGAATAATTCCCCCCCCTGATGCTGAGGAATATTGGAGAGGCTGCAGGGGGACCCTTATTGCATCACATGAGCCGTCTCAGGTTGGAAGAGATATAAAATTGCCCCTGGTGCAGGGTGAAACACAATCTATTTATTTTAAGGGGCCTGTACTCACACAAACACATGTAAGATGCATCACATTACATTACACCTGCATTTGGCACTCACTCACATGAGTCTGTAAAACCTTGTAAGAAAGAATAGATTGTGTTTTGAATAGATTTGTCCTGTCCTGCACTCCCCTGCAGTGGAACACATTAAAGAAGAATTCAACCCTTAACTAAAAAAACCCCTACCCCCTACCCTACGTAGACCCCTACATAGTTAAGGGTTGAATTTTGCTTTAAAACTGACCACAAAGGTAAAAAAAAAAAAAAAAAAAAAGCTTGTTAGTGCCAGCTCTTATGCTTAACAGGTTGTACTTAATGGACATGTGTCATTTTTCAACTTCATCCACTATTTTACTATAGTCAGATATGGTAGAAGATTCAGCCACAGACTTACAGTAAAGCAGTATATAGTCTATTGTAAAGTTGCCAGAAAACCTTTCTTCTAGTATACAGTGTTTTTCAAGTAACCTGGTTGTGCATGTGGAACACTCAGCATATTTTAAATAACCTTAGTTCTAACTACCTGGGGGAGAGAGTTCAGTTAATCAGAAAAGGGACAATGGAAGTCGAGGCAGCTGCTTTATATGATGACTGCTAAGACCATAGGAGTAAGGTATTGGGACTCTCAGCGCTGGGTCAAATATCACATTTCAAGTCAAATCAGTATAGGACAGAGATGGGAGGTTCTCAAGTTACTCTACTGTACCCATGTGTGACAGCTGGGCAGAATATTATGCCTGTACCTCCTAAGCAGCTACAACTATCTAACCCTTGGATACTTACAGGCAAAATGTTATAAGGGCAAGTGAGCTGCATTTGCTGATGCCTCGTGAGTTACTATTCTGGGGATGAAGTAAAGGTATTCTCACGTTAATTGCTATTAAATAATATACACTGTGAGCTATTTTTTTTTTTGCTGTGATATAAATATATCTGTTTGCGTATTTTTTATATATATATATATATATATATATATATATATATATGCAATTTGTGATCTGATACTTTGGTCACATGTGTTTATGTGGGTAGATTTTGACCAGTAGAATTAATGAGCAAAAAAAGCACAAAAAAAGGAGTTTTACTGCTTCTAAATTGTGTGATTAGAGTGCCTGTTTAAAGCCTTGTTTTCTCCTTTCTTTTTTTAATATTGTAAATACCCCAATGGGCATAGAATGATGCCGAAAGCTATGCATTTAGGGTTGCCACCTTACCCCTTTAAATCTGAACACATGGAATCCACAGCCTACATGGCTAATTAGCAATTCATTTAGATGCTTAATGCCTGGCTGCACATAAATCAGTTCAGTCTGCGGCCTGCATCTAAGGGCTCTTACAGACGAGCGATTTTACCTGCGCTCCCCTGCGTTCTGTTTTTCTGTGTTCAGCCGCAGGGGAGCGCAGGAATAGACGCATTACATTTTTTCCAATGGGGCTGTACTCACACAGGTGCGTGTAGGTGCCGAACGCAGGAAAAATGCAGCATGTTGCGTCTCAACCTGCATTCGGCGCCTACACGTGCCTGCAGGGCCGCCATCAGGGGGGTACAGGGGGGACTGTTGTCCCGGGCCCTGGTGGTTTGGGGAGTTAAGGGGGGCCCGGCTGTGCTGCATTTACTTGCACTTACTTGCATTTACTTGCACAGCCGGCCCCTGCATCAGAGCTCCGATGACTGGCTTCTTGTGTTCTGATTCGCCATGAAATGTAAGTCCCGGTAAAGCCACATGCGGATTGGTTGGGAGAAGTTTGGACCTCCCCTCTACTTTAACCAATCACCATGCGTGTTTACCGGGACTTACATTTCACTGGCGAATCAGAGCACAAGAAACTGAAGATACAGTCATCTGAACTCCCTGGCTAAGGTATGTGCAGTTTTTTTTTCTTTTAACTTGTGGGGGTACTGACCAATTGTTTATTTATTTTTTTTAAATGTATGGGGGCCCTGGCTAATAGTTTTTTTAAAATGTGTGGGGGGCCTTTGCTATTTTTTTTTTAAATGTGTGGGGGCCCTGGCTCATTGTTTTTTTTTTAAATGTGTGGGGGCCCTGGCTCATTGTTTATTTTTTAAATGTGTGGGGGCCCTGGCTAATTGTTTTTTTTTAAATGTGTGGGGGCCCTTTGCTAGTTTTTTTTTATAAAGATGTGTGGGGGCCCTGGCTAATTGTTTATTTTTAAAATGTGTGGGGGCCTGGCTAATTGTTTTTTTTTTTAAATGTGTGGGGGCCCTGGCTCATTTGTTTATTTTTTAAATGTTTGGGGGCCCTGGCTCATTGTTTATTTTTTAAATGTTTGGGGGCCCTGGCTCATTGTTTATTTTTTAAATGTTTGGGGGCCCTGGCTCATTGTTTATTTTTTAAATGTTTGGGGGCCCTGGCTCATTGTTTATTTTTTAAATGTTTGGGGGCCCTGGCTCATTGTTTATTTTTTAAATGTTTGGGGGCCCTGGCTCATTGTTTATTTTTTGAATGTGTGGGGGCCCTGGCTAATTGGTTTTTTTAAAATGTGTGGGGGCCTGGCTAATTGTTTATTTTTTAAATGTGTGGGGGCCCTGGCTAATTGTTTTTTTTTTATATGTATGGGGGCCCTTTGCTAGTTTTTTTTTTTTTTAAAGATGTGTGGGGGCCCTGGCTAATTGTTGTTTTTTAAAAAAAAGTGTGGTGGCCCTGGCTATTTTTATTTTTAAAATGTGTGGGGGCCTGGCCACAAATGTTTTTTTTCTTTAACCACCACCTGACACAAAAACTTCTAAAAGGGGCCTGGGCACCAAAGTTATTTTTTTAACTTGTAGGGGGGCACTTAATGTTTTAATGCCTGTGTCTTGTGTGGCCTTCATACTGAGGGAAGGGTGGCGAGGGGGGCCCAGAAAATTTTGTTGTGCGGGGCCCCGTGATTTCTGATGGCAGCCCTGCGTGCCTGTGTGAGTACAGCCCCATTGGAAAAAATGTAATGCGTCTATTCCTGCGCTCCCCTGCGGCTGAACACAGAAAAACAGAACGCAGGGGAGCGCAGGTAAAATCGCTCATCTGTAAGAGCCCTTAATGAGTTGCTAATTAGCCATGCAAGTTGTGGATTCCATGTGTGTTCAGTTTTAAAGGGGTGAGGTGGCAACCCTATATGCATTTGATTCTTATTGTATGTGCCACAACATTGTGGAGCTCTGTACATAATTCGCACCCATCTACGCATTGCGCTCTGTGGTTTAGGCTTACAAAATAAGTAAAAGTTCATAATGCATTGTTTTAACTGGCAAAGCCATTATTCTTACTATCCAAAATGTTGCAAAAAAAAAAAAAAGGAGGCAGGATCAAGTTTGTTCTGTGTTAGTTAGTATTGTTCGAAATTAAAAGAAAGGGAAGAATTTCCAATACAAAGCATTAACTCATTATTTATTTTAAGCTCAGGTGTCTTTTGTTCTGTCAGATCATCTACCATACATGATTATTAACGACCATACTAAGTCCTCCAGCAGGTATTTTAGGAGCATTTGTGCACGTTTGGCTCTTTTGCATTTTGGAAATTGCAGAAGAAGGTGATTGCCAGAGCTGCCAAAAAAAGCCAGTTTGCAAAAATGGCCAGCAGGGGTAAGGGGAAGAAGGAGAGGGCATGGAAAGAGGGTGAGCATTGGAAGGCGAGTGAATATTGGGGTGGGGGGACTCAGGACTTGTTTGAGGGGGACTCAGAGGAGGAATATTTCTCTGAAACAAGTCCAGAGCCCCAGGGGGAGAAATCTATCAGGGCATACAACAGGTTAGTCCGAGGAAAGGAAAGGAGTTGGGAGGAGAAAGATGGGCAGGGGGGCAGCAGCACCTGGGATAGGAGTAGGGACACAGGAAGGGAAAGGAGGGAAAGGGCCCATGACCCATTGTGGGGGGAGGAGGTAGAAGAGTTCTGGGAGAGGGGGCAGGAGAAAAGGGCATCAGGAAAGGGATCCCATGGGAGGGAGGAAGTAAGGGCAGCAGCAATATCGTCTCAGGGGAGGAAGGATGGAAGGGCAGTAACAACGGAGTCACAGGGGAGGGAGAATGAAAGGACAGCAGCAAGAGGCCCCCGTGTGAGGGAGGATGGAAGGGCAACAGGAAGGGGGTCCCAGGAGAGGGAAATGGGTAGGGCAACAGGATGGAGTTCCCAGGGGAGGGGGGATGAAAGGGCAGTAGGATGTGGTTCCCAGGGTAAGGGGGAGTATAGGGCAGCAGCATGGGAGACCCAGGGTAGAGGGAAAGGCAGGGCAACAGAAGGTGGGTCCCCGGGAAGGGAAGAGGTAAGATCAGTAGAAAGGGGGTCCTGGGGGAATGAGAAAAGAAAGGCAACAGTAGGAAGGGGGTCCTGGGGGAATGAGGAGAGAAATGCATCAGGATGTAGGTCCCAGGAGAAGGAAAGGCCAGCAACTAGTGGCTCACAGCGGTGGAGGACATTGTCCCCTGTACCTGCCACCAGGCGTCCTAGAGAGGAGGAGAACGAAGAAGGGCCCATCTATAAACTTGGTCCACGGTTTAGCAGTGAGGAGAATGCAGCATTGGTCAATGAGGTGATCAGACAGTGGGACTTGTTGTTTGGTACTCGGTCGCATTTGATCACTCCTGCCAGGCGCAAACATCTCTGGCAGGAGGTAGCGGAATGTGTAACATCTGTAAGTACTGTGCACCGTGATGGACACACTGCATACAAGCGCTTCAGCGACCTGAAGCGATACATTCGGAAGAAATTTATGGTCCGGAGGACTAAACGCCAGAAGGCTGGAGGAGGGCCTCTACCACCACTCAGGCTGAGGCCTTATGAGCGCCACCTTTTGGAGACCATGGGTGAAGAGGTGTGCCAAGGGTTTGAAGCTGAATTCTGGGACACAGATCGGAGACGTAAGTTTAATTGTTTACAATTTATCTCATTTTTTATTTGTTAAAATGTCTGCTTGTTAGCTATGCTGAAAAGTTTGGACGTGGTATTTTTCAGACACAGCAGCCTTTCTTTTCTTTCTCTTTCACACCCGCTGATAAAAATAGATAGAACTTCATTAGCCATCACTTGTGGTGGGATCAGCTGACATCCATTCATATAAACTGCTGTCCCTCCAGCTTTTATAAGATTGCAACTTTTATGTGTTTTCCTCCAAATGAAACTAGCCACAGCCAAAAATAGAAACCTAGAAAGTTTACATTACTTGTTTTTAAACATTGTTAGCCTTTCTTGGTACTTTTGTTAAAAGGGTGGTTCACATTAACATTTAGTATGTTATAGAATATATATAGTTCTAGCAATCTTTCAGTTGCCCTTTTTTTTTTTTTTATAGGTTTATTTATTTTATTTTTTTAATGTGCCTTGCTTTTCTGCCTCTTTCCAGCTTTTAAATGGGAATACTATCCCCTATTTATATTAGTCTCTCATTTAAACAACTTGCCCTTGAGAAAGGGCAATCGTAAGTCCGAAACGTTACCTGGTTGTTGGACGTAATAAATTCAAAGAGGTGCTGCAGCGGTATTTTTTCCTGTATGTCTATGCAAACCCCTGGCAAGGGTTTCTAGATGGCTATGCACCCAACCTACAAGGTTAAATAAGGTAGTTGAAGCACCCACAATATTGTCTATGTTGAATCTCGTTTAAACTGCCTGGTTGCTAGGGAAAATAAGACCCTAGCAATCGGATAGCTACTGAAAAGCTGCTGCTACTATTACTGGAAATGTTATAAATAAGAAGCTGAAAAACCAAAAATAAAAAGACCAACTGCAAATTGTATAACAGTCTACATCATACTAAGTTTTTAAATGTTAACTACTTCAACTTGTAGCCCAAGCGGCAAGACAGCATCTCAGACCAACAGACATGTACAGGGGACAGACCTCTCAGCAGGCCACTGTAGTGGCATTGGCACAGCCACTGAATCCCAGTGAGGCAGGGGTACAGGAGCCTGTTGAATGTCCAGGCAAGTACTTGCAAGAATTTTGGTGAACAGTGAAGATAATTGCCCTTTTTTTTTTTTGGAAAACATTCTTATACATAATCTCTCTTTTATTTTTCTCAGAACAACAAGTTGGATACCACCACCAGTCCTTGTCCACACTGCCTGTGAAGTCCCCCAGACGTAAGTAAAATAATTAAAATTAACAATTAACCCTTGTTTGGAACTAGAGGTAGGCAGAAGTTTTGAGATATGAACTGAAGAGGTTTGGGACAGGATCAGCAGTGGCAGCCAACAGGGATGATTTGCACTGAAGGGAGAGTTGTGTTGGTGATGTAGGAACTTTTTTTGTTATTGCAATTTTTTTAAGGGCCTTCTATTCAGATGCAATCCCTTGTTCAAATCTATGCATGGCTGCTAGGGTAACTGGGACCCTAGTAACCAGATTGCTGAAATTAGAAGAAAAAAAAAGCTAAACTAAAAAAACACAAATAATAAAAAATGGAAACTAGTTGCAAATTGTTTTAGAATATCATGGTCTACATCATACTAAAAGTTTAAACTGCCTGGAATCTGTGCTAGGACTGCTTGCAAGATTAACCTTTCAACCCCCCCTGGCTGGAGTAGATCCTTAGTACAGGAAAGGCAAGCAGATAGGCAGGTGAGTGACAGGTTTAAGTAATCAAGAGGAAATGAGTAAAATACATAAAAGGAAAAAAATCAGTACAGAAGAGCACTTTTTTTTCCTATCTGAGGCGTCCTCGGTTCAACTAGTGCTGACATATGACATTTGCTAACCTGTAAATTTGATTGCTTGCCACAATCTGGATTAACTGCGTTTTAAATAAGAAATTTAAGTCTTATGCAATTAAGCAAAATCTCAAGTAATTTACTTGCAGTGATTTTAAATGTTGGCCAAGGGGATGGCATTTTTGAGAGATTTGTTAGGGTTACCATGCGGCCTGGATTTCACCGGCCAAGCCGGCAAAATACCAGCAAGGGTCAGGCCGGTATTCCAAATTTATCAAAAATGTACTTGCTGGTAAATTTGTACTAACTTTTCCTCCGCCCCTGATCTGCCCGACCTACCCCCTTTTCCTCTAGCCTGCCTTCTGCTATTGTCTTAGTCCTCACTCTCTGCTGCAGGAAGTAGTATCTGTTTCCATATGTTTTACTAATCTGTTGGGTTTATGTAATTTAATTTTGTGATTGATTGTAGTCATTATAACTACTTTTATTTTGCTAGTCTCTTAATTTAAGTCTTTTTTGGCTTAAAAAATCATACTGACATATTTGTGGTTTAAAAAAAAAAAAAAAAAAAAAAAAGTTGCTACCTTTCATTAGTCCATAGCAACAATGGTTAATTTTGTTCTTTTTTAATTGGCAAATGTTGCTAAAAGCGATGGCAAAAAACACGGAAATCCTTTAACTTATACAAATATGATATATAATTTTTAATTTATTTATTTTTTACCCTAATAGCTGCTGCTGCATCTGTTGCTGCTGCCAGGGAACGTGAACAGGGGCAAGGACTGGATGAGACATCTTTGGATTTCCCAACAGAGGCTCTATGGACATCTGCTTGCTTGTCTGCTGTGTTCCAGCCTTCATTCGTGCACCAACGCAGACATAATCTCCGCCTCAGGCGCTGGATGGCTCGCGTCGATGGTCATCTACTTGACCTGAGATGGGAAATGGCTGTGGTGAATCAGGGACTCAAAAACTTAAAAGTGGAACTGCATGAATGGAGGTTGGAGGCTCAGAAGCAGCATCTAGAATGGCAGGCAAATGCGGACCGGCGCAACAATGCCCTGTTGACAGCCCTAGAACAAGCACTGCATGTGCCTACTTCTGCCAGGTCTACTGAGGAGACCGTCCCTGAACCCTCTCATGCGCCTCCCCGACGTGTTTCTCAACGGACTAGGGGAAGGTCCAATAAAAAGGGCAAGTAGGTCTGTGCAATGTAAATCTGTGTCCCTGCTGTTGCTTTCAAGCCCCTAATGGCCAATACTTCTTCACCCAGTTCCATTGTGGCCACAAACTGTTACTGAATACATTGCTTCAGGACATGTTTCGCTACATGATCCAATTTGACTGATTACCAAACAAGAAGTCCCATTATTTCAAAAAACCTCATAAACCACTGCTGCATTCTTCTCACTGAGGGACATCACCATAACATCTAGCGGTGCCCTTTCCAATAACATCTGAAAAAGCAATTTAGTATTGAAGTGCATTTGCTTTAACAACCTTTTTTGCTTTTGCCAAAATAAAAATTTGTCCATACCTCTGTCTTGGGCTACTTAAAGAAATGTGTTATGTGTACTAAAGCTTCAATTCTATCATACATACTATACATCTTCTTTGTCTGCAGTGGGAAATTTGATTGTTAGTTACTTATTCCTTTTTCTACAAGTACACTTCAAGTATAAGTTTGTGTGCTAAATGCACACTTTATTGTATTATAATTGTAATAGTTTTCAACAAACATAATGTGTCAAACATAAATAACACTAAAATAGTGAAAAAGTCCAACTGAGGCTGTGAGCGGAGTCATTCTTAAGATGGGGGGAGTAGGTTAGAAAAGAGAGGAGAAAAAAATAAGCAAATGAGAAGAAATATAAATATGTAAGTAGATGGGGGGGTGGAGGAAGAGGTGAAAGGGAATAGCCTTGGCGTTCTTAGTGGTAGAATACTTTTCAATGATTTTTCTCTTTGAACTGCTACCATCTCCCCCAAATTTCTGTGTAACATGTCTATCCATGTGGAGCAAGAGGTTAACAGGATTCTTTTCTAGTTTGCAACTGAAAATTTTTATGGATATATCTATGACCTGCCTCAAGAAGTTTTAAAGTAAAGGGCAATACCAGAAGATATGCAAATGTGCCTCTATTTCAAGTACATTTCCAATATCATATCAGATGCATTGGGATAAACTATTAAAGGAACAGTAACAACAAAAAAATAGTTATAATGAATGAAATTCTAATGTAATGTAGTGTTGCATTAGTACAACTTCAGCCATTCAATGCTGAAATAAGAGAAAAAGCACAGACTACACAACAGATAACAGATAAGCTCTGTAGTATACAATGGAATTCTTCAGAGCTTATCTGATACCTATGGTGTATCGCTCACTCCTTAATGGCTACCCCCATGTCTACACAGCAGCTTGTTTATATAAAGTAGAGTTGTGTTTCTGATAAACATCCAAACGAAGTACTGGCACACAGCAGCGTTTGCAAAGGGGGAGTGTCCCCTACGTGTTTATTGTCAGCCAAAATTCACTCATGGAGGGCCAGGGTGTGCAGGCGGACTTTGCTGTGTTTCTGATAAAAACACATCAGTTGTAACCGTACAGGATTACATTATGTTATATTGTCATTC
Source organism: Xenopus petersii (assembly GCA_038501925.1). NCBI lineage: Eukaryota > Metazoa > Chordata > Amphibia > Anura > Pipidae > Xenopus > Xenopus petersii. The sequence goes on from CM076683.1 coordinate 82,982,133, forward strand.
CTTTAAAACGCTTCAATTTTTTGGTGTTACTGTCCCTTTAACAGGAATAGAGGCTAGGGGCCCAGTTTGATCAGAGAGCGATTTGTATTTTCTTGTAATTTTTATTTGAGCTGCTGCATCTGGTCTGGCTCACCTGCTGGGAGAAGGAAGGCAATTGCGTGTGTGTGCATCCACCCAGTTACTGTATGTCACTGGTATGTGCTGAACCTGACCCAACATAGAGAGAGCTTGGTTGCATTTGTGCCTGGTTCTGTGGGACCCAGCAGAAGCCTAGAAGGGGGTCATTTGTGGATGTAGCCTAGGGGCCCCACATGTCCTTAAATCAGCCATTGAGCCATGTCAACATTTTGTAATTCAATTGTTGGAAATGGTTACATCAAGAGCTGGCAAAAAGTTTCCATATGACGTTGTCAGCCTGTACCTCTGAAAACCCAGTTTGTAAATCTGTGTTTCAAAAGTATATAAATTAAAGTTGTGCTGGATCATCTGTTGTATAGGCACAGGTATATTATGTGATAATGGTTTTTGTTTGGGTGGTTCAGCGAGGGCACAGATAGTATCAAATGTTGTGAATGAGCCATAGGTTCTTGTACCAGACTGTTAGGGCTTTAGCACACGGGCTGATTCGGAGAGATTGTCGCCGGGCGACAATCTCCCCGAACTGCCTTCCCCCTGCTAAAATGAAAAATCGGCTGCAGCAATGCACTCGCAGTGCTTCGATTTTCAAAGTCGCCTGAAGTTTCTTCGTGAGGCGACTTCGGAAATCGAATTGCCGCGAGAGCATTGCCGTAGTCGATCTTTCATTTTAGCAGGGGAAGGCAGTTCGTCCCGAAGAAGAGGCGATTAATCGCCTGGCAACTAAATCTCTCCGAATGTGCCCGTGTGCTAAAGCCCTTTATAGTAGTGTGAGATCAATAGGAGCAAATGGTGTTACCTCCTGAAGTTTACATTTGTCAATACACAAGTGTAAGGTCTATTACTGATGTGAAGCCTTAAAAGAAGTCTCTTAGTCACATTGTTCAGCTACTACATAACTTCCATTTTGTCATTATGGGAGCTGTCAAATGCAGTGAAACCGCTTGTGAGTGAGCAGAGACTACCCATGGGTGAATTTTGCCCATTCAGAGTAATCTGGTATATATGGCTCAGTAAGGCAGCTTAGTGGTCTACTGGTGGATGGAGTGCACAATCTTGTTGCAAAATTCTGAACTCATTCTAAGGAAAATACTGTTTTAATTCTATTGTATGATCTGCACCTTGAGTGGCGTTGAGCAAGGAGCTGCACAGTTAAGATTTGGAAGTTATGTCCCTGTGAAAGGCTTCACATTATACTACATAGAAGGGTCACTTATGACTGCAATTGTTTTTTACCCACAATGCAGCACCATAATGCAGGTGCAATTTGTGTGTGTGATATGTGCACAGTTGTGCTCTCTGCACTAGTGATGTGCCTTCACCTCAACTTGTTCAGATGCAAAAGGGGTAAGGATGGGGCAAGACCAGTAGCGTTCGTTGAGGGGGGCGGGCCCTGGTGCGTGACGCGCATCCGGGCCCTGCCCCCCTCTGTACGGCCGCATTTGGCTGCATTTTGAATGGCGAACGGACTGCCTGGGGGCCCTGAGGGGTGCAGGCCCTGGCCCGCTCGCACCCCCTGCTCCCCCCGGTAGTTCCGCCACTGGGCAAGACCCATTTTAGTTATAAATGAATGTAAAGCACCGTGTAGCTTGCTGCTGCTACACAAATAAATTATGATCCCCCTAGAAGTGTCACTGCATAAAAGACCACTTTTATTTGCAAACAGTGCTCAGGAGTGTCTGAATTGTATTTCTAAACTAATTATGTAGTAATTGAACTACATCTAAGACTGCTCATAAGGCCCACACATAATACTATACAGAATGTGTGTGCTCATGATCAGTCCCATATCTCTGACTATACCTATTATATAGTAGTTGAACTATAGCTAAGCACATTATTAAAAGATGGCTAAAGGCTAACTGGTGTAAGATGGCATCTAGGAGGAGACATTGGAGCCTAACAATCATATGCAAAGTTCATTATAGACTTTGAGAGTTTGAGATGTAAGTGAGGGGCCATTAGGCCTGTTATGATGATGGGTTACATATTTATGGTTTTCATGAATTTTTATCTACAAACCGTGCCGGATTTAAAATAGGTCCGCTCCCAAGGCTGACAGTCATTCAAGCACAAGCTTGAAGAATCCAACTATATACTACAGCGCTTATTTATCTGCTCTGTAACTTGTGCCTTTTCTCCTTTTTCAGCTTTGAATGGCTACACCCACAGCTACCCAACAGCTTGTTTTAATGTGTGTGTATTGCTGAAGCAAACTTATCCGTTTTACCAGTGCAGGCCAACGGTGCATTATATTTAATACACTTTCATTTGTAGGTGTTACTGTTCCTTTTAAGATAAGCAAAGATACAATTGTAACTATTTAAGATAAGCAAGTAAGTAACTGTGTAATAAGAGCAGCACTGGCCACAAATACTGGCACCTACACATTGTTTTAATTTACAAACTGACAGTCAATGAATGTAAAGTTTGAGAGGGGCTTTGAAAAAATTTAAAGTTTAAATGAACTACTACAATTACCAAATGCCTAGTCCGTTTTTAAAACAAATTGCTGATGTTTCTCACACATATATCATCATCAATTAATTGCTACTTTACTCTCATGTGCATTCCAAAGAAAAAAAAACATTGCTACTGTTTACTATCATTTCCTGTATAAAGATCCTATATAGAGAAAGAAGTGTTAAAAAATCAGATGAAAAATTGGCAAAACAGAGTGGGAGTATTTTTATTATTGTTCTGTTACTTACTGACATGATTGTATGGTAAAATTAGAATCAGAATTCTAGCAGTGGTGGTCTGGGGTACTAGTGGCCCTCCAGAGAACCTCACCCCAGAGACACAAACAAACAAACATAAATGCACTTGCTGCTGTGAAGGCCACTCACCCCATGCTATGTACACAAGCAGAGCTGCCTTAAAGTTAGGTGAAAGTGAGGCTTGATGACAAAAAAAAATACACTTTGCTTATTGAAGCATTTTTGGGTCCTTTGCCCCTTTAGTCAGAAATACCAGTAAGCTGACCACAGAAAATGGATTATGAATTTATAAACCCTAATAAACTCATTGTCAGTGGCGTGTGGCTTACAGGCCTCTTGCAGAGTTCGGGTAATGTGTGGCAGTATCTGGTGAAATAAGAAAGGTAAAAATATCAATGACAATTAACTTGCTAACACAGAAAGTGCGCTATTGAATCCCCACATGCCACTGACAATGAGTGAGCAGTAGTGCCCACATAGCACCTATATGAAGTGTGAGTATATTCCTCAGGTGGAGGATTTACTGGATGGAACATTGCATAAGCACTACCTATTGGGTGTAACAGAAGCACCTATTGAATATGCTCACCGGTTTCCACATTTGGTTGGAAATGGTGAAAGTTGTTCAGGCGACGAGTAACCGATGGACAACCCAGCAAGGGTTAATTGGTAGTGTGTGGCAGTGATTGTCCATTGAGGTGCGGGCTAAGTGGTGCGGATAATACCGCAAGTGCAGGCAGGCCCACATAGGCTCAAGCCTAGGGCTGCAAAAAATAGGGGCGGCATGCCGCCCAGCCGCATTGTGGGGACGTGTGCTTCCCCATTCAATTACACCAGCTGCGCCTGTGTTTTTTCGCCCGCGCGCTGGGAAGTGTATGCGAGCGCTAGGACCGTGCGGCCACCTGGTCAGACTGCGCAGCCTAGGGGCGGCCGGCAAAGAAATCCGGCACAAGGTGTAGCAGTTTTCCAAAGAAGGCATGGCCATGGAGAGGAACAGAACTGCCTCTCTACACACCTCTCCGTATCTGTAGTGGAGGCGACAAATACTTAAGGTATGTGCATAGCCGGATCTTCTCCAGCGTAGCGTCTACCGCAATGGCCCTACTCCCTCTTAAGGAAAGGGAAAAGTGGAGGAGACGCGGTAACCACTTCCCCCCCCCCTTCTTTTAACTGTGGATATTAAAAGTATTTTCTGCAGTCGGGCAGTAACCTAACCTCAGGAGCATACACTTATATTGAAATCACTACATTTGTATATGATACACCGGGACTACACATTTAAACGGGTTATTGGCCTATTGGATTACGTAATCACGGGGCCCTGAGCGGTTTAACCCCATTAACACTGCACTGTTTGGCGGGCTTTTGAGGGATTTAAGTTTGTATGTTGGTACACAATTTTTTTTTTCCTGAAGACGGCTCGAGCACTAGAGCTGAAACGTTGAAAATACATTTTTGATTTTTTTGACACTATATGAAGTCCTGTTTGGTGCAGTTTCTTTTTTTTGTTAATATAATATTATTTTCCTCAAACCAGCACACAGACATTGGAGATGAATTTGCCGAGTGCACCAGTTGCAAATGGTCTGAGATACTGATAGTATGCAGGAAATGTTTTATTTCAGTGTTTCTATGCTGCTGAACCATGTCTGCCTCCTGCATCAAAATTAAAGGGGAAGTAAATCTAAAATAGAATAAAGGTGGCCATACACGGGCAGATAAAGCTGCCGATATTGGTTGTTTGGACCAATTTGACAGCTTATCTGCCTGTGTATGGGGGCTTCTGACGGGTCTTCCAGATCGATATCTGGCCACGATATCGATCAGGAAGGTATGATTTTTAACGACCGACCCGTCGGAGCTGCTTGCCGTATCGTAATTCGATCGTTCGCCCCTACGGCCAAACGTTCGAATTACCCCCGATATAGCCATGCCGTCTATGGCCAGCTTTAGGCTAGAAATGCTGTGTTTTGTATACTAACAAACATGAACTTACTGCACCAGAAGCCTAATAAATGATTTATGCTTTCAATGTTGGTCACTATCTTGTAACTTTGTTAAACATTTTTGCAAGACCAAGACTGTGCACATGCTCAGTGTGGTCTGGGTTGCATAGGGATTGTCATAAATTATCAAAACAGCACAAGACAAATAATATCTGCAAGAAGCAGATACAGCAAGATAAATAATCAGAATAGGCAGACTGCACTGGGTCCTGTGTTGTCATGTAATCATTAAGTAATGATTTAACGGTACCTAAAAAACCTAAAACAGTGCAAGGAGCTCTGTTTCACTTTTAATTAATAATTAACTAATAAAAACTATTTTTCTGCTCAAATTAAGTGTTTCACTTTGATTATTTATGACTAATTACAATTAAGATTTCATGTACAAGCCTAACTGGAATAAAGTTGAACAAAGGTTTTCTGTTATAAATGATTGTCATGATTGTCATGATTGCATTAATACTGCCTTTAATGGTCCAAAAAGTACATAAATCAAAGAGAACATTTTAAAAGCAGTCTTTTAAAATGCTAGTGAATCTCCAGGGATATTTTAAATGTCAAAGGTATAAAAACTTTCCAATTATATTAAGATGTGTCCTTTACATAATGATATGTATATTTTTATAATGATATATATTTTTATACACCTTTTTGTACTAAAAAGTGACCAACTTAGATGATCTGTATTATTTTATATTTTTGTTATTTTAAAAATAGATCATAGTTCGCAGACAGTTACAATATACAGAGTGCAGGGGTGCTTCCCAAGTGCAGATGGAATAATAGTTTAATAGTATGTAAAGAATAAAGACTAGAAGAATAGAGGTTGAGTGAGGAGAGGAAGAATAATAGTACTGAGAGTGGGCCGTGGTCTAAGGTTTTTGGGTGAACCCTTGGCGTCCCAATCCGACTCTGCATTCAGGGCCGCTTTCAGAAATCGCATGGTCCTATACGGCAACATTTTCTGGGTCCCCTGGTCCCCATCTGCCCCCGTGCCCCACCACAAAGCTCACGGAAAAAAGGCTACACAGACATTAGAGCTAAACCAGTAACCCCACACATAAATAGCCATTGGTGGCCAGGGCTCCCCCCTGCAATTAAAAAAAAAAATTGATGGCCTGCCCCCCGTTATAAAAAGCCATTGGTGATCTCACCCCCCCTCTCTTGCAGGTAAAGAAATATTGATGGCCTGGCTTCCCCCCCTCCCACAAGTTATAAAAAGTCACTGGAGGCCAGGACTCTCTTAAGTTAAAAAAAAAAAAAACATTGGTGGCCAGCCCCCCAAAATGTAAAAAAAAAATAGTTTGCCAGGGTCTCCTATAAGTTTGGCTCTTAAGGGGGACCATGCTTCACTTACTTGATTAGCTAGGCCGCTTTGCTGTCAGCCTACTGCAAGCTTTAGGAGAGAGCATGGGAGCTCCGGTGCCAGCATGGTTTTTCTCCTATTCAGTTCTTTGAGTTCTCTGTACCCTCATTGCTTGTTTAAGTTTAAGTCCCGGTGACGCTGCATTGGGATTGGATAGGCTGGAGGGGAAGTTCCTACTTCAACTCTTCAATCCCTGGACAGCTTTACCGGGACTTAAACTCAAGCGACCAATGAGGGTACAGAGAACTCAAAGAACTGAGAAAAATCGTGCTGGCACTGGAGCTTCCATCTTCTCTTCTAAAGCTTGCAGCAGGTTAACAACAGGGGTCCCGGCTAATTAAGTAAGTGAAGCATGGCCAGGCCCCCCTAAGACACAAAAGACACAAAAACCCATGGGCCCAGGACAACTGTCCCCCCTGATGACGGCCCTGGGTGTAGGGTTGCCACCTGTTTGCTTTTGACCCGAACAGTTCGGTTTTTGTAAGGCCTGTTCGGGTCTGAACTTTCTGTTTGGTTTTCAGCCTTATGAAACTGTAACAATAATCTGTCTGATACATAAAAAACATTTAAATACTAAGATACTCACCTTAACATGGCTTCATTTCTTATTATTACAAATACAAAAAAAAAGCAAATCAATCAATTATAAGATTTTTCTTAGCTTTCTGGATAACTGATTTCTCTATACTACATCTCATACCAGTAATTAAAGGATTATATTCATGCAGAATATAGCTAGAGATAGGGTTGCCACCTGTGTGGTTTCGAGTTGGGCATCAACACTTTAAAAAATTGCGAAAACTGGATAGAAATCCAGCCAGTTGTATCTAAGAGATGCAATAGCCTTGCCCAGGTGTCATAACTCCACCAACATCAGTATGCCCACCTCTGTCATCATGCATGTTCCTACATCACTGCCCAATCCCAATGCTCTCTGCCCTGCCCCCTGTGTTTGGGTTTAGCCATCAGCAAAGGCGTCAACCCTACCTGGGTGCATTACTAGAGGAATCATTGACAATTGGGGGGGGGGGTAGGAGAAATTGAGGCTTAGAAGGACACTGACTGATAAGCATATATGTTAAAAAAAAAAATGTTCCTAAAGTTATGGAGACATAATTTTTTTTAGGTAGGGTTCTTGACTTTTGACATTTATATTTTTCTGAAAAGTATTGTACATTATTTATGGATTTTATTCTAAAGCTAAATTAAAATTGAATTTGTTGTTTTAGACTGTCTACTTTTCCAAAAGGAAACCTATGTTTCAAATAATTTCTGTATAAGGGTTGGGGCAGATTCGGGGAGATTTAGTCGCCTGGCGACTAATCGCCTCTTCTGGGGGGCAACAATCTCCCCAAACTGCCTTCCGTCTGGTTGAATGAAGTATCGCCTGCGCTAATACACTTGCGGTGCTTAGATTTCCGAAGTCACCAGAAGTTTCATCGTGAAGGCGATTCTTCATTCAAGCAGACGGAAGGCAGTTTGGGGAGATTGTCGCCCCGTAGAAGAAGCGATTAGTCGCCAGACGACTATCTTCCACAAATCTGCCGTTCTGGCCCAACCCTAAGGGGCAGATGTATCAAGGGTCGAATATCGAGGGTTAATTAACCCTCGATATTCGACTAGGAATTGAAATCCTTCTATCTCGAATATCGAAGTCGAAGGATTTAGCGCAGAAAATTCGATCGAAGGATTATTCCTTCGATCGACCGATTAAATCCTTCGAATCGAACGATTCGAAGGATTTTAATCCAACAATCGAAGGAATAGCCTTCGATCAAAAAAACTTAGGCAAGCCTATGGGGACCTTCCCCATAGGCTAACATTGACTTCGGTAGCTTTTATCTGCCGAACTAGGGTGTCGAAGTTTTTTTTAAAGAGACAGTACTTCGACTATCGAATGGTCGAATAGTCGAATGATTTTTAGTTCGAATCCTTCGATTCAAAGTCGTAGTCGTAGTCGAAGGTCGAAGTAGCCCATTCGAAGGTCGAAGTAGCCCAAAAAACACTTCGAAATTCGACGTTTTTTTACTTCGAATCCTTCACTCGAATTTAGTGAATCGGCCCCTAAATGTTTAAGGCCTAGAACATGGTCCTCACAAAAGTAATTACAGCTTCTAGATGAGTACTAGCTCCTAAATGGCTTTCCTACTCACTTCCAATGGCACAGATACGCTCTAAATTTGGTCATAGAAATAACATCAAGTTCATATATGCAATAAAAGGGAAGACACATACACCCCGTGATGTCAATTGTAATGGTAATTCTCTTTTCACTATAATGGGGCTGATGTTTGCTCAATGTTTATGTTTGATTCTGTTTACATAGCATTAAATAAAGATTTTTTTCTTCAGTATACACTACAGCCACAATGTACTCACAAGTCTAACCCGGTTAGAAACTACATATAACCATTTCCAAAATATAATATGTAGCTCTTTATTCCTTTGAGTCTCATTGTAAACTGCAGTTCTACATAGTCCTGGCTGATTTATATATATATATATATATATATATATATATATATATATATATATATATATAGATATATATATAGATATATATATATATATATATATATATATATATATATATATATATATATATATATATATATATAAATAAAAAAATAAATCTATTTTGTATGAGAAAATTTGCAGGTAGACTTAATGTCTCAGTAATCTTAGATTTATAACCCCATTGCATGCAATTATTTAGCAGAAAAAATAGATTTTTTGTCATGTGTAAAATTTTCTAAATTTCCCAGTAGTAACTGGGTCTATGGCTCTATTGTTCCCTGTTGGGTTGTAGACATTTCTGGATTGCTTTTAATTATGGGATTCCCTGTATCACATTGTAAATATACTGTTTTAATTAACAGTGAAAAAGGGACCTTATATTGCCAAAAGTACCCCTTTGCTGATGTAACAGACTGTACTATACTGGGGAGACATTCCACTAGAATTGATGACATTTGCTTATAATAAAGAGCATTAGAGAGGTTTGGTACAGATGTTGGAGATTGGGTCTGGTGAAACAGGATAGAGCGTTCGCACTCCCACGGCAGTCCTCAACGATTGTAGCTTGGTGCTCAGTATGAGAGGACGCGGCAGCCTCCCAGGTAATTCAGGAAACAGAAAGTACTGGCACACAAAGCATTTACAGCAGGTGAACCTTGCTTTAATTCAAAAAGTGCGGAATGTGCAACGTTTCGGGGTCACGCCCCTGCATGCTTGAGAAAGGGGCGTGACCCCGAAACGTTGCACATTCCGCACTTTTTGAATTAAAGCAAGGTTCACCTGCTGTAAATGCTTTGTGTGCCAGTACTTTCTGTTTCCGGAGATTGGGTCTGGCTCACAGTTTGTGTTCCAGTACATCCCACAGGTGTTCAGTTGGGTTGAGGTCAAGACTTCTCTGCAGGCCATTGAATTCTTCCACTACCAACCATTTTGTATAGACCTTCTTAGTGCATGGGGTCATTATTGTACTAAAACAGGAAAGAGCTTTACCACAAACTGTTGCCACAAAGCAAAATACACAGAATGCCCTTGTATGCTGTAGATTTGCTTTCAACAAAATCAGGGGCCCTAGTGTAGACAATTGGAAATATCCCTGACCATTATTTCTCCTCCTCCATACTTTATCATTAGCATTTAAGCAGGAATGTTCTCCTGGCATCTGTCAAATCAATACTTTTACTTCATATTGCCAGATGGTAAAATGTCAATTATTACGCCAGAGGATATGTTTCTGCCAGTGGCTGTTTTACTGAGTATCTTTTAATAGAAACCTACATTGTTTGGGGGGTATAGTTTTCCTTTAAATGAAAACTATACCCCCAAACAATGTAGGTCTCTATTAAAAGATAGTGAGTAAAACAGCTCATGTGTAAAACCCTGCTTCATGTAAATGAACCATTATCATAATAATATACTTTGTTAGTAGTATGTGCCATTGGGTAATCATAAATAGAAAATTGCCATTTTAAAAAATAAGGGCCGCCCCCTGAGATCGTAAGATTCACTGTGCACACATACAAACCACATGTAAGGTCACATGAGCCAATTAACAGACAGAGTTCTGCCTTTTGCTTCCTCACTTCTTCCTGTTACAGTTAGTGTTGTAGTATTTCTGGTCAGGTGATCTCTGAGGCAGCACAGATAGAGTCATGAAATGGTGGTTCAAGGCAAGAGATGTAAAAGGGCAATATTTATGTAAATATATATTCCAGTTTGGTAAGATTCTTTAATATGTCATTCAATTTGATATAAACTATCTGTTGCTTAAGTATTCATTTTGGGGGTAGAGTTTTCCTTTAAGTGTCTTGTGATGGGATTGAACTGTCAATAAAGAAGGTCCAGATAGAGAGGCCTGGTAAGAACAAAAGACACAGTAGTGACAGGCTATGGTAGTAAGATTTAAGTTGAGCAGGCACTAGGTGCGTGGGACAGGAAATTTAGTAAGGGCCACTCAATGCCCCAACAAGGGGGTTAGAGGGGATAGTGCCCCCATGGATACCCCATGAGTTAGGAATTCTAGAAGTTAGAATAGGAGAAGAGAAGGTATGAGGGCCTTGGGATAGAAAGCTGCCAGCAAAGAAGCCCAACTGGAATAGCAAAGGGGTGCTGACGGGGTACCGGATTGCTGAAGTGGGTGAGCCTGTGAGATTGGCAAAGGGGTGCTGTGCGAGCACTGGATTGTTGAAGCAGGTAGGCTGGAGCTGTTTGTGAATGCCCTTCTCTAGTATTCCTGGTGGATCCCTTTGGGAAGAAGGAAACCTGTGATGTAAGTGGGCCTATACTGTGACAGAGTGGAATGCCTGATTGTATGTAAATTTGCCTGGCTGTGAGAAATTGGAAGAAATAAAAGTTGGAATGATTGCACCAAGAAAACTCTGGATTGTGTTTGTGAGGGGATAGCCAGTTGGTAATCCTCCTTACACACGGGATTATAAATAGAAAAGGGACTGAATATAAGTAATAAAAAACAATAACATTGTAATATCTTTTTGTTGCTGGTGTCAGTGACTCCCATTAAGTCCTTTGAGTGCGATTCCTCTATCCACATTGTACAGTATTTTCTGGCTATTGCACGAGAGAGAGAGAGAGAGAGAGAGAGAGAGAGAGAGAACACACACACATGTCCTTTGTCAAGCCAGAAAAAAGGACACATGTGTTGTCCGAAACGTTCTAATATATCTTTTTGCAATATACAAGTGCTGCTTCTTCTTTTGATATTTCTATATTATATGGGGATGTTTTTACTTTCTGCTTTCACTATCACCATTACATAACTAATATAGGTTCTGCCTCCTAAAGGGCAAAGGTTGGTACAGGCAGCGAACTAGCAGAAGTTAGGGACAAGCAAGGGTCAAAGACCACATAGTCAGACTTATAGCACACCCAGGAACTTTCAGGAAATAGACCTGCAAAGGGAAGTAGGTCTTAATGCCTTGAAATAGTGTAATGACATCACGTGGTGCACTGAATATGATAGGATATGCACACATTTGACATAAGCATCAAGACGTGGATGGCTGCTGGCATCCTTGCAGGGAATGCTGTTGGCATCCCTGTCGCCCCACTGGACCACCAGGTATACTTACACCAGAATCCGTGGTCTCTACCATTACAAAGGTTTTCAGTTCATGTCCCCACAGAACCCAAAATGATCAGATGTGGAGATAAAACTCTCCAACTTGCCCAATTGCAGTTGAGCGAGTTTCTGACATACAGAAATTAGTTATATGGCTCCAGCAGCAACATACAGCCAAACTACCATTCTCAAGGAACCCTTAGATATGTATAATTTGGGTAAGGGTATGACTTGGAATGCAAGCTGCCTGGAATAACTGATTCCGTACTCAACCCCCCACACAAAGTGGATAACACATAAATATGAATATGGCCTCAAAACTGTGTCGGGGGATTTCAGCGATGAAACACTTATTTACACATTTTGGTGCCAATATCTGCTCCGTGTGCCTGTTAGCATGCGGACACATTACTTCTGGGCACAGACACAGAAGAGCACTAATTCAAGTGTACAGGCTGATTCCTGGCCTGCAAAATCAGCCCAGGGTGGCCATAACCTAAAGGTGAATTAGCGCTTTACGTGGTTTTGTCAGAGAAACAAAGGTTCCAAATATAAAGATTACACTGAGCTTTATTCTTCTATTTCCAAGGAAACCATTTAAAGGAATTGTTCAGTGTAAAAATAAAAACTGGGTAAATAGATAGGCTGTACAATATAAAAAATGTATCTAATATAGTTAGTTAGCCAAAAATGTAATGTATAAAGGCTGGAGTGATTTCATGTATAACAAGTCAGTCAGATCACTACTTCCTGCTTTTCAACTCTCTTTGTTTACACTGACTGGTTGCCCTGGCTACCAGACAGTAACCAATCAGAGACTTGAGGGGGGGCCACATGGGTCATTTCTGTTGCTTTTGTATCTGAGCTGAATGCTGAGGGTCAATTACAAACTCACTGAACAGAAATGTACCATGTGGCCCCCCTTCAAGTCGCTGACTAACTCAGAGTTATAGAGCTGAAAAGCAGGAAGTAGGATTCTGGCTGTTTTATTAGACATCTGTTCACGCCAGCCTTTATATATTACATTTTTGGCTAACTAACTATATTAGAAACATTTTTTATTTTGCGCAGCCTATCTATTTACACAGTTTTTATTTTCACACTGAACTATTCCTTTAACTGTTATTTCTTTGGAAGTTTACTATAAAAACCGGACCCTTTTGTCAGATAACTCTTTACTGAATTATAATTGACTGCACTTGGGAAAATCAAATGTCTAGGTGAAAATAGGTCAAGTGACTACATATAATATCCTCTTCAATAAATGTGTTTTATTAAGTGTTAATAAAACACATTTATTGTTAGAGCAGAGCAGAATATTACTACTAACCTAGAGATGGGTTTTCTTCATATTGATTTTACAGGGTTACATTTGTCTTGGCCATATATGACATCAGTTTTTTTCTCTGTATTTCTTTTTGTAAATTTTAGTGTTTGTATACTTTCTACACATATGCTTGGGACCTGAGTTTTTCCAGATATGGGATTAATACTCACTGCATGTAGATGGCTAGATATACTGTAAGTTTCTTGTTTTCTGTTCATATTATAAATTTAGTCGGGTCAAAAAGATTTAGGATAAATACAATGCTTTGGTGCTAATGGCCTTGCTGATAACTCTAATAACTGAGGCTATGGGCACCGACACGGATCTCAGCCTTCTGAAAAACACAGGCTGAGAATCCCCTGTCCTGCTGCTCCTCTTCTGCTGTGCTGCCTGCACCCAGAGTCATTACCTCCACCTGAGGTAACGCTAGGGTTGCCACCTTTTATAAAAAAAAATTTACCGGCTGCTGGGGGGCAGGGCGTCAAAGGGTCGGGACGTGACGTCAAAAGGGGTGGGATGTGACATCAAAAGGGACGGGGCCAAGCCACGGACGCTAGAAGAGGCAAAAGAAAAGGTAAGTTGCAGGGGATTGGGGGCAGGCCGAGGGCTCCTTTTGATCGTATTACAAATTTACCGGCAGTTACATTGCCGGTAAATTTGTAATACCGGCACCAGCCTTGACAGGTATTTTACCGGCTAGGCCGGTAAAATACCGGCTGGGTGGCAACCCTAGGTAACGCAGAGTTTTCTGTGCCAAAATGCAGCATTTTGCATAGAAGTCTGACATGTCTGAAGAAGAGAAGGGGAGCAGCGGGACAGTGGATTCTCCACCTGCGGAGAATCTGTGTTCATACCTCCCAACATTTGAAAAATGTAAAGGGGGACAAAAATATCAGCTGCGTTAGCGCTGCAAACATTTTTGACCATGCCCATTTTATGACCACATCCCTAATTACCATGTCCATTATGCAAAATTTGGCAGTTCTGAAATTTTGAACACATTTCTAGGAGTTTCAGGGCCATGCTTTATGTGCTATTACAGTTTTGCTAATGAAGCTGAAATTTGCTGAGTCCCCGTTCTCCCAAGAGACTTATCTTAAATAGTTACAATTGTATCTTTGCTTATCTTAAATTGTTACAAATATATCAAAGTGCAGCTGCTCCGAAAATTGAGGGGTATGCATGTTGTGTGGCCCTAGCCTTAGTCAATGTCCTCCGTAATTTTTCCTTTGAGTAGCCTTTTATTTGTAATCTTATATACAAACTGACATTCATGCAAATTGCACTGTGGCAGCTTCTGAGTAGTCAGATTCACTTAAAGGCACTGCTAATCCCTTGCTAAAGGCTGATATTAAAGGGATTCTGTCATGATTTGTATGGTTTACTTTTTATTTCTAAATTACACTGTACATTGCTAATCATTTACTCTACAATTTAAAATGTTATTCTTGAACCAACAAATGTAATATTGGTGTGAAGGCATCTCAGTGCATTGTGCCTGATTCTGGGCTTTAAGAAGGAGCCAGCACTTCAGGATGGAACTACTTTGATACACAGTATCTAGTAGAATTAAGTCAAAGGCAACAGGACATTTAGAGTTTTTCTTGAAAATGTTTCACCACTCATCCAAGTGGCTTCTTCAGTTCAACATAAGTGGTAGGGAATTCCCCAGAATTTAAACCCTTGAGGGTAGTAAAGTCACAGATATACAATCACAATGGTTCCATTGAACTTCAGTAAGGTGTTGGCTGAAACTTACAGATGTTGGAAAGTGTGATCCAGTCACGATGGTACCATGATTTTCATGGCGTTAATCTTTCAATGTACATGACTGGAAGTGTGAATTGTTATGAAACAGCTGGGGCAGGCCCGGACTGGCAATCTGTGGGTTCTGGCAAATGCCAGAGGGGCTGCTATAAGGTGCCATAGAAAGTCAGTATTTAGTGGGCTGATTGGGCCTCTGTGTGGGCTGATTTGGCCTCTGTGTACCTGAAATGCCAGGGCCTATTTTAATTCTCAGTCCAGACGTGAGCTGGGGTAAGGATGTCAAAGTGGCATTGTATATTGATAACAAACAGTATCGAAGGCCCCCTCCTCTGTTCAGGGACAGAGACGGAACTAGGTGGGGGCGGGCCATGCAGCCGGGCCCCGCCCCCCACCCTCTTACGTGCGGCGCTGCAGCAGTGTGCGAGTGACTGCCGGGGCGCCCTGCTCCCCCGGTAGTTACTCCACTGTCCAGGGATGTTTTTTCCATATTGGAATAAATGGCCTCTTTCACACCTCTTTGAAACCATCAGTCCTCTCTATCCAAAATGTGCACATTGTTGTCCTCAAAGATATGGCCCTTTTCCTTGAGATGAAAATAAACTGCTGAGTCTAGTAGTGAGGAGTTAGCCCTTCTATGTTAGGCCATTGTCTTACAGAGTGGTTGCTCTGTCAAGTGTCGGACTGGGGTGCCCAGGGCTCACTGGGCCTGCAACCTCAGGGCCCCCCACACCATCCCCCGGGCCCCTCAGCCGCAGAGTCCTCAATCTTTGCACTCCCCCACGCTCGCAACTCTTTCTAGTGCGTACCTCTATCTACCGCGTGTCAGTGTCAGGGAGGTAAGGAGAGAAAGCTGCAGGGAGCGGGTCTGGGCTGGCAGGGCCCAAAGGAGCCTGGGCCTACCATGTTTTTTTCCCAGTGTCCCCCGGCCCAGTCCGAACCTGGCTTTGTCTCCCCAATGCATAGATCGGAGCACTCCTCATTACACTGGACAGCATAGACCACATTGCTCTTCATGTGCTTTGGTGTTGGGTCTTTAGAGTGCACCAACTTTATCTTAGGGGGTGCTTAGAGACAGCTATTGTTTCTCCCCTTCCTGTTGTATTTACCAGACCTAGGTCATGCTCCCTAGGGTTTTTCCTGCTTGGGTGCAAGGGAGCACCTTTAGCAATGACAACTAATCCTTCAGCAGAGGTGTCAGGTAGCTGCTATCTGGTTAGTTGCCCATTGTTCTGTTGATAGGCTGCTGATGAGTCGCTCAGGCCTGAATTTGTGGCAAGGCCACAAAGGCCAGGGCCTAGGGCGGCAGAAATTCAGGAGCGGCATGCCGCCCAGCCGCATTAAAGTCAGTTGCGCATGCGCAACTTCGCATATTCAAGCTATGCGTATATGCGTGCACGCTGCTGCACAAAGGGAGGAGGACGGGGAGAGGGACGTGGAAGCAGAAGCTGAGGGGGTATCAGAAGAGGAGCCGGACAACGAGGGAAGAGAGACGCTGAGGGGGAAGGGGAGGGAGACGCAGAGGGGCTAAGGGCACCTGGGAAACTGACAATATGTCTAGCCCCACGCCAAATGTCTAAATTAAATATAAAAAAACTTTTTTTCCTTTTAAAAACAGATTACAGTGCAAAATTCTATTGGAGCAGCACTATTAATTGATGCATTGAGAGAAAAAAACATGCTTTCCCATGACAGTATCCCTTTAAGGTAGGTAACTATAATGCTCACTTTTAATATATGAGGGTGATCAGTAATTTTGAAAAATGCATTGTTAAATTATATAAATTAATCACAATGATGCAAAATTAGCAAGTGTTTAGAAACCTGTTATTAAAATATCTTGGGGCCAATGTATTGAAGGTCAATAATGAAAATATAAGAATTGTGAAGGGTCATTTACAACTGCAAGTGCAATTGCAGTACTGCAAACTTCCATGCAGTCAGTTGTGCATGAAAAGCTTTTCATTAAAGGTACTGAAGTCAAAATGCACTCCCTGCACTTCCTTATAGTTGTGCTCAATTCCAATTGTGCGTCAGGTACATTGCCCTGACATGACACTGGAGTTCTGGGAAAAATTGTGGGGAAAGAAACCATAGCAATTGACTTAAAATTGCACTGACTTTACTTGTGGAAGTAAAACAGACCTGTATTGATTTAGCCTACTCTAAATATTCTACAGCAGCACATTCATTTTATACTTGTCAGAGAATGGGAATAAATTAGGCAAAGTTTAAACTGAGCTTAAGTTAATTGTATTTGGAAGTTTTGGACTTTATATATGCATCTAATTTGCAGGAGAATGCAATTTAAGAATTATGAAAATAAAGCTTGTATTCAACCAGCAGACAAAGTTCATTTTCTTGCAGAATCAAAACCAGTAAAGCCAATTCCTCTCCTAATTAATTTCCCAATTTCCCCATTGACTTGAATGTAGTTTTCACCTGATACAGTATTTAATGCCATAAGTGTTTCTCATCCAACTGAATCTGGTCTGGTAAGAGCCACTCCACAGCCACACTACTGTGTTGCCACCATGCTACTTCCCCCCATCTGATGTGACCCTCACATGCTGGCTGCTGTACCAGTCCAGAAACATTCAGAAATAAGGTTTTATTGGTTGGGTGCACTAAAACAAATGGAAGCAAGCATCTGATTAGTGGCAGATGGATACTGTATTAGAGCACCTTTTGATCACATCATCTTCAAGGTAAGAAAACATTGAAAAAAACCTTTGTAGATCTGAGTTTTCAGAAATATAGGACATGGTGACAGTTTCTTGTGGTCTGCATCTGCAATGTTTGTATTTATTTTAAAAGTACAGTTAATATAATTAGTCTGTTTACTTTGCCACCAGCTACAAATTTACATTGCAATTTTATCCACCATATTGTGTTAATCACTTTCTGCCAGTGCTAAAAAGCCAACGTATTTCACATAACAACATCAATACCATTTGTGGCACAATTCAAACCAGAGTGAGACTGCCAAATCATTTTTTTTTGAATCTCTGTTCACATATTGTGCCAATCCTGAGCAAGACCAGGTTGCTCATTAATGAGCTTTCAATATGTTCTTGAAACAGAATTCCTCTGCAACTAAATATCAAATCAACATCATCTTGAATTCAAAAAAGTTTATCACTTTCCAAAGTCTCAGTATTTTTTTATACAATGCTGGTACATATTACAGTTAGCCAAAATCTCCCAATGGTAAATGCACTCAAGATAGTTTGCTATAAATATACCACAGCTCTGAATATTCCTGTGTCTTTGGAACATAATATGCTTACTGTATTATTGGAGGTCTGGCTTTACCCTATCCAAGCTGTTGGTTCTCCACACTGTCTTGTGCCTCTAGGTTCCTCCTCTCTTCACAGTTATTCTCAATAGCTGCAGATCAGAGTCCTCTGATTGGCTAGTAGCTAGGTGACATTTTTGACATACTGCATTGTGTGCATGTGACCTCCATGTTTGCAAATACTAAGCCAACCAAAAAGAGGAACCTGTTTGCATTTAGAGATATTTAAACAGCGACAAAATATCTTGCCTTTAACCTGAAATTGATGACACTGGCTGCCAGGGTCCTGACAGCTGCTCTTTAATCCAGGTTGCTCTTTAATCTGTGCCATGTCACATGTTAAAATAAAACAGATTATTACATCCTCATTCTATACTGTTAATTAGTAATTACTTAATTGCATGATATATGCTACTATGGTTTCTGAGCAACCACTGAGAATGTATCCACCATAATGATCAACGTTCTGTGCATCAAGTGTTGTTTTGGTGATATGGCAACCTTAAAAGGGATTTTACCAGATGTAAAGCCATATAGTCTATGGGTTTGCAAACAATCTACTCCATATACTCTATTCATTATTGTTGTGTTCTTGAGTTTTTTACTGCATATTGGCATATTCAGTATGTTTGCCATCTTTACCTTGGGTGCTAAGGTGCAGAAGGTCAGCAATGACCTTTACAACCACCACAATAGTACTGAAGCTTTCAGCTTCATACTGTAGAAACTGGATGCACTTGAAACTTCAATAACAAGCAATATGCCAATGTATTTTTAGAAAATGTGTAGTCAGATTTAATCTCACCATGTTGGCAACACCTTGTTGCTATGGAAAGTGGGTCTTTTTTGTTTCTTTATTGAAGGGATGTTAATTCTGTCATGATGCTTCAGCTATAGAAAAAAGTTTTAGCATCCAGACACAAAATGCACATTTCACAAGGTGAGATAATTGCTGCTAGCTGAGATGTACACACCCAGTGGCAATTATGTTTTGTAATGGGTTGTAACCAACTCCAGGCACAATCTTTACATCTGATTCTCATGTGCGTTAAATTAAATACTCTTGGCCCCGAGGGGGTGTAGGCCCGGGTGCAATCACACCCCTGGTAGTTCCATCACTGATGTGAATGGGTTTTGCAGCTCCAAGGTACCCATAAAAAGCCCCATATAGTAGGTTCCCAAGCTGTTTAGTGTGTTTCTTGATGATTACTCTTGTGTATGTACAAAATGGCTGCACAATTTAATATAAGGTATGAAAGGCACATACCAAGGTGCTGAAGTGAGTGTTCCTGAATGGTCCTTTTTGTCAGTTCCACAGTCTTGTCTTCTACTGAGCATTTATTAAGATGCCGGACAATGGCCCCCCCAGAACTTTGTTGTTTGGCTTAGCACTATTAAAAACAGGGTAAAGCCTTGTCAAAAATCTACCCCTGTGCCTGGTTTTCTTTGTTCTTAAACGGGAACTAAAGTTTAAAATAGGTTTTTGTATACTTTATATACTGAAAATAAACATTCTGAACGTTGTATACTGAAAATAAACATTCTGAACGTAATGCCCCAGCCCAAAGGATGAGAAACCT
This sequence comes from Xenopus petersii, assembly GCA_038501925.1. Lineage (NCBI taxonomy): Eukaryota > Metazoa > Chordata > Amphibia > Anura > Pipidae > Xenopus > Xenopus petersii. The sequence goes on from CM076683.1 coordinate 83,001,922, forward strand.
AATCAAAGGGGATGTATGGTCAAAATTTTTAATCCCCCTTTGTCTTGGGGGAGTGAATAGAAGTAATTTTCAAATTGCAAATAATTTTTTTTTTGCCATGTTTAAGATGCTTGCAGCGCAATCATATCCCCCACATACCTGCTCCTGCTGCAGCAGTGTGCAAAACCTTGCAGCAGTACTCCTGCGCTGATTGGTTTCTTCACCCATTTACTTGGATTGATTGAATATTATTGTTTTGGATGGAAACAAGGGTTCGGAGACCAGAAAGATACAACAAGGGTAAATATACCAGTTTTATGTGACTTGTGCAAAACCTTCATGGCTGTGGCCGTCTCTTCTTCTTTGCCCGCCTGCATCTTATGCTAGTCTCGCCCACCTGCCAATAAAAAATGAGTAGGCAGACACCTGCTAGATGTGCCTCACCATCACTCCCATCGTCACTGCCTACTCGTTTTTCATTGGTAGGCGGGTGGGACTAGCAGAAGAGGCAGGTGTTCCAAGAAGAAGAGACGGCCACGGGCCGTGAAGGTTTTGTGCGCTGCTGCAGCATGAGCAGGTATGTGGGGGATATGATTGCGCTGCGAGCAGCTAAAAAATGCAAAAAAGATAATAATTTGCAATTTTGCATCTACAATTAAGTATTTCTTCAACTTCTGTACAGAAACAGAGAACTAGGGGGATCATATGGTTCCTTGCTCCTCCCCTCCAAGGCTTGTATAGATGTGTCCTTTCCATGTATACATTCTTTCTGAAACTGACCCGATAATTATGTGACACATATAACAAAATTCAGCATTTGGGATCATTACAAGGTAGAAAGGAAAAGAAACAACTAGGGATGAATTGAATTAAGAATTCAGTTAAAGTCTAGCTCCAAGTTCGGTGTGCCACAGCAGGGCTTTCGTTTTTAATGAACAGCCAGACAGAGCTGTGATTGGTTGGCTTGTATGCATGTTTAATAGTGCATAGGCATTAAATAAAGCAAGCCGCCAGAGGAAAGAAGAATATTGTGAGTCTGTCCCTAAGCTCAGGTCACTGACATCAGCCAAGAGCAGACAGAGCATGTTCAGTAGTTTGGAAAAGCAAAATATGGACAACTACTGAGCTACTGTGGGCATATTCAGAGGCATGGATCTTTATTTCTATAGAACTTTGGTGACTTTGGGTTGGTATAAAACACATAGACAAACATTTCAAGCCCTATTCTTATTTAAGCTTTAGTGTCCCTTTAATATATGGTGAAGGTGCCGTCCTCCTAAACTCTGCAGCACTGGGACTTAACTTCAGGAGAGGCCAGGTGTGTGTGTGTATCTTGAAGTATTATACTAAGCATTTCCCATTCTTGGGAGCCAGCATCCCTCAACTACTGAGATCAGTTGACTACCTTTGGAAACTACTGCATCATTTACATAACCCTTATGTAACTAAGGCTACACCATCAAGCACACTGTCTAGGAAGGACAATCTTTATTAAGATAACAATGCTCATCACTGAAGCGGATTGGTCCATGTGAACATTGAGCAAGTTCTCCATAAGCAGATATACACCAACAGAGAAACTTCCTACAATTCTTCGGATAGACTGAAGAATAAGGGCTGGTTAAAAGTAGCTGAACTGGAAGATCACTCTCATCAGTAATGTTAATATAGAGCACAACGTTATTTATTTATATTCCTTATTCCCTTTAGATTTTCTTCAGAGGCAAAGATAAAACTTGATACTGTATATAAACAAAGCACCTAATATTCAACGAATAAGGTGGCAGCTGTTAATATTCTCAGAATTCTCAGAATATGATATATAAAATGACAGTTACACCTACTCATTCCTTCAAATGGTTCACTATAATTTCCAGATACAAATAAGGTACTGCATTGTTATTACAAGCCGCTGGCACTGTGCTCTATTAATCACTGAATATGAGTAGGTCGTGGTACCATGGATGATTTTTTTGGAGGGAGGGTGGAGGCAACGAGTGCGTGCAGCAGTACATCATTAACACAAAACCTATTCTGTCTGATGCTTTCTAAAGTTTACTTCCATTACTACGAAAAGGTCAAGGTTTTGCTGTGCAGGTAACATCCATAGCCCAAGGGATGAGATTTAAGATTGCTTTAATACATTGAGTTCCCCATCGAGCTGCACAAACATCTTTACATCACTTCTTCAGTGAGTATGAATCTGACAGCATCCAAATCAGCTCATGTTTGTTTTATCCCATGAGTGTGGGCTATAGCATAAAAATAAACACTCACTTTTATTGGAGCTGCGTTCATTAGATTAACCTAGGAAAAACATTATAACATTATTCATCTTGGGAGACGGAATAAAATGTTTCCTGAAGGCCCCATTTGTGTTATTTTTATTTAGCTTACGGCTTGGTACACTTAATGTATTTGTCTTGTAAGAATCACACACAACAATGAACTGTGGTGGTATGGCATATGAAACAAACTTATTTTTTTTATCATACTTAAGTACATAGTGACAGTAGGGATAGTGATATAGAAAAACACTAGATGAGACAAGAACACATGTAAACTGGAACTTGACACACAGCTATACCAAAATACCCAGTGCTCATTGTTATACAGTTTTTAATCCTTTATCCCACCCTTTAACCTACTATAGTGCTGGCCATGGCCCTAGGTCTCAAAGGCACCCAGAAATATAGGATCTACTGTGCATCTCAGTGAAGTCCTTGATTGCTGTTATTAAAATCCAGATGCAGCACAAACAGAATTAAAGCAGACGTTTAGGTGGGATATAAATGGCAGCCAGGTACAGGCAAGGTCCTACAGATACAGAAATGAAATTGGGAGGGCAGGGTTCAGCATGAAAACGTGTATTGTATGTGTAAAGTGAATGTGAGTGTTGTAAAAAATGTTGAAATGATTGAAAGTGTAAAATGTAAGTGATTGGAAGTGTTAAATGTTTTGGAGACTGTAATGTATAAAATGCACCACAAGGTGGCAGTGTTGTCATGCAAATGAATGGTAAAGGTTTCATGTGGTGAACTGGGGAAAGGCACATGCACTGCAGTGAGGACAGTACATGATAGGGAAATGTAAAAAGCACATGTACAGTGAATGTTAAGGGGATGGTTAATTAGGGATAGTATTTAAAGGGTGAAACACAGTAATGGGTGTTCAGTGGATGCTTCTGAAGAAAAGTAGATAGTGATAGGCTACCGTAAAAGTACTAGGTACTACAGTTAGTGAGTGGACCACTAGAATGGGTAGTTAAGACCCCAACGAGGAGTAAGTGGCTTAGGAGCCAAGGCTTTGCCAGTGAGGGCTGGAGTGTTAGGGGGAACACGAACATCCTGAAGGAGGGGCGCAAGAAAAATCCTATCTGGAGTAGGCCAGAGGGGCATAGGACGTATGCCGGACTGCTAGGACCAGAAGGTGGAAAATTCCTATCCTAAAAGGTCAGCGGTGCACTGCTGTGGTGTTAGCCCGACTGAAGTAGGAAGGTGGTAAGTCGCCTTGGAAAGGGGTGTTCCTGTGTCTCCAGTGATTTCGTGTGAGGGGTTCGTAAAAGGAAGTTATTGCTCTGCAAGGAAGGGAGTAAGTGAAACCCATGGGACTGTGTATGGACTGTACAAAGTTAATGGATACTGGAAAGCATTACCAATAAAAGTTCTTCATTTTTGTGATTTTACCATCGTGTGGATATCCATCATTCCAGTGAAGGTTGGTTGCCATGGGGACGGTGGGGGCATTAACCCTTTACTCCCCTTACAAGCGTCAGAGAAAATAAGTGCAAATTGTCAGAGTAATGCATTGGGTATGGTTTCACTGAGTATTGTGATGTGGATTTAAAGACATTATGGGTCATTCACAACTGTGCAGAGGTAAAAGTGCCATTATTAACCAGCATTGCAACGTTTATATTAATGATTATGACAAAGTAATGGAAATCACCAGAGGAAGATGTACTTGTCGCACTAATGCAGCAAGATTTGCACAAATACACTTGCACCTGTACGCATGTCTGGTTGGCATATTGAATAGCATGCAGTGTGACACGTGTAACCTATCCTGTACCGCTGTACCAATCCTGGAGCTACTGGCTGGTTTAGAGTAGCTCCATGTTACCTGTGCCAATAGGCATAATAGGGCCTGTTCTGCGACGCACATGGGGGGCACTGTGGCTGGTCTTTGATGCATATGGAGGGTAGTATGTGAGTGCTGGTCTATATTTTGGGGCACTAATACATTTGGATCATCACATTGGGTTTCTGTGATGCTTTTTTGAAGGTACAGAAGCACTATGAAGTATGTAGAGCAGGGCTGTCCAACTGGTGGCCCGCGGGCCGCATGGTGCCCACCACCCCCCCTCATGTGGCCCTCCACATCAAAGTCTGCCTGCTGTGTCTGATTACCATATGTAAAATTTAAAAGGTATCACTACAGAGATTAACTGGCCCCTGCATTGTCTAAATCTTAAATTCAGACTGATCCCCTGCATTGTTCACACCTGTGATCCCCCTGTATTGTTCACACTTGTGACACCTCTATTGTTCACACCGCTAAAGCCTGTACTGTTCACACCTGAGACCCAGACTGAAACTGCCCACATAGTTCTCCTGTTCATACTTTATTCAAAATGCTAATGGGGCACCAGCACTGTGTCACTGTATATAGTACATATTAGACTGGTCCTGATTCCTGTCTCCTGCTCTGTTCTACCTTCCATATGCTCCCTGTGTGTGTCATACTTTGGTATTTGTTCTGGGGGTTTGTTAGCATTTGAAAATTATTGTTAGTGGGCCCTAAGGTGTTTAATCATATGCTGGGGTAGTGTATTATACACAGAGGAGGAGGAGGCATATGGATGTATGGGTATGTCTTAATATGACTTAGCTTTTTTCACATATGAGTGACATCCTTGCCAGGGCAGGCACAAGTTAGTTTGGCACCCTAGGCAAGAGCTTCACTCAGTGCCCCCTGTCCTGCATTACCATTTCCCTCCTTACCATGATGGATTTTAAATAAAGAGAGCAAGAAAGCTCAGCAGCCATTCATCATACAGCCCTCCTGCAGCCATCATATTGCCCCCAATCTTTACCTGTGCCAGCAGCAGCCAAAAATAAATCTGATCACATCATATTGCCCCCAAGTATTTATGTACCTGTGCCAGCGCCCAGCCCAGCAGCAACAGCAAACAAATGGGCCCAAATCTGTACCTGGCTGTGTCAGCAGGAAGCTTCACACTTTACAGTAATAGAAAGAATGTCTTCAGTTCAGTGCAACTGTGCAAGTCTGAGAGCAGTGAGAGCCACACCAAGCAGGCCACCAGCTCTCTGCCTCTCTCTGTCATCACATCAGTGATGTCATTGACGCGTGAATGCATGTCGCTGTGCACCGCACAGAAGGAGCTATTACTTGCCGGCAAGAGGGAGAAGGGGAAGGAGATGGATTCCACCCAAGTGGGTGACCATGATTACTGAAACAAATTATTAAATAAATGCTTGAAAAAATTGTGCCCCTCAATGATGGCATCCTAGACAGCTGTCTACTCTGCCTACCCCTAGTTCCAGCCCTGATCCCTGCAGTGAGCACCAACTATTTGTTTTTTTGGTGTGCTATTAATGTGGGCATGGTCTTGCGGTAACATGGGTGTGGTTTAAAGTGGGTGTGGTCTAAAAACAGGGAGTGGCTAACACAGGCTTCCGTTATCGGCCCTCCTCCATGTAGATTGGAAAAATTCTGGCCCTCGGTACCATAGAAGTTGGACAGCACTGATGTAGAGTAATATCTGGAGCACTCGGGACTATGTGACATGGTGCTAAAATCAATGGACTGTGTTATGTCACTATTTGTGTAACAGTCAATTGGCAAGAGCACCTGGGGCAACCCCCTCCCTTTGATCAACCCTCCAGCATGGTGACAAGTGTTGGGTGATAAGCAGGAGGGTCAGTGCTGGAATTGGGGGGGGATCACTTAGGTAAATCTATGTAATCTGTGCATCAAACTGCGCATTAGAAGGAAATACAAAAATGGAAATAGAAAAATGGCTTTGCTTCAAAGTGGGTAAAAACCGGAAAGTATTGGTGTGTGAGGCTTTTTATAACAATGGGTGTGGCTTATGGTTATGGGAGGGGCTTGTTTTAGCACTTAGCCCACACACAGAGCATCTCTCCACTTTTTTCACTCCATTTCAAGCACTGAGGAGGCTAATTAATACCCCCACACTCATCACCATTAAGTGCAAATCTTGCCACTCTCTTAGCTGGCAGCCAGAGATACATAAAACTGTTGCAAATTAGACGTGTAGGTCTTCTGCCTACTCCTAGTTCCAGCCATGTCACTTTGTGGACTACAGTGTACAATATAATGCATTTCTTTTGGCATAGATTCACACGGCATTAAATGATGTACTATTAGGAGCAATTTTACCTTTTTAGGGGCATTTTGAACTTGCTTGCATGCATGTGTAATGTGTAATACAATTCTGGTTGGAAACTGACCAGCAGGTGGCGCTGATTCATTAATCTTAACAGTACATGTATCCCTTTATATCTTGGAATAAAAACAAAATAAAAATTGAATGTACATTGCGAAAATATCTTAGAATAGCACCATCATCATTTTTACATTCACTTATTTTAAAGATTTACTTATCCTTTAAACAGGTAACAAACTATGATTCTTTGTAATTCCTGATACTGGGCTACTCTCTTTCCCATGGCATAGCCTTGTCCTGATTAAGATGGCATTAAAAAAATTTTCCCAATTAAGTAAAGCTTGTTCCTTGGCATAACTCAAACTATTCAACTGCTTTATACTTTCACTGGCCCAAATCTCTGCTTCTCATTGATCAATTCATTCACTGGAAGTGCAGAGAGCTAGTAATGGTGGATCTATCTATCTATCTATCTATCTATCTATCTATCTATCTATCTATCTATCTATCTATCTATCTATCTATCTATTAGCTTTCAACAAATGTGATTTCTTGCCACTCAATGGGCTGACCAGCCTGGACCCACTGGCAATATCCCATTTTCCCAGTCCCCCATCCATCCATGTCCCATCATTCCCTGAGCCCAGCCCCATTGCACATAGCAGAATACACAACATTCACGTTGTAGACTCAATTGGTTTTGCAACAAAACTGTAGGAAAAACTAAAAAAAAGTTGATTGTTCTTGTAGAAAATGATTATGGCAAATTGACAAATGCTTGTAAATTGCTCCCAGTAATAGATAAAAAGCTTTTAGTAGTAGATTACTTTTTCATTTATAGAACTGTTTGTTTTTCTTTTTTTTTCCAGCCATTGCAGGGCAGGCATGCAGGCAGAGGTGTCACGAACAGCACCCTAAATCCAGAACCAGTGCTAGGCTCCCTGGTCTCGGCTCTTGCTTCTGCCTATAACAGCTGCCTTTCACCTTGGGAAGCGCCCTCAGCTTATTGGATGCCGCCAGGTCTTACTAAGAGAGGAGCAAAGCTAAAGTTTCTGGATGAGCAAAGGGGCACAATGTTTACCAAGGATACTGAAATGTAAGACAACAAACTTGGAAGACAGGCCAGATCACACAGCATAGAACAGGCAGGCCAGGCCAGCACAAGCAGAGCTCTAGGAATTCTGGCAAATGCCAGAGGTGCACGTGAATGTGCGGGAGAACGCATGCACACATGCGCAAAACCCCGGTTGAAAAAAAAAAGATGCATCGCAAAAATAAGGACACGACAAGCGGGGCAGAGGGGTAATCAGGGATCGGACTAGGGGGTAGGAGAGGCAGAGAAGGTGCCTGCCTGGCGCCCCCCCAGCTTTGCGCCCTAGGCAGGTGCCTACTCTGCCTACCCCTAGTTCTGGCCCTGCAGCCAGGCAAGGGTCAGGATACAGATTTCAGAATAGTCAGGCAAGGGTCAATAACCAGAAGATAAACTGGATTCACAAAGAAATAGCACCAGGAACTAGCAAATAGAACCTAACAACAGGCAATGTCTAAATCCCCTTAAATACTATTTGGATTTCACGCCGGCGCATAAACCCGGAAGCGTGCGACCGCGCACGCCATAGGGGAACCGGCACTCAGGGGAACAGGAGGCATGCGGGGGCGTTCCCGTCGCCCACAGGGTAAGCCACTAGTCCACCAGGGTAATGTATCGTTACAAGAGGACTACCAGATCAGGAAGAGTTTGGAAAAGAAGGGAACGCTGGACAGATCTTTGCAAGGAATGCAGGGCAGGATTGATCTCTGCAGGTAAGGACTGAGAGCTTTCTTCTATGTTAAATTATTTTATTCTACATTATATTTTATGGTTTAGTGCACTGTGAAAATATATGCTATACATTCCTTTTAAAGATGGAAGCAGTTGATTTTTATCAGTATAAGTCTGTAGATAGAGATAAATCAGATTATATGCATTATTCTGAAAACACAGTACTGAGACACATTCTCCCCAGAGTTTCTTTTCTCAGCATTTATTCATTTTTTTTGGTTGCAGCAAACACTAGCAAACCCATGGGGGGAGCCAAATTGTTAGGCACTCTCTCTGAGCCACAACATTTTCTGCCCCAGCATGTGTCACTTAACTGTGAAGCCCATGCAAGAACTATCTGAGAAAGGGAGAACAAAATACAGTACTGTTCTCCCCAACATGTATCCGGTATATTTTTTAACAGTGTCGGACTGGGACACCAGGGGCCCACCCCCAGGTTCCATCTATTAAGTCACTTAGTTCTCATTGAAATTGGGAATGGCCATGAAATGGGCCAAATGTTTAGCAGCATGAGGGCCCACTGACACCTGGGCCCACCGGGACTTTTCCTGGTATCCTGGTGGGCCAGTCCAACACTGTTTTTTAATATAAAAGGAGAACTAGCTCAGGGTAGTAGGTTAGTTGAACTAAAATGTTTCTGTTAGTTAGTAAACCCACCCACAGCTGCACTGGCAAAACAAACTGGGCAGAATGCAGTGCAGCCTGCTTTTTCACACTTTCTCCGAGTAATCTTCATCTTCCTCAAAGCTTTCATTAGCTTTCTTCTTCAGCTGAATGAAATACAAAAGCAAAATTCCAATGGGATTTTATTTCTTTTTTCTTTTTTTAATATAACCCCGTTCCATATTCAATAATAAGCGATATAGGTCACCTCATTTCCACATGGTCCTAGCACCCGCCCCGCCGGCGCACAAGCACACGCTGAAGCACTGGGAGGCTCTATGTCTCCAGTGCTCCTAAGGATGCAGCTCAGTGTTCTTAAGGTGGCCATAGATGTAGAGATCTGCTCGTTTGGCAATGTCGCCAAACGAGCGGATCTCTCCCCGATATGCCCACATTGAAGTGGGCGTTATCAGCTGATCTGATCATGGGCTCTAGGGCCCAACGATAGGATCATAATGGATCCGATATGGGCGGTCGGATCTCGGAACTGCATACACGCATAGACGCACCCGCAATCCGATGGGATTTTTTGACCTGCCCGATCGAGATCTGGCCAGATATCAATCGGGGGAAGCCCGTCAGATGGCCCCGCACACGGGCCAATAAGCTGCCGACTCGGTCTGTCGGCAGCTTTTATCGGCCCGTGTATGGGGGGCCTTTAGTGTGTGGCTTCCAAACCAGTATAATGGGATTGGCTGTCATCCTATAATTAAAAGTGCTGAGTGTCGCCTGCACAGTAAAAATGTAAGTGTTCCTTTAACTAGAAGTGTACATTCAGTTTTTTTACTGGAGTTTGTTGGTTTTAATAAAGAGTATTGGTACAGTCCTACATGTTAAAACAAATACTTTGCTTCTCTCCGTCCCCAGCCCATCTACCCTGTAAATTACCGTAACCCTAGCTTTTTTGAATACACAGTAGCAGGGCTTCATGAAGGCTCTATCTGGAAAATGCAGTTTCATCTTCACTAGAGATTGTTTAGCAATTTCACCACAATAGCTATGCTTAAAACGATAATGCACACAGTGGTGGTAACAATAGGGTAATCTCCAGAACTGGTAAGTTTAAGGATACCACAAAAAAACATAAACAGCAAACCTGTAAGCATACAGTCAACTAGCAATAAACCCTAGTTGGCTGATTATTGTAGGAACACAAACCCTAATTTTCATATTCAGATTTATTAAAAAAAACTCAGCATCTGAGAACAAACACATGCCCCCTTTTGTTGTACAGAGCATTTAATTCACATTACATTACGGGTTTGGATTCAGCTTCACTAAACACTACATTCTATAGGTTCCAAATATTAAATTTGGTGCATCCCTAAAATAATTCCCATTGCCACTATTTATTAAATTTCAGTTCAATGTTTCTTCATTCAGTAAATGCTTGAAGAATTTCCTATACTCTGCACACATTACACCCTTGGGCTAATTTAAAAGCACTGGAAAATTCTACTTATATCAAGTAATCATACATTTGCTTTCAGTTGTTTACTTGTAGAACAAGTGTATTGCAGATTGGTAGCTATGGGTTTTAGCCATAATGCAAAACTTTGTAGTGGTAAAGGGATGGTATAACCCTTTTTCAAAATTGGTTCAATGAATATGGCTTGTGATGAAAATACTTTGTTTTTATGTTTATTTTTTTTTTAATTATTTTAATTAGATTAGAGATATTGATGGTTTTTGTATTTGATTTTAAGCAATGTAATTCTCATATCTTTTCAATATACGTTTTAAAGGGGTGGTTCACCTTTAAGGTAACTTTTATTATATTAAAGAATGGCCAATTTTATGCAACTTTTCAATTGGTTTTATTATTTTTTTTTTATAAAATATAGTTTTACAGTTATTTTCCCTTTACTTCTCACTCTTTGCAGCTTTCACATGGGTGTCGCTGACTCCCTTCTAAAAAACAAAAGCTCTGTAAGGTTACAAATGTATTGTTATTGATAGTTTTTATTACTGATCCTTCTATTCAGGCTTCTCCTATTCATTTTCCAGTCTTTTATTAAAATCAATTCATGGTTGCTAGGGTAATTTGGACCCTAGTAACCAGATTGCTTAAGATGCAGATTAAAGAGCTGCTGAATAAAAAGCTAAATAACTCAAAAACCTTCAATAATAAAAAATGAAAACCAATTGCAAATTGTCTCAGAATATCACTCTCTACATCATACTAGAAGTATGTGAAATACAAAACAGATGCCTATGATTAAGTGATGGGTAAGCATGAAGCGCGTTAGACTTTTTTGCGGGGTCTAATGGATCTTAATATGTCCCAATAAATTCAGTTTTTTATCTAAATGCACGAGTACGTATATTTTGTATTTCTATATTTGCCTCTTTTGGTCACTAGAGGTCACTCATGCATTGATTCATATATACAATAGGTGTGCTGATCGGCTGAACTTTTTTTGATATTTGTAAATGTGAAACAATGCAATCAAAGTCAAATTTCCTCTAGGTTCTCAAGAATGGACTGGCAATCTGTGGATTTTGGCAACTGCAAGAGGGACTGGTGTAATGTGCCATAGACTATTTAATGGGGCTATATGGGCCCATTTTGCATCTCAATCCGGCCCTTGCAACATTATTTCAGGAGTCAGAACCAAGAGTGACCAGATTTTTAAAATCCAGACATACTACTTTTATCCACATTATCAGTTATTAGATTTACTCATGTTATTATCGTATTTATATAGAGTAGTAATATGTTACACTGTGTAAGTAAATATAAATAGTGTATGTAAAAATTCTGGTAGTGACTGTATCTCACATATACAGAGTTGGCAGGAGTTATTTGCCAAACAGTAAGGCTTAGTTCTCATGAGGAAACTTCGGGCGACTTCTGAAAATGCAGTGCGTGCTTTAGCGCAGGCGACTTTTCATTATATCGGATGGGAAGACACGAGGAGGCAGTTCGGGGAGATTGCCGCCCAGAAGTCGAGGCGATTAGTTGCCAGGTGACAAAATCTCCCCAAATCTCCTTGAATCTCCTTGTGTGAACTAACCCTAAAGGTTAGAGGGGAGACCAGGGCAGTTCTTATTTTGGCTGTTTCAGAACATAAACCATCCACAGTGTGATAGCAGTTCCAAAATACAAATTTAGAAACTGAGGAGAATTCAGCAGTGATTAAAGGAGAAACTCTAAAAACAATATGAGTTAGAAATGCCATACTATACTGAATACACCAGCTTAAAGTTTTTGAATCACTAGAACAGTAATGATATAGGCCTTCATAGTCATGCACAGGGAGCTCCCCATCTTGGATTTTATTAGCAGTAATAGTGGTCAGAACAGCTAAGGGTTATTGCAAATCATTAGAAAAATGAGGCAGGGCCAGGAACTAAGGGTAGGCAGAAGGCCACAAAGCGTAGAGGGCACCAGGCATGTATCTTCCCTGGCGCCTACCCCTAGTTTGTCAAGTGTTATCTCACCAAAAAGGCAGAGTGCTCTCTGAAGTCAAAGCCTGCAAATGTGCTCCTTTCCACACTTGCACATGCCCATTTTACGTAATAGAAACAGATGCTACAGAGCTGGAAATAAAATTCTTATGCAAATTGCACTGGTTTCTAAGCTGATAGGTAACAAGAACCTAAATGAATTATCAGCCTTTTATTATGACATTTATATTCTGTATACAGTATATTGTAAGTCAGTCCCTAAGCTCAGATAACTGTTCTGGAAATTAGAAGAAATGAAGACGGGGAGTTACTGGGCTAAAGGACTATGATTGCTTTACGCTGGTCCAGAATCTCAACACATATGGGGGAATGTAATAGTTTCGTTAGCACAAAAAAGTTTGCAAACACCCTTGTGAGTGTTAGCTACCAAGTTTGGTACCTAATTGATTTTGCGAATGTTCACAGTATATGTAATAACATTTCACAATTGCAAACCATTTTTTAACAACTGCAGAGCAAGTGTTAAAGGAGAAGGAAAGGTTAAAACTAAGTAAGCCTTATCAGAAAGGTCCATCTAAATATACCAGTAAACCCCCCAAGTAATGTTGCTCTGAGTCCCCTGTCAAAAGAAACACTGCATTTCTTTCCTTCTATTGTGTACTCATGGGCTTCTGTATCAGACTTCCTGCCTTCAGCTTAAAACTCATTGCCCTGGGCAAGAGCATGCTCAGTTTGCTCCTCTCCCCCACCCCCCTTCTCTACTGTAATCTGAGCCCAGAGCAGGGAGAGACTCAGGCAGGAAGTGATGTCACACCACATTAATACTGCACCTCCTATTCTAAACAAACAGAGAGTTTCTAGAGCTTTTTACTCAGGTATGGTAAAACATTCTACAGAATAAATATAGCATTCTAGCTTGCACTATTGCAGCTAATCTATTGGCAATAAAATACCTCCGTAGCTTTCCTTCTCCTTTAAAGGTTCGCAATGCTCTTCTTTACCTACCTAATCCAAATCATGCTCTCACTGGGGCACTGGCCATAATAAACTTACACACAAGGTACTCAGGGCTGAAGATCAATTGGTCTAAATCAATGATTTTCCCCATTGACCTCCTCCCACCGAACCTACCTCAGAATGTACATGGTCTTCAGTGGGCAGAACCCTTTAAATACTTGGGGATATGGGTACATTCTGATCTCCAGAAATATGTTGAGCTGAACGTACAACACATCCTCAAATATATAGTGGAAAGAAGGGAAGCTTGGGTGCATCTCCCCCTTACCCTACTGGGTAGAATTAACTTGTTTAAGATGATAATCCTTCCAAAACTCACATATGTATTTAGACAGTCCCCGATTGGCATGCACAAGGCTATTTTTACCAAACAAAAGAGTATAATGTTGTCCCTATTTTGGAACAGTGCTCCACCCAGGTTAGCCTTGAGCACTCTGCAGCTCCCTATTGCCCAGGGTGGTTTAGCGGCTCCTAACCTCTACTGGTACTACTTGGCGTCACAATTGGTGGTGGCGAAAAGCTGGGTTACTCCTTCTCACACAAACTCAGAAAAGCTCCTGGAAGCACAAATAGTGGGTTCATGGGAAGGTTTAAAGAATCTACTGTATAGGGGTACTTCCCTTACTAAGAATCTGTCACCTTTAATGTCCGCCACAATCGCAGTGTGGCAAACTGTTTTGCAATTTTATCCCAAACGTCAACCGCACTGTTCAGAATTCTCCCCACTGTGGTGTAATCCCAGACTCCAACATCTCCGCACTATACCAGACCCGCAGTTATGGGCACGATATGAAATTAAGTACCTCTCCGACTTTATGCCTGATGGAAACCTCAGCTCATTTCAGGACTTAAAGCAGAAATTCTCTCTTCCTAATCCAATGTTCTTTAGGTATTTGCAACTGAGGCATGCTATAGAAAATCAATTTAAGACTGGCTCACCAGACACTACCCCCAGGAAGGTAGAATTAGACATCCGCTCAGAGGCTATTAGGAAACCTCTTTCATACTTTTATGCCCAACTGACCAGGGTTGGTAGTCCCTCACTCACCAAACTGCTAACTAGATGGCAGCAGGATATTCCTGGGCTTACTTCGGAGGAATGGGAGGAGATTCTAGAGCTGAGTTTGGATGGGATCATCTGCAGTAAGGACAGAATGACCCAGTTGAATTACCTGCATAGAATATATCTTACTCCCTATAGGCTAAATAAAATGAACCATAATTTACGGGATGAATGCCCCAGATGTTCTAACTCGCCAGCGAACTTTATGCACATGATTTGGAACTGCCCGGCTATGCAGACGTTTTGGGGGGAGGTCAGTCAAATAATTAGCACTAAAACTGATATCCCTGTGCCAATGAATCTAATGGGGGAGATCTCCCACAACAGGGCACAGAGGACGCTTCTTATCAGTTTATGCATGTACGCAAAAAAAGCTATAGCTTTGAAATGGAAATCTAGAGGGGGACCAACGAAACAAGGCTGGGAGCAACTAATCAACAATGCGCTCCCCTTGCAAAACTTACATATATGAGAAGGGGCTGTCTGGAGAAATTCAATAAAATTTGGGTACCCTGGACAGAGGAGGATACGGGTCTAGGCTAACTGCAGTAGAAGGAAATACCTGTATGTAAAACTATTTTTTTTAATATATATGTATTCGGAATGAACCTGTGTATAATAACCTGAAAGTGAATGATGACATCATGCTGGTTAATGTTTGTAAAGATTGTTTATTTGGTTAAAAGGAAGAAAAACAAAGATGCAATGCTATTATATAATTGTCTTTCTGTATTGATATAATTGCACAATAAAAGAATTGTTAAAAAAAAAAAAAGGTTCGCAATGCAATGCAATAAAAGCCTAACGAAGAATAGGTGAATTTTTATTAGCAAAATTTTGCTCTTTGCGAATTTTATGACATTTACCCCTTAGTGAGCAGCATTTCTACCTTATTTCTTTGTTAGACTTTAGTTCTCCTTTACACTGTGAACAAAGCAGTCTGTCCAGAGTTATTTTAATAACTGTGAGTGTAGCTGGGTTTGCTGTATATGTAGTTGTATTTATTTATCTATTTATAAAAGTGATGTATTGGAATTAAAATGTTCCTTACTATGTTACATTTCCAAATCATTGGCAAGTTTGGTCAAAGTTAGTCAGACAAAGTGTTTTCAGACTATAATCTGCAAAGTTGTGAGGGGTCATTTATGAATTCATTTACAAGTGCAGGGTGCAGTGGAGATGATATATTGATTTATTTAATTACGGTTCTTGTGTCCAAACACAGTCCTTCTTTCCCACATGGCTGCCAAAGCCTCTATCCTGCCTCTTCTGATGAATGGTGCACAGCTAGTGATGAGTGAGTTTTAGGGATGTAGCGAACGTCGGAAAAAAAGTTCGCGAACATATTCGCGAACTTGCGCAAAAATGCGAGCGGTTCGCGAACGGTTCGCGAACCCCATAGACTTCAATGGGAAGGCGAACTTTAACATCTAAAAAAGACATTTCTGGCCAGAAAAATGATTTTAAAGTTGTTTAAAGGGTGCAACGACCTGGACAGTGGCATGCCAGAGGGGGATCAAGGGCAAAAATGTATCTGAAAAATCTGCCTGTGTGTGCTTGGAAGAGATAGTGTAGGGGGAGAGCTGTTAGTGATTTCAGGGACAGATGATAGTAAGTTTGCTGGCTAGTAATCTGCTTGATACTGCTCTGTATTGGAGGGACAGAAGTCTGCAGGGATTTGAGGGACATTTTAGCTTAGGTAGCTTTGCTGGCTAGTAATCTACTGTTCTCTTTAAACAACTGCCATACGTTGCCCTTGTAGGCATTGTTTGCCCAGTTTTTTTGGACGCAGCCACTGAAGCACAGTTGCCAGAAAAAATATGCCATATAAATGCTGAAAATAGTCATTTTTCGCCATACGTTGACCTTGTAGACATTGTTTGCCCAGTTTTTTTTGGACGCAGCCACTGAAGCACAGTTGCCAGAAAAAATATGCCATATAAATGCTTAAAATAGTAATTTTTCGCCATACGTTGACCTTGTAGACATTGTTTGCCCAGTTTTTTTGGACGCAGCCACTGAAGCACAGTTGCCAGAAAAAATATGCCATATAAATGCTGAAAATAGTCATTTTTTGCCATATACGTTGAGTCAACGTATGGCAAAAAATGACTATTTTCAGCATTTATGTGGCATATTTTTTCTGGCCTCTGTGCTTCAGTGGCTGCGGCCAAAAAAACTGGGCAAACAATGCCTACAAGGTCAACGTCGTTGACCTTGTAGGCATTGTTTGCCCAGTTTTTTTGGCCGCAGCCACTGAAGCACAGAGGCCAGAAAAAATATGCCATATAAATGCTGAAAATAGTCATTTTTTTGGTCGCAGCCACTGAAGCACAGTTGCCAGAAAAATTATGCCATATAAATGCTGAAAATATAAATTTTTTTGGTTGCAGCCACTGAAGCACAGAGGCCAGAAAAATTATGCCATATAAATGCAGAAAATATGCATTTTTTTGGTCGCAGCCACTGAAGCACAGTTGACAGAAAAATTATGCCATATAAATGCTGAAAATATAAATTTTTTTGGTTGCAGCCACTGAAGCACAGAGGCCAGAAAAATTATGCCATATAAATGGAGAAAATATGCATTTTTTTGGTTGCAGCCACTGAAGCACAGAGGCTAGAAAAATTATGCCATATAAATGGAGAAAATATGCATTTTTTTGGTTGCAGCCACTGAAGCACAGAGGCTAGAAAAATTATGCCATATAAATGGACAAAATATGCATTTTTTTGGTTGCAGCCACTGAAGCACAGAGGCCAGAAAAATTATGCCATATAAATGCAGAAAATATGCATTTTTTTGGACGCAGCCACTGAAGCACAGTTGCCAGAAAAAATATGCCATATAAATGCTGAAAATAGTAATTTTTCGCCATACGTTGACCTTGTAGACATTGTTTGCCCCGTTTTTTTGGACGCAGCCACTGAAGCACAGAGGCCAGAAAAAATTAAACCAGTAGGGTTTGCACCCTAGTTTGTAACGGTGGCGGAGGGAGGAGGACGCTAAAGGACAGCTGTGTGTGGAGTCATGAGGCTTGAAGAGAAGGACAGCTGCATAGAAGTCAGAACAAGTCTTCCGGCGTGCAGTAACCCTCCGAGATCCACCCCTCATTCATTTTAATAAAGGTCAGGTAATCGACACTTTTGTGACCTAGGCGAGTTCTCTTCTCAGTTACAATCCCTCCTGCTGCACTGAAGGTCCTTTCTGAGAGCACACTTGAGGCTGGGCAAGACAAGAGGTTCATGGCAAATTGTGACAGCTCTGGCCACAGATCAAGCCTGCGCACCCAGTAGTCCAGGGGTTCATCGCTCCTCAGAGTGTCGATATCTGCAGTTAATGCCAGGTAGTCCGCTACCTGCCGGTCGAGGCGTTCTTTGAGGGTGGATCCAGAAGGGTTGTGGCGCTGCCTTGGACAGAAAAACATTTGCATGTCTGATGTTACAGACCGGCCAAAGGGCTTTGTCCTTGCAGGTGTGCTCGTGGCAGGATTACTGGCACCTCTGCCCCTGGAATGTTGATGAGTTCCTGAAGTGACATCACCCTTAAAAGCATTGTACAACATGTTTTGCAGGCTGGTTTGTAAATGCCGCATCTTTTCGGACTTGTGGTATGTTGGTAACATTTCTGCCACTTTATGCTTGTACCGAGGGTCTAGTAGCGTTGCGACCCAGTACAGGTCCTTCTCCTTAAGCCTCTTGATACGGGGGTCCTTCAACAGGCATGCCAGCATGAAAGACCCCATTCTCACAAGGTTGGATGCAGAGCTATCCATCTCCGCTTCCTCATTATCAAGGACTGCATCATCCACGGTCTCCTCCCCCCAGCCACGTACAAGACCAGGGGTCCCCAAAAGGTCACCACTAGCCCCCTGGGAAGCCTGCTCCTGTTGGTCCTCCTCCTCCTCCTCCACAAAGCCACCTTCCTCCTCTGACTCCACTTCTGGCACCTCTCCCTGCGTTGCAGCAGGTGCCTGGGTTCGTTCTGGTGATTGCGACCATAAATCGTGCGCTTCCAGCTCCTCGTCACGCTGGTCTACAGCCTCATCTGTCACTCGTCGCACGGCACGCTCCAGGAAGAAAGCGAAGGGTATTAGGTCGCTGATGGTGCCTTCGGTGCGACTGACCATATTTGTCACCTCTTCAAAAGGTCGCATGAGCCTGCAGGCATCGCGCATAAGCACCCAGTAACGGGGGAAAAAAATCCCCAGCTCTGCAGATCCAGTCCTACCACCCAGTTCAAAAAGGTACTCGTTGACGGCCCTTTGTTGTTGCAGCAGACGTTCCAACATAAGGAGCGTTGAATTCCAGCGAGTCTGGCTGTCAGAAATCAAACGCCTGACTGGCATGTTGTAGCGCTGCTGAATGTCAGCAAGGCGTGCCATGGCTGTGTAGGAACGTCTGAAATGGGCCGACACCTTTCTGGACTGGGTGAGAACGTCCTGGAATCCTGGGTACTTGGAGACAAAACGTTGGACTATTAAATTTAACACATGTGCCATGCAGGGCACATGTGTTAAATTTCCCAGTCTCAACGCTGCCAACAGATTGCTTCCATTGTCACACACCACTTTTCCGATCTGCAGTTGGTGTGGGGTCAGCCACCGATCGGCCTGTGACTGCAGAGATGACAGGAGTACAGATCCGGTATGGTTTTTGCTTTCCAGGCACGTCATCCCCAAGACAGCGTGACAACGGCGTACCTGGCACGTCGAATAGCCTAGGGGGAGCTGGGGGTGCACAGGTGTGGAGGAGGAGAAGGAGGACCCAGCAGCAGAGTAAGAAGAAGAAGAGGAAGAAGACGAGGTAGAGAGCGATGGAGGAGTAGAGGTGGTGGCAGAACCGCGTGCAATCCGTGGCGGTGACACCAACTCCACTGTTGTTGTTGTTGTTGAGCTACCCATTCCCTGCTTCCCATTCCCAGCCATTACCAAGTTCACCCAGTGGGCAGTGTAGGTGACATACCTGCCCTGACCATGCTTGGAGGACCATGCGTCAGTAGTCATATGGACCTTTGGCCCAACACTAAGTGACAGAGATGCGGTAACTTGGCTCTGCACATGTTGGTACAGGTGTGGTATTCCCTTTTTAGAAAAAAAATTGCGGCTGGGTACCTTCCACTGCGGTGTCCCAATTGCTACAAATTTGCGGAAGGCCTCAGAGTCCACCAGCTGGTATGGTAAAAGCTGGCGGGCTAAGAGTGCAGACAAGCCAGCTGTCAGACGCCGGGCAAGGGGGTGACAGTCAGACATTGGCTTCTTACGCTCAAACATGGCCTTCACAGAAACTTGGCTGGTGGCAGATGACTGGGAATGGGAACAGGTGGTCAAGGTGGAAGGCGGAGTGGAGGGTGGTTCAGATGGGTCAAGGAGAGCAGAGGTAGAGCAGTAAGATGCTGGACCAGAAGGAGTGTGGCTTTTAGTTTGCCTGTTGCCTTTGAGGTGTTGCTCCCAAAGTGCTTTGTGCTTGCCGCTCATGTGCCTTCGCATAGAAGTTGTACCTATGTG
The DNA here is from genome assembly GCA_038501925.1 of Xenopus petersii. Taxonomy (NCBI): domain Eukaryota; kingdom Metazoa; phylum Chordata; class Amphibia; order Anura; family Pipidae; genus Xenopus; species Xenopus petersii. Next base: position 83,021,817 of record CM076683.1, read on the forward strand.
GCTGTTGGGCTTACCAAGGCTCAGTTTCTGACTGCACTCATTGCAAATTACAATGCTTTTGTCAGAGGCACACACATTAAAAAAATCCCACACTGCTGACTTTTTGGAAGTGTGCGATCTGGCGGTAACAGTAGAAGTTGGCGGCATTGGCGGCAATGGCGGGTGCGTTGGCCGGCTGAACACAGGTGCCGATACATGTTGTTGCCCTACTGATCCCTGCGGGCTGGCCTCCCTGCTTCTTCTAAGTCTTATTCTCCTACTGCCTCTCTGACTCTCCGTCTCTCCATCTGAACTACCCTCCTCTTGCTCTCTTCTACTAGGCACCCACAAAACATCAATCTCCTCATCATCATTCTCCTCAGATGCATCAATTTCTTCTGACACATCACAGAAGGAAGCAGCAGCGGGGACCTCCTCCTCCTCCTCATCACTCATCATTATGTCCATCTCTGTCGTGTTCTCTGCCAGAATTAAATCTGGTGTAACGTCCTCATCTCCTTCATCTTCTTCTGCCAATAATGGTTGCGCATTACTCAGTTCAAGAAACTCATGGGAAAATAACTCCTCTGACTCCAGTGAAGAAGGGGCACCGGTGGTGGAGGAAGTGTTACGTGGGGTGGCCATAGCAGTGGAGGATGAGGAGGATGTTGTGGTAAAGTTAGAAACGGTAGAGGATGGGGTGTGCTGTGTAAGCCAGTCAACTACCTCTTCAGCATTTTGGGAGTTCAGGGTCATTGGCTTTTTAAAACTGGGCAATTTGCTAGGGCCACAGGATTGCATAGCAGCACGGCCCCTAGCACGGCCTCTGCGTGGCGGCCTGCCTTTGCCTGGCATTATTTTTAAAAAAACAACAACAACAAAAACTCAGTTGGTTTTTCTGGAAACGATAATACACACAGCTAGATGGCAGTTTGAAGAAAACAGTGTGCAAATAATGCCTACAAGATCAACGTATACACTACTACAGCGGTGGATACGGATTACGTAAAATATATGAATGCTGCTTGAAAAAAAGTAACTCAAGTGGTTTTTCTAGAGACGATAATATTATCAATATTTAGACAAAATGTGAACAAGCTCACACAGCTAGATGGCGGTTTGAAGAAAACACTGTGCAAATAATGCCTACAAGGTCAACGTATACACAGCGGTGGATACGGATTACGTAAAATATAAGAATGCTGCTTGAAAAAAAGTCACTCCGGTGTTTTTTCTGGAGACGGTAATATTATGGATATTTAGACAGAATGAGAACACGGTCACACAGCTAGATAGCAGTTGGTTGAATAACACACTGGGCAAAAAATGCCTACAGGGCAAATAATGCCCTACAAGGTCAACGTATACACAGCGGTGGATACGGATTACGTAAAATATAAGAATGCTGCTTGAAAAAAAGTCACTCCGGTGTTTTTTCTGGAGACGGTAATATTATGGATATTTAGACAGAATGAGAACACGGTCACACAGCTAGATAGCAGTTGGTTGAATAACACACTGGGCAAAAAATGCCTACAGGGCAAATAATGCCTACAAGGTCAACGTATACACAGCGGTGGATACGGATTACGTAAAATATAAGAATGCTGCTTGAAAAAAAGTCACTCCGGTGTTTTTTCTGGAGACGGTAATATTATGGATATTTAGACAGAATGAGAACACGGTCACACAGCTAGATAGCAGTTGGTTGAATAACACACTGGGCAAAAAATGCCTACAGGGCAAATAATGCCTACAAGGTCAACGTATACACAGCGGTGGATACGGATTACGTAAAATATAAGAATGCTGCTTGAAAAAAAGTCACTCCGGTGTTTTTTCTGGAGACGGTAATATTATGGATATTTAGACAGAATGTGAACACGGTCACACAGCTAGATAGCAGTTGGTTGAATAACACACTGGGCAAAAAATGCCTACAGGGCAAATAATGCCTAAAAGGTCAACTTATACACTACTACAGCGATGGATACGGATTACGTAAAATTTATTATGGCTGCTTGAAAAAAGTCACTCCGGTGTTTTTTCTGGAGACGGTAATATTATGGATATTTAGACAGAATGTGAACACGGGCACACAGCTAGATAGCAGTTGGTTGAATAACACACTGGGCAAAAAATGCCTACAGGGCAAATAATGCCTAAAAGGTCAACTTATACACTACTACAGCGATGGATACGGATTACGTAAAATTTATTATGGCTGCTTGAAAAAAGTCACTCCGGTGTTTTTTCTGGAGACGGTAATATTATGGATATTTAGACAGAATGTGAACACGGGCACACAGCTAGATAGCAGTTGGTTGAATAACACACTGGGCAAAAAATGCCTACAGGGCAAATAATGCCTAAAAGGTCAACTTATACACTACTACAGCGATGGATACGGATTACGTAAAATTTATTATGGCTGCTTGAAAAAAGTCACTCCGGTGTTTTTTCTGGAGACGGTAATATTATGGATATTTAGACAGAATGTGAACACGGGCACACAGCTAGATAGCAGTTGGTTGAATAACACACTGGGCAAAAAATGCCTACAGGGCAAATAATGCCTAAAAGGTCAACTTATACACTACTACAGCGGTAGTAAAATAAAAAAAAGTTAAATAAAAAAAAATTAAAGTTGGTGCTGCTGAACTACTAGGAGCAGCAGATTAGCACACCAGTCCCACTCCCCAACACTGCTAGACTAATAGCACTGGGCTCTTATAGTAGTAGTAGTAGTAGTAGTAGTAGTAAAACAACAAAAAAATAAATAAAAGCAGTCCTTACAAGGACTATTGCTATTGCAGCAGTCAGCAGATGAGATCAGAAGCAGGACAGCTGCCCACTGCAGCTACATACAGAGCACTGCAGTAGAAGGTAGATTACTAGCCAGCAAAGCTACCTAAGCTTAAATGTCCCTCAAACCCCTGCAGACTTCTGTCCCTCCAATAACAGAGCAGTATCAAAACGTTTACTAGCCAGCAAACTTTCAACTGTCCCTGAAATCACTAACAGGCAGCAGCTCTCTCCCTACACTATCTCTTCAGCACACACAGGCAGAGTGAAAAAAAGCTGCAGGGCTTCGGTTTTTATAGGGAAGGGGAGTGGTCCAGGGGAGAGCTTCCTGATTGGCTGCCATGTACCTGCTGGTCTGGGGTGAGAGGGCAAAAAAAAGCGCCAACAATGGCGAACCCAAAATGGCGAACGTCGCGCGACGTTCGCGAACTTCCGGCGAGCGCGAACACCCGATGTTCGCGCGAACAAGTTCGCCGGCGAACAGTTCGCGACATCTCTAGTGAGTTTGTCCCGTCTGGCCGAGAATTTGCAAAACACATTCAAGTCAAACATTTTTTTATCATTCCAAATTCATTAATGTCGATGGACATTTTTCTGGTGGCCACTTTTCTGTCTTGGCGACTTTTTTTTTTGTCTCTGTGACTTTTTTTGTCTCAGCAACTTTTTTTGTCCAAATACATTAAAGTCAATGGGCATTTGTTCATATGGCGACTTTTTTGCCTCTGCGACAATTCTGTCTTGGTGAGCAAAATTTTTTGCAGCAGTTTCGCAAACAAAATTGGCAGATGGCGAAATGCAGAATTTCACTGATGCCTGGAGAAAAAATTAGCTCATCACTGTGACTTTACCTGTGTTGTTGACAAAGTGTAATTGCTGTGAAAATATGTGACAGTGAACATGCTTTGCAAGCATGACAATGCAGAACTGGTATGGGTTCTCCTATGACAGGCAGGTTTTACAATTTTTGTTATCTTACGAACAAACATCTAAGGCAGGTGATGGCACAAACTGTGAACTTTTACTTACTTTTCGGAGGACTTTGACTTTAAAGCACTGCATATTTAAGTGTTCCTTTGTATTCCTGGATTGAATCATTGTAATCACAGCCTGTTATTCCATACAGACTCTACATCTTACTAGGAGTAAGGGACAGATACACCGAAAGCCAGGCCCAGGACAGCGTCTAATGCAAATGCCCCTGGTCAGTGATCACCACAAGTGAGGCATATTTACTAAAGTGTAAGTTTTGTTCTTGTCTAAATGCACTAAGTTTGTGTCAATACGTCAGTCTTATTTTCTTGGTCACTGCTTAATTATTTCAAATAGAATTTAGGCTATTGGAAGTGTAATGTGATGAAATTTTGCTGATATAAATTTCCCATAGACTTCATTATAATCAAATAATCCAATTTTTTTTTAAATGATTTCCTGTTTCTCTGTAATAATAAAACAGTATGTTGTACTTGATCCAAACTAAGATATAATTAATCCTTATTGGAAGCAAAAACAGCTTTTGAGGGTTTTTTAATGTTTACATGATTTTCTAGTAGACTTAACATATGAAGATCCAAATTACGGAAAAGTTTTGTTTTTCTTATTGGTTTTGCATTATGTACTGTTAATATATAAAATATAAGTACAGGTATGGGACTTGTTATCCAGAATGCTCGGGACCTGGGGTTTTCCGGATAATGGGTCTTTCCATAATTTGGGTCTTCATGCCTTAAGTCTACTAGAAATTCATTTAAACATTAAATAAACCCAATAGGCTGGTTTTGCTTCCAATAAGGATTAATTATATCTTAGTTGGGATCAAGTAAAAGCAACTGTATTATTATTACACAGAAAAAGGAAAGCATGTTTAAAAAGTTGGATTATTTGGAAAATAAAATGGAGTCTATGGGAGACAGCCATTCCGTAATTCGGAGCTTTCTGGATATTGGGTTTCCAGATAAGGGATCCTATACCTGTATAACATATCTGGACAGTGCAAATGTCTGGATTACAGGATTATTGATTCTTTCCTTGCTATTGAACAAAAATATTTACTAGATTAAGTAATTTGCTGCAGAAAATGTAGGTTGAGGCAGTATAAAATCAAATATGAATGGGGTAATGTAGTAAAAGTTGCCTGGTCTAGTCACCCACGGCAACCAGCTTGTAACATTTACTAGTGACACGTTTAAAAGCAAACATTTAAATTGTTGCTGTTGGTTATTAGACATCGTGCGATGTTTATGACTTTTATTAAATTAATTGATTTGTGCTTATTTATTAACATAGGTGTAAAACCTATATGTTAACGAATAATATCTACTACAGAATGATACATAAAGAAAGAACAATGACATTTTTTTTTTTTTTGCTGTTAATTTTTCTTGTAGGAGATGGACACTACCACAGGACCAACACAACCGAAGACAAGTCCAGAAGTAACACAAGGCAGAGTTTTAAATGAAAATGACTGGAGAGACAACTGGGAGAAGAGGAAGATAGGATTTCATGAAAAGAATATACATGTGTCGGTATAGGTATCTGGTTCATAATTTCCGATTGTATTTTTATGTTCCTTGATCCGTGTATTCACGGATCTAATGGTTTTACCCACACACATCATACCACATGGGCATTTCAGCACATAAATGTCTTGAGTGCTACTACAGGTGGCAAATGTTTCCAGAGGAATCTCAGTACCTTTTGTGGGATGGTGCATATTAGGGCCTTTTATTATTGATGAGCAACAATTACAGTTGTAGCAGGGGAAGGTACCCAGCCTGTTATGTACGACTTGGGCCTTCTGTCTGGGTTCAGTGTTGCTAAGTAAATCTTTCAGTGTTGAGCCTCTTTTGTAAGAGAAACGTGGGGGTTCTTTAAATAGGTGGCCACATTCTTTATCCATCTGTAATAGGGGCCAAATTTGTTTAATTTTTGGCTTTGATTACTATATTTACTGACAAAAGTTTATGTTTCTGCCTCTGAATCAATAAACTTTCACATGGGATCTCTCTTACGTCATCCAATACCCTGTTAAGTTTTTTATTGGGGTTACCTCTCGCCTTAAAGCGTTGTGTAAGGTCACTTGCAGCTTGTTCAAATAATAGATCATTGGAGGCAATTTTTCTTGCTCTCACATACTAATGTTTAGGTATGGACTATGAAAAATGGACAGATACATTTTGATATTTTTTCTGTATTTTTCTGTGTTTTTTCTGTATTTATTATCCAATTACCCAATTACCTTTTTTTCACTATAATGAGGTGAATTGGGGGAGGATCCTGGGCTAGAGGATACCCTTCACCACATACATTTGTACTCGAAACATGTAGTGTTTACACTGCTAATAAAAAAGAACACTTGCAGTTTTATAATACTGCCTGGAAGCTGTCTATTCCTTTATACAATTTATCTTGATGTAGACTTTATGAAAGGAGGTTCTTACCTGAAATGTTATCTGCCTCAACTGCACAATTATTTATTTGGCCTGTCTCAAATGCCCAATACATTATCTGTTTTTATTTTCATGGTCCATAATTAGTCAAAATGATTTCTGTACCTAATCAATAGTTCGCTTACCTGTTTTTTGATGATTTTGAGACATAAAGGAGAAGGAAAGCCACTGATGCAGTTTATTCCCAATAGATTAGTCATGGTAGTGCAAGACAGAACATTATATTTATTCTATAGAATGCTTTACCATACCTGCGGTGTTTCTTTCCACTGAGAACTCAGAACAGCGGCACCGTGAGTGTAATTAGGTGTATTTACAAAGACTTCTGATAAAGCTTACATGATGTTAACCTTTCCTTCTTCTTTAAGTGCCATATTTGTGTTTTCAGATTTCTATCAGAGTTTGTAGAAGATATGGTGAACAAAAGAGCACAAATCCGCATCTTTTTCCCTCTTTGTGGAAAAGCTGTGGATATGAAATGGTATGTACATTTTTCCTCACTTGCCATTATACCTTAAAGGCTTTGATCTTTAGATCTGTATCTACTGTGTAGGCAGTGAATATATTGAGATGGTATCATGTCTTTAAAAAAATATTCGGAATGGCACCAATTAGTGTATTCACTTTGAATAAGGTCAAGTATGAGACTATTTTATACCAAATATGAATCATGCAAAAAGTGCTGTAATACAACTGAATCCTAGATTCAGTGAGTTTGTACAAGATACCCTAGATTAGTTGCAATTCAGATTAGGCACTTAAGCAGCCCCAGTTCGGAAGAGGCAGTAATTGAGAATTAGCAGTGAGGTTCCATCTTTGTATGTCAAGGGTGGGTTAATATGTAGTGTTGCTATATTATTAACAAAAAAGTTAACACCTAATAAATTTACAATGTATATGATTGATAAGGCGAGTAAAACATTATGCTGCCTGCTTATCCTCATATTCGTGTTTACTTCCTAAATTGGCTATAGACTGGACACAGCCCCATGGTATATGGGACATATACTTTATAGTGTTCTGTATATTTGGATTTGCAAGAAGTAAGTAATAGCTTTTTCAGCTGCCAATGATGGCTAGCATCACAATCTGTGAGCCTCTGTAAATAACTCTGTGACAGTTCCAGTGTTTTTCCCTCCCACCAATGTATTTTCATGAAATCTTTCCATGGTACTTACACATTTCATCTTCTCTAAATGTTAAAACCTGGCTTGCTCATAGTCATTGCCTTGCAGGCTAGCTGACATGGGACATAGCATTGTTGGAGTTGATGTGTCTGAAATGGGATTAAAGGAGTTCTTTGAAGAACAAAACATTCCTTATGTTGAAGAAACCCTTCCTGAGATTCCTGGTGCCAAGGTGTTTAAGGTCTGTTTAATGGCATTTCCTTTCTTATCTTTCATATCCTAAACAAAGAGATCCAGTTCAAAGGCACCAACATATAAAAGAAACTATGCCAACCCAAGTATATATTTTCCAACTTCTACAATGATCCCATAAACCTATTTGTTTTTTCTCAAAAAAGAATGTGCCTTTGCATTTAGTATTATGATTGCCACACTGTTTACAGATTTTGAGGATGTTAATATCTTTTTGACTTTACATCCATTTGAAGGGTTGGATTTGATGTAGTGGACAAATGTCTTGTTTTCAATGAAAATTAACTATTTAACTGTATAATTTTGTGTGCAACAAAATTGTTCTAAGGCTGCTGGGAAGGTTTTAGTACAAAAAGCCTACATGCTTATAAAATTCACGAACGTGACGCACTCTATTAAATCATCTATTCATGTCCGTGTGCTGCCTTAAGTAGCATAGATAGGAATGCCAGTAACAAATGCACTCCTGGACTTCATAAAATGATGAAAGGTGATATTTATTGTCAACGTGTAGGTCCTATTGGGATGTTATGTCTTGAGAAAGGTCCTAATGGGGGCCGAAAAGTTGACAATAAATATTGCCTTTTTCTTCACCATATATTTTATATATACAAATGGGATCTGTTATCAAGAAACCTATTATTCAGAAAGCTCCAAGTTACGGAAAGGCCATATACCATAGACTCAATTTTAGCCAAATAATCCAAATTTTTGATTTCCTTTTTTTTTTGTTATAAAACAGTACCTTGTACTTGATCCAAACTAAGATATAATTAATTCTTATTGGATGGAAAACCAGCCTACTGGGTTTATTTAATGTTCACATGATTTTCTAGTAGACTTAAGGTATGAAGACCAAAATCAGTTATATCTCCACTTTCATAAGGAAACATTTTAAATATTGAACTTATATTTAGTTGTACTGTATAACCCCACCTTTGCTTTATCTAAATCCACTAAAAGACTTGAGTAGGTATCTGCTTTATTGCTATTCTGATGTATGTTTTTTCTTCCAGAGCACATCTGGCAATATTTCACTGTACTGCTGCAATATGTTTGACTTATCAAGGTAATGTTATTACAAAACAGACAGCTGCCAATTTATACAAATAAATGAATGGACCAAAAAGCAATCTTAAAGGGATACAGTCATGGGAAAACATGTTTTTGTTTTCAAAATGCATCAGTTAATAGTGCTGCTGCAGCAGAATTCTGCTGTGAAATCCGTTTTACAAAAGAGAAAACTGTTTTTTTTTTATATTTAATTTTGAAATATGATATGAGGCTAGACATATTGTCATTTTCCAAAGTCATGTGACTTGTGCTCTAATAAGCTTCAGTCCCTCTTTACTGCTGCAGTACAAGTTGGAATGATATCACCCCCTCCAGGGGCGGAACTACCGGGGGAGCAGGGGGTGCGAGGGGGCCAGGGTCCGCACCCCCTCAGGGCCCCCCGGCAGTCCACCCGCCGCATGTTCGGCGGCCAGTTCCGGGTTTACGGAGGGGGCGGGGGCCGGCTGCACGTCCTGCGCCAGGGCCCGCCCCCCTCTAGTTCAGTTTTTGACCCCCTCCCTTCTCCCTCCCCAGCAGCCCATCAGCAGTACAATGGGAAGGTAACCAAATAACAGCTCAGAACAGCACTCAATAGTAAAATCCAGGTTCCACTTCGACACATTCAGTTACATTGAGTAGAAGAAACAACAGCCTGCCTAAAAGCAGTTCCATCATGAAGTGCTGGCTCTTTCTGAAAGCACATGACCAGCTAAAATGACCTGAGATTGTTACCTACACAACAATATTACAACTAAAAAAAATACACTTGTTGGGTTAGGAATAAATTTTTACAGGGTACAGTGAATTATTTGCGGTGTAAACAGTGTAATTTAGAAATAAAAACTACACCATAAAATCATGACAGAATCCATTTAAATAGGCCCCTTAGTGTTTTTGTTATAAGAGGTATATTACTATTACTTTTTCTAAAACTAACTTGAAGAAGCTGGCTGACATATAAAATTGTTTTAGAGGTACTTTTCATGCCATGGGCCATTGCCCTAAATGTAATGACAAACTGTCACGGTCGGCACCCTAAACCAGAACTAGTGCCAAGCTCTCTGGTCTCGGCTCGGCTTCACCAGTAGCGTGACCGCCTTTGGCTTCGGGAGGAGCCCTCAGTGTACTCAGATGCCACCTGGACTTTTCGAGAGGAGCAAGGCGAGGAGTTCTGGCAAGCAAAGGGACATGACTGTTGTTAAAGTCAGTTAGGCCGAAGGTCGTGGTATAATAACGTAAGACAGATTTGTGGTCAGACAGGCCGGGTCGAGGCAGGCAGATAGCTAGAGTCGTCAGGCAGGCAAGGGTCAAACCAGAACGTCAAACAGGAGGGTTAAGCAGAATCAAGGTCGGTTTCAGGCAAGTGTCAGGTTCCAGAGATCAGAGTAGTCAAACAGCCAGGCAGGGGTCAAAACAGATAATCAGGATCAGATTCAAACAGAATAGCAATACCTAACAGCACCAGGAACAAATTCTATCACAGCAATGACAAAAAAGAAAATGTCTCTTTAAATCCATTTGAAATTCGCGCCATTGTAATCACACCAGCGCGCATGCGCCTATTAAAACCAAAAGTGCGCGCGTGGCATGCATTAGGAAGCCAGCAGTGAAGGAGAAGGACGGTGCGGCGTGCGTCCCCGCCGCACCACCACTAGACCACCAAGGTAAGGATTCCTTACACAAACCTTCTCATAGTCTCCTAGTATTCTCATAGTTTTTGGCACCAAAACTGGCTGATAACATATTTTCATAATCTCATAAACCATTTGAACTCATGAACTCATGAATTGTTCCTATTTCAATTCATTTAGCTCAATCATTGGAAAGTTTGGTGGAATTTGGGACAGAGGAGCCATGGTTGCTATCAATTCTTGGGACAGGGAACGGTTAGTATTTTACATCTCCATTTGGATATTTTAATGTAGCAATATTACCTTTATGTAGATTCTGTAATTATAGTAGAAGTATCAATTTGTATCAACAATATAGTCTGTAATTTAGCTTAAATGTAAAACCTTGATTTTGCTTCCCCAGATTTTATGCTTTTCTGGGAATCAATACCATACAGGCAAGCAGTGTTTCCCCCACACCCTGGTTTTTACATTTTCCAGAAATGTACACCGCTTGGGAACTGTAAAATCAGGATTCTACTATATAGCAAAACAGTAATTAGAATTATACCCATTAGGATAATGGGTATAATTCAAACAGCAGAAGATATATATATATATATATAAAAACCCACTACGGTGCACTCATGACCCAAAGGCCGACAGCCTGGGTGCAGGTCAAACAGACATGTAATCAATACAAAAAAGCCGCACCGCACTATTCAATGAAAAAAATTCAAGTGTTTATTTATTCAATGTTTCGGCAACAACACACGTGCCGTCTTCATATATATATATATATATATATATATATATATATATATATATATATATATATATATAGTGCTAAATTGGCTTTATTATTGTTCTATCATACAGAGGAACTGGTTAATTGGTGCACCCCTTTAACCTAATATTTTCTCTGCTGCAAATAGGGGTAGAAGGCATGAGGCTAGGATTGATAAAATAGCCCAGCATCAATGTTATCTTATTTTACTGTTCTAGATATGCAAAGTTGATATTGACATTAATGGAAAATGACTGCCGATATCTACTGGTTACATGTGTGTATGATCCTAAACTGCATCCAGGTAAGTCACTGGAGATTTACATACAATGATCACAATGACAAATCTACAACAATCTAAAGTCATTTATATTTTACTACGACATACATAAAAAATGCATATGCAAAATCAGATGATAGGACAACTTATGTTACATAATAATGATACAGAGTTTTCACATTTGTGTTTGTTCCTTGTGCTGTACAAAAATATATGGCCCTGCAAAGCACAGGGGACAATGCAAAGTCTTATCCAGGAACTACAGGTTCTGTTATTACAGTATACCTCAAAACAAGACACTTTGTGAAATAGATTCACTTTTTTTCTTTGACATTTTAATAATATAGGCAATTGTTTTTTAAAGCCAAATGTAACAATAAAGGTTCCAATCCACTTACTAGCAGGGCCTTGCTGTGTGACTGTACATGACTGTGATGGTTCTTAGTATAAAATGCTTGATTTTGGGTTAATTGTTTGCACCAGATGTTTCTTTTAAGTTATTAAATTATTTAGGCATCATTACTTCTTACTGCATGATATAAGAAGAAGATATACCTACACTGGATGAAGTGTCATAAGCAATTTATCGTGTGTGTTAAGTAGACTTGGAACAGATTTTTATTAGCTAAAGCCTTCCTTAAAGGAACAGTAACACCAGAAAATTAAAGTGTTTGAATTAATGAAAATATAACGTTCTGTTGCCCTGAACTGGTACAACTGGTGTGTTTGCTTCAGAAACTATACTATAGTTTACATAAACAAGCTGTTGTGTAGCCATGGGGGCATGGGTGTCTGCAGAATATTTTTTCAGGGGGGGGGGCAAGGAAGAAAACATTACACAATTACTTGTACCCATATTTTGGTTTCCACACAAACCTAATAAAAGCTTTTTTTTTTTTATATGTATAAAGTAGCTGTTGCATATGTATAGCATTGCCATTCTATTAGTGATACAAACTCATTGTGTGCCACAACAGAACTTGGTATTTTCTAAATGACTAGCCAGCGGTTTGTAGAATGTTATTCCCTCTATAGTCCTAGTTACAGCTGGATACATACAGTGGTCATTTTACATACCCTAATTTTAAATTCTTCCATATTTTATACCATTTTTTTACCATTTTTGTGGTCCACCAATATATAATGCATAATACATTTCCCTGACTTTACACCATTTTTTCTGGTCCCCTGAAAAATGTAAAATGGGGGGGTAAAGTAAAAGCAGCAGGAAGAGGTTGTGCACAACAAAATGTTACTAGCATATGCATTCTATTTCAGTCTAGGGGAAAGCTGCTTTGTTCCCAAAGTGGCAGAAGGTTTAAAAATGTCATCCAAAAATAAACAATGCGGTGGATACAGCAGCAGGAGAGGGGGTGAGGTGCAAAAATATATATTATAATATTATGGATATCTATACATATATATAGAGTGAGGCAGAAAGTTATTAGAGATGGAGAAGTGAGTGCGGGGGTAACTCAGCAGAATGAGAAGGGAAAGGGTAAAATAGAGTGAAGCCATGTTTAGATGGGGTATACAATGGAGCAGCAGGGAAAGGAACTGTAGGGCTTAATGTGCTTTGTGGCAAATGCACTGACATAATGGCTGTGGGTTTTGTTGCCAACCAAACTGTACTTATAAGATGAAATATTGACTGTTGTTACACAGTTATACACAGGTTCATTATAGTCTCTATAACACACACAGGGTTTCTTAAACACAGCTGCCCTTACAGACACACATTAATACTAACCGCTAATTTGCACACATGCATAGATACATACAAAGACACACACATACACTGGCATTCACACTCTAAGCTTAACACAACAGATTCACACTTCTCTGCCCTGGGAAAGAAGCTGCTTCATCAGTAGGTGATTCACTCATTCCTCTCACAGTTGAGGAGCAGGAAGCTTCTCACAGAGGGAACGGGCAGAGCTAAACCGGATAGAATAGGCATTGGGACGGTCCATTATTTGAAGGGTGCTGACCACAAGATGTAAGCCTTATTATTAATAAGCTTATTGCAGGTTCTTAATGGTAATTTTAAGAAATGTGTTCAAAACAATATATATATATATATATATATATATATATATATATATATATATACTGTATATATATATATATATATAGCAAGGGGAAGTTGTGCTCAACCACTAACTTAAAAACATTAAGAGGGGGTGCAATGAGGTAGTGACCACAATATACATATAGTAGAAACAAGAGATCCTCTGCACTCAACCCATTATCAATATATTTAAGACAGAGACACTTTGTGCATACTGCTACTGAAAAATGCCTTACCCTTTAAACAACACAGGGATTGTTTGTCCATATATTGCAATATATTTAAGCTGGCCAACTACGTCAAAGTCATCCCTTATCTGGCCAGTCAAAATTGAGCATAGGACTGGCCAGATAAGGGATGACTTTGACGTAGTTGGCCAGCTTAAATATATTGCAATATATGGACAAACAATCCCTGTGTTGTTTAAAGGGTAAGGCATTTTTCAGTAGCAGTATGCACAAAGTGTCTCTGTCTTAAATATATTGATAATGGGTTGAGTGCAGAGGATCTCTTGTTTCTACTATATATATATATATATATATATACTGTATATATATATATATATATATATATATATACTGTATATATATATATATATATATATATATATATATATATAATAGAAGTCCAGGGAGAAGGCAGCCGTTCAAATGCGAAAAAGGAGAAAAGGTACAGGATAGCAGATAAGATAAGCTACATAGTATGCAATGGGATTCAGAACGTATATGCTATCTACTGTTTATCCTGTGCTTGAATGGCTGCCCCCATGGCTACACAGCACCTTATTTATATGAACTATAGTGGTGCTTCTATATATAACACACTGATTTTACCAGTGGGGGACAACAGTACATTATATTGTCATTCCTTTAAAACACTTAAATTTTTTGGTGTTACTGTTCCTTATGTTATGCAGTCCAATCCCTGATCACCACCTTACCAGCTCTATGCACCAGGCAGCTGCATCTCGAGCTTTATCTCTCCATCTTTGTTGTACTTCTGGTCCAGTGGAACAGTTGGATGTACAGCTTAATTAAAAACATAGTTTGAATAGTTTGTACGTGGGAAATCATTAATTAGCCATAAGCGCTTAATCGCTACAGTTAAGCAACAGTTATTTTTGGGCATAAAGGGGAAGTTTATAACTCGGTTGCCTTTTAGTGCAATATACATATTGTCATACTTTAAAAAAAAAATCTATTGCAAACAATGACAAATGAAAAACAATGGCAAATGTTATTAAATGTCTTCCTTGCAACATTATAAAGCCTTTAAGTTAAGCTGCCCTTTTCATCTACGATTTTACAATTAACAAAACTTTTTAAAGGTGAAGGAAAGGCACTTTCTACTTGGGGGTGCCAAAAGTTAAGCACCCCCAAGTGATTCTATTTACTTACCTGACACACGGGCCGTTGTTCCTATCAGCAGAAAATTGCACCAGTCTGGGGTTCCTCCAGCGAGTACCACGGAATAATCGTCTTCTGGCTTCTTCTTTCTTTTCGTGGCACATGTGTAGTAAAGCGAAAAGCCAAACTTGAACGAAAAAGCCAGATATTTTGTTCTACTGCACATGCATCTGCTGCAGGAAATTTGAAGAAAGAAGAAGCAAGAAGGTGATTGATCCGTAGTGCTTGCTGGAATAACCCCGGGCTGGTGCAGTTTTCTCATGATAGGAGAACCGGCACAGGGTGTCAGGTAAGTAGATACAATCACTTCGGGTGCCTGATTTTTGGCACCACCAAGTAAAAACAACTTTCCTTCTCCTTTAAAATAATCTTTTCTGTGTTCTGGGCATACGTTTCCAAGTTCTCACATGGCTGGCATATTACGTGGTCAGGGTTCACCCAGGATTCAGCTGAGCATACCTTATAACATATATTCTCTGTTAAACAGGGCCAGTCACCTTGTTGTCACCCTAAGTCACTTTTGTTGTGGACACTAGCTTTCAGTGGAAGGGTTTGAACGGCAGGCATCTCTGTCTGGACCCCTTAAAAGACAGCTCTGACCTTAATAGTGTTTGTACTGTTTTCTACTTTTTAGGGCCTCCGTTTTACATATCCGATACAGCTAGAGAAAGCTTGCTTGGTAAGTGACTTGCTTACTATTGTCTCCACTAAAGTGAATACAGGTATGGGATCTATTATACACAAAGCTTGGGACATGTGGTTTTCCAGATAAGGACAATATTTTTTTTCCTATAACTTGGATCACCATAAATTAAGGGACGGAAGCATTTGGTTTGTAAAACCAAAAAATATATAAATAAAAAGCTTAGCTGGTTTTAGGTTGCTAAGCAAAAACCCCACTTGGGAGCAAGCCAAGGTATTCGGATACAGAAACCACATGAGACTTCAGGAACTCACACGTGCTAGTGTCCAAAGGCTTGAACATGAATAAATCATTTCTAGTAGGATTGTTTTGCCACCAATATGGATTTATGCAACTTAGGGGCACATTTACTATTGGTCGAATATCGAGGGTTAATTAACCCTCGATATTTGACCGTTAAAGTAAAATCCTTTGACTTCGAATATCGAAGTCCAAGCATTTACCGCTATTTGTTCATTCAAATGATCGTAGGAAAAATCGTTCGATCGAACAATTAAATCCTTTGATCGAACGATTTTCCTTCGATCCCAAATTGCCAAGAAAGCCTATGGGGACCTTCCCCATAGGCTAACATCGGTGCTCCGTTGGTTTTTAGGTGGCGAAGTAGGTGGTCAAAGTTTTTTTTTAAAGAGACAGTACTTCGACTATTGAATGGTCGTATAGTCGAACGATTTTGAGTTTGAATCGTTCGATTCGAAGTTGAAGTCGTAGTCGAAGATCGAAGTAGCCAATTCGATGGTCGAAGTAGCCAAAAAAATACTTCGAAATTCGAAAGTATTTTTTTATTCTAATTCTTCACTCGAGCTAAGTAAATGTGCACCTAAGTCTCCATCACATACAAGGTACTGTTTTTTTATTATAGAAAAGGAAATAAATATAGAATTATTTTCTTAAAATAGACTTTATATGAAATATCCTTGTAAACTGGAGCTTTTCAGATAATGTGTTTTTAGAATAAGGCATCCAATACCTGACCTAACATTTGGATTTCATATACTAATATTACTATATATATATATATATATATATATATATAAAAACAAATACAAGATTCCTCTGCACTCAACCCATTATCAATATATTTAAGACAGAGACATTTTGTGCATACTGCTACTGAAAAATGCCTTACCCTTTAAACAAAACAGGGATTGTTTGTCCATATATTGCAATATATTTAAGCTGGCCAACTACGTCAAAGTCATCCCATATCTGGCCAGTCCTATGCTCAATTTTCATCTGATTCATTAAGAATTCTATTCGTATTCGTCCCTTTTATAAAATGTATAATTAAAACATAGAATTCTTAATGAATCAGATGAAAATTGAGCATAGGACTGGCCAGATATGGGATGACTTTGACGTAGTTGGCCAGCTTAAATATATTGCAATATATGGACAAACAATCCCTGTTTTGTTTAAAGGGTAAGGCATTTTTCAGTAGCAGCATGCACAAAATGTCTCTGTCTTAAATATATTGATAATGGGTTGAGTGCAGAGGAATCTTGTATTTGTTTATATGTATTTTGTGGTCACACCCTCATTGCACCCCCGCCTAATGATTTTAAAAACTAGTGGTGAGCACAACTTTCCCTTGTTTATATATATATATATATATACATATATATACTAATATTTTTGTAACAATGGGCTTAGGTGGACACAAGTTAATTAGCATTATTGTTATTCATTAAAAGTATGTTGATTCAAAGATATTCCTTCCATGTTATCATACAGAACACCCATTTGTTTGCTACAAAAATGATGTACAAGTGCATATTGACTCAGGGGAGCCCTGATGCTTCTGCCAATCTGAACATGATGCTAATTCCAGCGTTCTCACATTGGGCTGCTTTAATAGGTGCAACAGACTTGAACTGTTTTTTTAGCAGAGAACTTCCATTACGAGATTTTTAGTCAAGTGTGTGTCCAACTTAACAAACAAATGCTTGCATTTTTGCATTCATCTTGGCTTATTGGCACAAAATGATGGCAAACACAATGCTGCACACGGCTACAATGATGCTGGGGGGGGGGGAATTCGGGTGAGGTCTGAAACAGCACATTGCACATTGCACATACAGTATGTGTATATTCAACAAGCAGGCATTTTCATTAATACGAGATAATTGGTATTTCATGAGATTACATTAGAAAAGACAATTGGTATTTCATCTATCATAATAAATATACCAATATATTCCCCTTGATATGCAAACTTTATACATGACATCTATTACTAAACTGTATCTTATCATGGAAAAAATACTGTTCCTACATATTCATTTGATTAACTTGTAGGTTTCCTATGTTCTTACATTTTCATTCTGTGCAAACAAGTACCAGCTTAACACTGTGCTTTCTTCATAGGGCAATCGTGTAATGTGAAGTTTTTGAAGACTATTGATTCTTTTACTGACGAGCAGAAAGATTGGGGACTTGATTATTACAATGATAATCTATATCTAGTAACACTAAAATCCAGTTCCTGATTGGACAAATAAAAAAGCCTGTTGGAGAAATACAAAGCCAGTCCCTTTTCCTAGTTTTTTCTAGGCATTTTATTCATTTACCTTAATAAATCCTGCCTGGGTGTTTAATGAAACAATATTTGAATTATTCCTTATTCATTATATGCCAGAAAAAGACTAGTATTTTCAAAATATACCCTTTCATAGTATTAAATAATGACATAACTGAATTGCAAATTGTTTGGCTAAAACGGGAGATTTACCTAAATTGTTTAATAAACCTGATTTTTTTGCATTATTGCAGTTTTTCATGTGTACAATTACAGACTGCTTAATTGCTGTTGGTAAAATCAAGGCACTCAGCTGTGCTGTGAAGGGAGAGAGTTCAGGGACAATCTAAGCTGCATACAGAATGGAATAAATAGATTGCACTGAGACACTCTGAGCAATAGTGATGAGCGAAATTGTTTGGCCATAGGCCATAATGGGTAAAACATTTTTGGCGAAGCAGGTCAGATTCGCCAATCACTACTGAGCACCAATGATTATGTTGTTGCAGCCAGATACATTATCAATGGGACAGTGTAGCGTAATCAACAAAAGAAGGGGCAACAAGAAAGTAGAGGGGTAGACCAATGGTTATGTTTTTGCAGCCAGCTCAGCAGTTGAAAGGGAAAAACTGAGAAGAATGTGGATAAGAGAAGGGGGCAAAGTGATAACACTCTATTTGGGGCGCCAGATACAGTGGGACAGGATAGACTGTGCAGTCTGGGAGCAAGAGAAAGTACATGTATCAATACATCAGACACATTTTGCAGCAGTATCACGTGTTAAAGTGATTGTCCATCTTTAAATTTAGTATTTAGTATGACATAGACATTATATTCTGAGACAATTTGCAATTTGTTTTCATTTCTTATTTTTTGTGGTTTTATCGTTTATGTAGCTTTTAGTCCAGCAGTTCTCCAATTTGCAATTTCATCAGCTACCTAGTTGCTACGGTCTTATTTACCTTAGCAGCCAGACAGTGGTTTGAATAAGAGACTGGAATATGAAGAAGCACTAAATAGAAATAAGAAGAAGCAAGAGCAATAAAGTTGTAGCCTCCCAGAGCAATTGTTTGTTTAGCTACCCAGGTCAGTGACCACAATTTGAAAGCTGGAAAGAAGTAGAATAGGATAACTCAATAATTAAAAAACTATTGTAAAACATTAAGACCAATTGCAAAGTTGCTAGGAATAGGACATTCTATAACAAACTAATAGCTAGATTAAAGGTGAACCACCACTTTAACTATTCCTATTTATGTCAATGGCAGCATTGGTTTTATTTGTGTGTTTTAATTCATCGTATTCAGTGTGTCTTTTTTTGGCCTCAAAGAGATAATCACATTGGTCCCTGAAAGAAAGCAAGCCTTGACAACATTACTTGACTGTCAGGTTAAATAGAAAGATCAAGTAATGTGTCAGTGTGCCAGTAATGAGCCTGTAACAATTTAATATATAAACCTTCATCTCTATTTCCCGGATCTCTCCCACAATCGGAAGAAAAAATGAAGCACATTTAAACATTAGTGTAGAGTCATTGTGCGCCATCTGATAAAGTATACATTTCCTTGCATTCAGCAAGATTATGCAATACAGTAATACTTACCTTAATTTGTTAAAGGGGGTTAAAACATCAGTGACTCCCAGATGGGACACATGGGGAACAGCACATTGGAATGAATGTGTTTGTCCTAAATGTATGCCACAATGGATTTCTAGAACGGGGGCAGGCTTTTTTATTATGATGTGATTATTTATAGGCCTATGAATAAGTGCCTGTGGGTGCGAAACGCGTAGGGCGGAGTATCGGTTGGTCTGTATGCCTACTTTTTTAATATTTATGATGAATAAAAAGTGATTTTTTAACTGAGGATTGACTGGAAATATATCTTTGAATTTTTGAATTGAGTGCCCTTTTGGAGTTGGGGGCTATGTTTCCAGCACGTGGCCCTTTTTGACAGGCCTATATAGACTGCAGCAGTTGAGTAGTAAAGTTTTTGCTATAGGAATATGTCTCCTCTCCCTCATGCAGTATGAGAGTTAGTAAGTAACTAATACATAAATGCCTCCTACCAACAGCTACTGCCCAATAATCAAACAGTTACCTGACCGGGAAAACTAGACTACAGTAGAACCCCCATTTTATGTTTTTCCGGGGACCAGAAAAAAATGGTGTAAAATCCAGAAAAATTTTAAATCAGTAAAATGTATTATGCATATATATATACGTAGGTGGGACCACAAAACAACAATTTAAATGAGGAAAAACTTAAAATGGGGGTTCTACTGTACTACTGTACATTCGCTCCAGGCACCCTGTAAAATAGCTTTACATTTGAGTTGAACAATGTGGAAAGGGAATTATTTTTCTTTCCCCCAATGCTAAATTCAAGTTTCTGAAGTTAAAAGCAGGATTTTGAGAGTTTAAATAAAGCCGGCCTGTTCCTTGGTGTTTATTTTCACATAGAATTAGCTTATAAAGAAATTATACAATGTCCACCAATAAATTACCATCAAACTGTAAAATAAGTCATTTTACAGTTCTGTTAATTTACATCAACTCTTGTTTTTCCCTCAATAACCAATAGATGGCATACTATAACAACATCTAGCATGTGAATTCTTTATATTGCAGTCATGTGACACGTCCCGGCATAATCAGCTTTTTGGAATTATTGTGGAGGATAACCATTACAAGCAATGTTATCCCCGGCTTCTGAGGAAATCAAGAACATGAAAGATTTTTTTGGAAGAAACAGAGCTGAATTTGCTTGAATGCAAGATTTGCTTTGAAAAGCACAGCCAGCAGCAGAAACACAGGCCTAAAAACCTTCCATGTGGCCATGTGATTTGCCAGGAATGTGTTTTAGCTCTCTTTCCTCAAGGAAGCTCAAGATTAGAATGCCCATTCTGTCGTTAGGCCTACAGAACTTTGGAAACAAGTATCTGCTTACCTGTCCTGCACTTAATGGAAATGGTAACTCGTGTGGTTCCTGATCAGCTGGACTCTCCATCAACAAGTCATGTCACCAAGCTGTGGCCTGCTAGTTTCAATCTGAGTCTATCATTTGGTGGCTCTTGTTCAACCCAACTGGTATAGCACTGTGTAAGAAGACTGGTCGTCTAGTTGTAGCACATGATGGCAAAATAAGAATTGGTGTATTCTCTATGAGTGGAAAATGCATTCAATAGATTGGTGTTAAATCAGACACCCCTAACGCTATTGTTTATGCTTTGGATGTCACTGTCACGCAAGACAGCTGTATAGTGGTGACAGACGCTGGTGATCATTCTGTCAAGGTGTTTGATTGATCAGGGAAGACCACATTAGTTGTCGAACAGACCTTTTTACTGCCCTGGGGCTTGTGCATCAACCTCAAAATGAAGTTATAGTGTCAGACTCTGATGCTGGCAACCTTGTTCTGGTGGTTGCAGACTTTAAACAAGGGATGGTTAAGAAAATGCTAAAACTTTATTCCAACTTAACTCATCCAAGAGAAATTGTAGTGTGCCCAACCAGTGGATCTGTGGTCGTGGTTGAACATCTGTCAAAGGATAGCAAGAATTCCAGCAACACTCGAATAAAGATTTTCAGTAGCGCTATGAAACGCATATGGCAAATCGATAGTTTTGGCTTGAGTCCATTCCTTCCTTTAGCAGTGCACACAACTGGAGTGGCATTTGATCGTGAGGGCAATATCTTGGTTGCTGATGTGAATAACAGATGTGTTGTTTGTTTAGATACAACAGATAAATGTCGTTTTCTAAAACATGTTGCCAGTGGGTTTTCTTATCCAGTGTCGCTGACAACGTTAAAGGATGGCTCAGTTGTTGTGTTAGATAGTGGAAACCGCTCTGTGTTGTGTACAGCCCTTAACTGGATGTTTAATATTAATATCTTGATCCTTCTTCAATTTTAATAGCTTGATCTTTTAAAATCATGTGACCAGTAGTCATCCGATTACCTAGGGATTGATATAAGTTTGTTTAGTAACCAGACAGACCCGGCTAGGAAAGCACAGAACCAAAACCTTTCCCTGCACATAGATCTTTCAATTTACCAAAACGAATAATTTTATATAAAAACAGATTGCATACTTAAAGGGGTGGTTCATCGTTATGGTAACTTTTACTATGTTTTAGAATGGCTAATTCTAAGCAACTTTTCAATTGGCCTTCATTTTTTAATTTTTTTAGTGTTTTTAATTATTTGCCTTTTTCTTCTGACTCTTTCCACTTTTCAGATGGGGGTCACTGACCCCATCTAAAAAACAAATGCTCTGTAAGGCTACAAATTTATTGTTATTGATACCTTTTATTACTCATCTTTCTATTCAGGCCTCTCTTATTCATATTCCAGTCTCTTATTCAAATCAATGCATGGTTGGGTGGGGTAATTTGGACCCTAGCAACTTGACTGCTGAAATTGCAGCTCAAAAACCACAAATAATAAAAAATGAAAACCAACTGCAGATATTGCTCTCTACATCATATTAAAAGTTTATTTAAAGGTGGACAACCCCTTTAAAGGGATTCTGTCATGATTTTTATGGTATAGTTTTTATTACTAAATTACACTGTTATTACAGTGTAAATTCATACTACCTTTTAAAATTGTATTCTTGAACCAATAAATGTTGGTGTGCAGGCAGCCATATCAGGTCATTTTCCTGGTCATGAACTTTCAGAAAGAGCCAGCATTTCACAATCCAACTGCTTTCAGATAAGCTATTGTTTCTCCTACTCTATGTAACCGAAAAAGTTAGCTAGACTTGGATTTTTAATATTGACAGACTGCTGTTCTTATGTCTGCCGCTAAAGGCATGGGAGCATTTTTAGCAATGCAGGTCTCAGGGAGCTGTTAGCTGGTTTCCTACCCATTGTTCTGCTGATGGGATGCTGGGGCTAAAGGAAGGGGATGATATCACCACAACTTGCAGTGCAACAGTTAAGTTTAGTCACATGCCTGAGGGTACCTGGGAAACTAAAAACATCTAGCCCCATGTCAGATTTCAAAATTAAATGTAAAAAATTATGTTTGCTCTTTTAAAAAATGCATTTCAATGCAGGATTCGGCTTCCTATGAGAGAATCCCTTTAACTATTTGATACAATCAATATTTAATCTAGATATAGTGAAGGCTTTAGTATAATCAGGTCATGCATAAGCTACATAAATGATACATATATAGCTACATAAATGATACATATATATTCTGTCAACGTTTTCAGAAGATACGAACTGCTAAATTTAGTGTTAATTCAGTTCTAGTTCTTTGTCTTAAACTTTAATAGAGTTTTCACGTGATAAACCATGAGATATGTTTTTCTAAATTGGATTGTATCTCAAATTGAATCTGTCCATGAGTCTTTTTGTGAAAAACCATTTTCTCACTGAATTGAACCTGGTCCAGTATCTGAAACATTTTAACATTAAATAGTTGACAAAAAATTATTTTAGAACAAAAAAAAGGATTCTTGTAAAATTAAAAGTGTTTTATAAAATACTGTTTCTAAAGCTTTTCTGCGGGCATGATATCATTGCAATATGCACTGCATGGCTATTCAGATCCATTATACTATGGCAATAAAGGAGGAATGCAAGAAGGATACTTTAGAGAGTCTACTAATGTCATTGCAGTATGGAAACAATTACTGTATTATATAGTAGTCTACAGAAGTGTAGTATTTGTGAATGTAATAACTTATCACTCATTCTAATGAGTAATATGTAGAGGTGGTGATGTAAAGTAGTAACGATGCAAACTTTGGTCCAGATCAACCAATAGCAACCATTCAGCAGGTAGCATATAATGGCCTAATGACTAAAAGTAGATTTGTATTAGTTTCTATTGTTTGTTATAAGTGAAACAAACTTTCCAGCTTTTATTTCATTTCTGAAACATACCCCTCCACATACCTGCCTATTAGTCCTCATTTTCTGCTTAACAGAACAAAAACAATAAATGCAGATGTATTTATATGTGAAATTCACTGCATATTTTGGGGAAAAAATAATTTCCAGAAAATGTGATATTTGTATTTAAGTGGTTATGAGTGGTTATAGAATGACAATTCCAAACAACTTTTCAATGGGTCTTCATTATTTATTTTGTACAGTTTTTTAAATTATTTGCCTTTTTCTAGCTTTTAAAATGGGGGTCAATGATCCCATCTAAAAACAATTGTTATTGCTACTTTTTATTACTCATCATTCTATCCATGTTCTCTCCTATTCATATTCCAGTATCTTATTCAAATCAATGCATGGTTGCTAGGGTAATTTGAAGCCTATGAAAGCCTACGAAAACTAATCGCAAATTGTCTCAGAATATCACTCTCTACTTCATACATTTGAGTTAACTCAAAGGTGAACAACTCCTTTAAAACTATACATCACTTCCGGGGGGCGGACCCAAAGATGGCCGCATTTTATTTGAGCTCCTGACCAGGATTACCTATTTGCCGTAATTACAAAGCTGCCTTTGCTCCAAGCGGCTCTATTACATTGACGGGGTAACAGGATACAGAGGGGTAACGATTGTTACCAGCATCGGGCTCCCCTCCCATCAGAAGGGGGGCCCTTACACTTCCCTACGGGCCTAGACCATGCTTCTGTCGGCTACGCGCCAGCGGTGCCTACCTTGCCTGCTCAGCCGGTTCGGCCAGATTGAGGTGCGGGCTGATCACCTCACCGGAGAAGCCAAACGATCCGGATCTTTACAGCGCCATACGCTGTGACAGCGGAGCTACCACGCGGCGCTTCTGCCCGCACACGCATTAAGGCCGTGCATTGCCTGTCACAAAGGCCTGCGGCATTCCTACCCGCGGACCCGGACCAGGCAGCGCATCATTGAGACACAGGGCTGGTGAGTGGAGATCCCCACCTTGAGTTTCCTGGGCCCCAACACTGGTCACGGGAGGGCGGTGCAACAAACGGCGCTCTTTTAATTCGAGCTGATCGCTGTGGCCATATCGTTCTCATTGACTTGGGGTGCCACTATCTTCACCTCGTGGACTTGGGGCTTGTTTCATATGACTTGTACCTCGGTTTTATACTTGTACAACGCCACAACCAGGGACAGCCTCTATATACCGGGTGACAATTCCTGGATGTGTCAAGGCTATCGCAACACTATTACGGGCCCAGCCCCTACCATATTTACTGGCTAGCGGTATTGGTTGGCCGCTTAACGTTATTGTGTCCTTAGTAACTGGCATTAACTTGACCTCAGGGCTTTGAGGCGGTTTTTCAACATTCCTTGATACTTTTTGGCCGTGGCCGCTATCGTTTTACCGAGGCTCTGCTTCACTCATGCCTTAATGTAACACAACACATTGATACTTCTCTACTACCCCCTACGTAGAGTCAACATATCTCCTACCTTCCTAGTACTGATAGTGCTAAAGAGGGACGAACGCATATTGCAACGGGGATAACTCTGTTAACTCTTGCACACCATGGATAAATATGTGGGCCGCTCTACCTCAAAACCTCAGAAACAATTGAAACAAAAACCAAAAGACAAAAAAGAACTGCCCGATTATGATCCAATGGAATCAGAATCTGAACTGTCCAATTCGCCTGCATCACCTAAAATACACCTACGAGACCTAGCACAAATGTTAGGACCTCTGCTAGATCAAAAACTGGCGGGAATTAAGGAGTCTATAACTGAAGTTTTGCAACAGCTGACCGCCCAGACTCAAAGGATAACGGATGCAGAACAAAGAATCAGCACCTTGGAGGACGAACTGGACAAAACGTAGCGGACTGTAGACACACAGCAGAGAGAGATCTCTATCCTTGTTGACAAAGTGATGATTTAGAAAATCGAAGCATGCGTAACCACCTTCGAATAGTTGGCATTCCGGAATCGGTGAAGGGTGCTGAATTGGAACAATTGTTAACCAAAAAACTACCGATTCTACTAAAAATGACGGAATCTCAGTCCAACATTGTCATAGAAAGGTTTCATAGAATCGGTCCTCCTCCTGCCACAGATTCTACGAGACCACGGCAGGTCATTTTGAGGCTGCTCAACTATTCTGATAAAGTCAATATTTTAACGACTTACAGAAGACTGAAAGCGGTACAGTACGAAGATCACCGCCTGCTTCTCTTCCAGGACTTTTCAGCTTCTGTCACTTCGAAACGGAAGGAGTTTTCCTCGGTCTGTACAGCCCTTTTTAATTCGGGATACAGATTTTCCTTGTTGTTCCCAGCGAAACTGAAAGTTATTGAAAAGGACACTGGTAGATCCTTGTTCTTTGAGAACCCGAAACTTGCCATGGAGTATCATAGAGAAAAATCTGGTCAACCCTGAATATGCTGGCTCTGAACACTCATAATGGCTTCATTTGTACCTATTGACTCTCATATTGTGCTATATTGCTTCGGACTGGAAAGACAGGGCAGTTGGAGAAGTATCTTTGGATTTCTGTTTTCTCTTTTTTTTTTCTTTATTTCACCTGTTCTAATTACTTACCTTTCTCACTTACTTACAAGTTTGACTATACTTGTGTTTAACATGTTTATATTACTGTTTTTCTTACGAATGTTTGCAATGGCTCAGACTCCGTACCTGCGGTATCTCAGCAATTTAATGACCATTATTTTCCCTTATGTCGGCTCGATCCAGGGACGCTGGCCTGCTCACTGGGACAGGCCACGCCCTACAATTTCTATACTCCTAGTTGTTGCTCATCGAAAACAGGGGGTGGGTTAAACCACGATAATGTCAAACACTGATGGAAATGTAGATTTGAATGCTAGGTCCATTACACATTTTCGGATACTCTCATGGAATGTAGGAGGACTTAACACCCCTATAAAAAGACGTAAAGTGCTTGACCGCTTAAGACAGGAACGGGCCCAGATAATTCTTTTGCAGGAAACCCACTGGCGGAGAAAAGATAAACAAATGTTGAAAAGTAAATGGTTACAATTTGTTGTAGAATCATCTTACAAATCTAAATCACGGGTGTAGCAATTTTAATTAGTAAAGATCTCCAATGTTCCATATTACGTACCCATAAAGACAAAAGTGGACGGTTATTGATCCTTGATTTAGACCTGAATGGCACGGTTTATTCGATAGTGAATGTATATGCTCCTAATGATGAAAATAAACCCTTTTTTATGAATGTCTTACAGACGATGAGCTCCTGGGGGTCGGAAAACATTATCTTTGGAGGTGACGTCAATGTGGTCTGGGACAATTCTATGGACAAATCGGGTAAATCCACTATTCATTCACGGAATAGGGCTTGGCCTTTACACACATTATGCGACACTTTGCAATTGTATGATACTTACAGACACGCATATCCTATCACAAAAGACTATACATGTTACTGGGGTGTCCATAAAACGCATTCGCGATTGGATTATTTTTTCATTTCTCAGCCGCTACTGCCGACACTAACTAAAGCCACGATTGGAAATATTGATATTTCTGATCATGCCCTGATATCGATTGTTCTTAAACTGAAAACTCCCTATGTAAGATCATTGAATTGGCGGTTCCCAGCCTATCTGAGCACTAATGCAGATTTTCAATTATTTCTTAAAACGAGTTGGGCTAACTATGTTGACGACAACATTGATCATTGGGATAATCCGCAACTCTTATGGGCAGCGGCAAAACCAGTACTGAGAGGGCAGATAATCTCATATCTGATCAAACAAAAAAAATCATACCAGGACAAATATACTCTTTTACAGAAACAATTGACAGAACATTACACAATTTTTAAAAGAACAAATGCAGAGGAGGACAAAAATAAATACAAGGAGACAAAATCGCTTTTTGATACTTTATTGACTGGAAAAGCTTATAACACGTTGAGCCATACGGCGAACCAATTTTATAGATATGGTAACAAATCCGGGAAATTACTGGCATATATAACTAAAAGACAGACCAGAACTACGTATATCCAAAAACTTAGATCAGCTACCGGTTGGACACATGATTCTAATGAGATTAGACGTATACTGACTGGCCATTTTAAAAACCTTTATGAAGCTCCGACTGATGATCCAGATGATGGTCTCAAATTCTTGCAGGAAGCCAACTTGTCAAAATTAATGGTCCATGACCGTGAAATTCTAGATGCACCTATAACGGAAAAAGAAATATCTGATACAATTCGTCACCTAAAAAATGGGAAAACGCCGGGACCTGATGGTTTCACCGCGGAGTTTTATAAACTTTTATTGCCAGACGTTGTCCCCCTTCTCAACACTTTATACTCAGATACGTTACAGGGTAACCCTTTATGGCATGAGGCTAATGTGGCCAGGATTATCTTAATTCCTAAAGAAGGCAGGGACCCAACTAATCCAAAATCGTATCGCCCAATCTCGCTTTTGAATCAGGACATAAAAATTCTAAACAAAATCATGGCTGATAGATTACAAAGAATATTACCTTCCATACTCACCGAAAATCAGGTAGGCTTTTTGAAACATAGATATCCAGTCCGGGCCCTCCGGCAAATCTTTACAACAATCTACGTTCATAACCTGGAAAAGAGAAAACATGGCATGTTAGTCAATTTAGATGCGGATAAGGCTTTTGATAGAATAAGACATATGCACCTGCATCGATTACTCAAGTTCCAACATTTTGGCATACATATGCTCAACCTGTTTAAAAATTTATATTTGACGCCTACTACATTTGTGAATGTGAATAATGTCAATTCGGACAGATTCCAAATTCATAGGGGTACACGCCAAGGCTGTCCGTTATCGCCTCTCCTTTTTAATGTGGCACTTGACCCATTACTAAGGCACTTATTGCGACACCAAGACCTGCATGGTATCGTAATAGGCCAATCAAGATTGCAGGTCACGGCATTTGCTGACGATATCCTACTGTTCCTTGGACAGCCTAAAACGGATATCCCAATAATCTTGCAACTAATCGAAAGGTTTGGTACCGTTGCAGGTTTTCAGATTAATTTAGATAAAACCGAAGCTTTGCAGCTGTGTCATTCGGACCCGGCGGATTGGCTCTCTCACTTTCCTTTTAAGAAAACCACACATAGTATCAAATATCTCGGTATTAGATTCCCATCACATCATAAAGATACCTATGCCTTGAATATACGGTCGATTATAGATACCATTCTGCGGGAGATAACTCAGTGGAAACATACTAACCTGACGTTTCTAGGTAAGATACACTTTATCAAAATGATCCTTTTTCCCAAATTGCTATATCCGCTGCAGATGTTACCTTATCACATAAAGAATGCAGATCTAAAAAAACTACATCAAGCATTTCGACTATTCATTTTGAATAAAAAGCGCTCGAGGATTAGTCTCTTTAAACTACAGCAGCCTAAACATTTAGGTGGAACTAACCTCCCGAATATCAGGGAGTATAATGAAGCAGCACTCCTCCGTTATGCTGGAGATTGGGTCCTAAACAGGGATCTTTATACCACAACATCTCTAGATTCCTACACAGCGCAAAATCACTCCCTCAATTATGCCCTACATTTGCCATTTCATAAAATCCCTATCTCATTACGTGATAATCCTATGTTTATTGACACATACAAGGCTTGGCGGGCGGTCAGGAATAGACAAAAGTTGTCTCTGAATGTTTCTCCCTACCTGTCATGGTTGGA
The DNA here is from genome assembly GCA_038501925.1 of Xenopus petersii. Lineage (NCBI taxonomy): Eukaryota > Metazoa > Chordata > Amphibia > Anura > Pipidae > Xenopus > Xenopus petersii. The sequence continues at coordinate 83,051,499 of CM076683.1, forward strand.
TAATGAAAATTTCCCTATAGGAGTCCGAAATCCTATTTTATTGCAATGGAAAGATAAAGGGCTACAAAATTTACACGACATAATGGATACTGATCACACTGTCTTTTCCCGGGCTAAATTGCTGGACAAATTTCCATTTACAGCACATCATGTCTTCCTAATTTTGCAACTTCTTCACTTCGCAACGACTCTGATTACGAAAATGTCAGACATTGATAAAACTAACCCGCTTAATGAACTTTGGAATAATAGACGGGTGAAACGGACAACGTCACAACTGTACCAAACGATCAGAACTCTGATCAACTTAGATGATACACAAAGACCAGGTTTTGCCTGGACCCTAGATATTCCAAATTACACAACTTCCGCTATTTTCCAACAACATACCAAAATTATGAAGTTACTTCCAGTCAGTAGGTACCAGGAAATGTCTCTGCAAATATTGCATAATTCATATCTGACTCCAATCAGAAGACATAAAATGGGATATCTGCCCTCTGCTAACTGCCTCCGATGCCATACCCCCAATGCGGATTTATTACATAGTCTTGCCCTTTCTTACAGACCTTCTGGAAGGAGGTTGCTAATTATGGTGCTCAGATGACTGGTAAACCAGTTAATGCGCAATTAGAATGGGCACTATTTAGTGACGTTACTACTTTGGCACGTTTTTCGAAATCTGACAAAGATTTCATGGGGAAACTGGCTGCGGTGGCCCGTAAAACGATTCTGCAACAGTGGCTTAATAACGATTCCCCCTCCATGGTAGTAGTAAAACAAAAATTACATTTCATTTTTCACATGGACTGGTTAGAAACTACGATTAAAAAGGAACTGAACACTGAAAAATTTTTTATGACATGGTCGACATATATAGAATCTTTACCTATGTTACTTAGGCACCTTACAGTAAACACATTTCGTTACACTACCTGGTACGATACAGCGCTACTTACGGAACATCCAGGGGTCATGGAATCGTCCCAGTATCTTAGAGATCAACGACTAGACCAACTACACACCAGTCAAACGCCCCCCGGGAGCCATCTCGCCAACAGGTTATTAGGCTCTTATTCACGGAATCCTATATAGGGGCTCTCTCTGATTATCGAAGTACTTTGTCTGAGCTGTTTGTTTAGTTTAATTTGTTATTGCTACTCTATTACAACATGTCTATTACATGAACATAATGTTACAAAACTGACATATACTTTGTATTTTTGATCGTATCTATGTAACTATTATGTGAAGATCCTTTAATAAAAACAAGTTTGAAAAAAAAAAAAACTATACATAATTTTCCTGAGCAGGGCTCATGGAGGCAGGTAATGAAGGTGTATTATCCAAAGTTCCACTGAACACAGAGGGATGTGTGGGGGTTTCCTTTAGAAAACATGATAGAATTGACCGTTATGTCAGTATCATAATAGAAATAATGTTTGTTTTAATTCAAATTAATAAGTTGCCAGTTTCATGTCACTGTTCCCTTAATCACAAGTTTCTTCTCAGTAGCAATAAATACAGTTTGCTAGTTCTACAGCTGTATGAATGGTCTGATACTATGGGGCCTATTTATCAAGCCTAGAAGTTTTCTGGTCGAGTGGTTAAAGGACAAATAATTTGATTTTTTATAGGGAAAAAATAGTTTTTCAAGATTTATTATGCTCCTAAGCATGTTTTTTGCCTTCAAGATTCTCGATAGTTTCAGGCTGTTTGCCCTGGTTTTCATTTGATAATCTTATAAATTCAGTTTTTAGGCAAAAACTCAATAAATTTGAAAATTCAGAGGGACAATTCGAATTGACGTTCGATTTTGTAGCAGCTTTGTCCTGCACTGATTTTAATGAGAATAATTATTGGTAAATTAAGGGCATTCGGGTTTGGGAGTTTGGTAGAATTTTTCTTTTTTTTTAAACTGAGAAAAAGTTGGATTTTAGTAAATAACCCCATGAACACCCTAGTGTGGATTGTCATTTTCGGCTCTTTGTGAGTTTATTTTGTTATAGAGAGGTGGAGACAGAGTTACAGAAAAGATTTTTAAAGTTGTTTGATTCATGGCAATGTGTCCCAAAAAGACACAGTGACTACATGACACACCATTATTTCATAATCAAATGGCCTTAGCAATATCTAGTACACTAACCCCAGCATTTCATGAAACTGGCACTAGCATTTCATAACACATGACCCTTAGCAATATACATAAGTTGTCTATATAAGTTCTGTTGTCTACTGTGCCCCTTGCCCCCAGGTCCATGCTTCAGAGTTTGGTTAAGAGTGAAAGGAAAGGCACATGGAAGGGAAAGGTAATGGGATGTGATATACCCAGGGTGAAGAGAGAGTGGAAAACAAAGAAGGCGTGCAGAAAGACAGTGAGGGGCTAACAACCCTAAACACAGAATTCTAAAAACATATATCCAATATAAAACCATATAGGTTTCTATATATATGGCCTGTACACCTTTTTTAAAATTACAATTATTTTAAAGTTTGGTTCTGGTAATCCTAACAACAAGACAGTGAACAAAGAAGTAATACAATGTCATCAATATTTTTCTGTTTGGGAAGCAAGGGTATTTCACACCATTAGGAATGAACGCTTCTCTTTTCAGTCACCATGAGAGCAAGATATGAGAAAGCACCAAAATAATCTTTATTCTCCTGCTAAATATAAGACAGTTGCACAGATAGCAGATGAACTCTTCACTGCATTGACTCTTCAATGCTCTTCCAGGCAGAGACCCCATCCTAACTGTGTATTCAACTTCTAGCACTTATGTATTTATTCTCACATAATATTTTCATATATTAATTAAAGGTAAATTATGCTATTGCTGAATTGTGTAATTTTGTACAAACACACACAGTTTAGTGGGAGGAATAGCAGGGGGCTATGCCGGGAAATCTGCTCTACTACTAGGGCTGCATTTAACCCTAGCCTCTACTTGGACAGTTCTTTTGTAAATATACAGCAGGTGTTTCTCTGCACACGTATTTACTTTGAACTTTGGCTAAAAAGCTCTGCCTTGGTGTCATTTGACAAAAAAATGTTTTTCCATATTGCAGTTGGTCTGTTCTCATACTTTTTGTCAAACTCCAGTGGTTTTACATGGTTGTTATTGACTAAAGGTGGTCATACACAGGCCGATATAAGGGCAGTGTATGGGGCCGTCCAATAGGCTTCCCCAGTCAATATCTGGCCGAAAGTCGCCAGATGTCGATCTGGCGGGTTTACCAGGGCCCACAATTAGATCAGCCCAATATTGCACACCTCAAGGTGGGCATATTGGGGAGAGATCCGCTCTTTTGGCGGCATCACCAAAGGAGAGGATCTCCAGGTGTATAGCCACCTTAACAGTTTATTTATGCCACCCTACAGGCTTCTGTTATGATGAAGGGGGATGAAGACTGTACCACTCTATTTATCAAAGAGTGAAGTTAGAGATCACCACCGTCCGCTAGAGTGAAATACCGCCTCTCTCCATTCATTTCTATGGGATTTTTAAAGACGTATTTATCAAAGGGGAAATTGAAAGTTTAGCATTTGATAAATACGCCTTTAAAAATCCCATTAAAATTAATGGAGAGAGGCGGTATTTCACACTAGCAGACTATGGCAATCTCTAACTTCACTCTTTGATAAATATATCCCCCCATTGTGTCACCACCTAAAATAATAATAATCACAAGTCGTTTACCTCATTTAATTATTATTATTTCATTCTTTCATAGAAAAGCTTACCATCTTAGCTTACACTTGTGCGCTAGAGGTTTATCTCCTCCTGGGACCTACAAGCTTTATATCTTTAGGATAAGGGCAAATGAAGCCTATCCAATGCTTTGCTCTGCCTGCAGATGGAGAGAAGCTGATCCACTCTAATCAGCAGTTTCCTCTATCTGCACTGAAGAGTAAAGCTTCTGCCTGCATGCGGCTACACCCCGAAGGTGAGGAGAAGCGGTGTGTTCCCTTGCCCCTCTATCGCTGCATTATGCAGCTGCGTTTCAAGCTTGCCAGTCTCTGTCACTATTCCTACTTCCCAGGTTTGAGGATTATATAAATTTTTCATGTCCATTAGATATTCCACGGAATTTACTAGTATTTCCTTTATAATTGGGAATCCTTTCCCAACCCAGGGTTCTGTGGAAATAGCCTTTATCAGGGTACAGGGACTAGACTAAATATACTAGTTTTCTTGCAGATTAGCCATGAGATCTTATAACATTTATACTTTCATTATGATGTACACACAAGAGATGTGAGGCAATCTAAAACTCTCCCACTCTTTCAGCCTCAATGAAACATTCTATTCTGTTAATGTGTTCTACCCTGTCTCTCTTTTTCTGGAGGGGAGTAGACATTTGGTAGATGGTTTCATATTTATGACTTTCCTACATGGGCATCTCATATGTGTAACCTTGGAACATGAGGTATGGAAGACCTTCTCATAAACAGTTCAAGGTTCTTGGGGTGACTTCTTCATAACAGGTAAGTTGAGGCACAATTCTTTCTCTTCACCTTTCCTTGACATAGACTGCTGTCCCTTCTTCCAAAATGGCCACCGTATTTCCCTTTCCTGTTTGCTTTATTTACCTTTCACTACCAACAACTTTATACTTCATAACATTATAGGAATTATACATTAACCATATAACAATTCACATTTTGCTTCCTTACATGTGCATTAGTTCTTATTAGCATTCTCTGATATAATTCTTAAAGGAAAACTATACCCCCCAAACAATGTAGGTCTCTATTAAAAGATACTGAGTAAAACAGCTCAGGTGTAAAACTCTGCTTCATGTAAATGAACCATTATCATAATAATATACTTTTTTAGTAGTATGTGCCATTGGGTAATCATAAATAGAAAATTGCCATTTTAAAAAATAAGGGCCGCCCCCTGGCATCGTAGGATTCACTGTGCACACACATACAAACCACATGTAAGGTCACATGAGCCAATTAACAGACAGAGTTGTGTCTTTTGCGTCCTCACTTCTTCCTGTTACAGTTAGGGGCCGATTCACAAAGAATTGAATGAAGAATTCGAATGAAAAAAATTCGAATTTCGAAGTATTTTTTGGGTACTTCGACCATCGAATTGGTTAAATTCGTTCGAATTCGAATGAAATCGAACGATTCGAAGTAAAAATCGTTCGACTATTCGACCATTCGATAGTCGAAGTACTTGCCCTTTAAAAAAAACTTCGACCTCCTACTTCGGCAGATAAAACCTACCGAAGTCAATGTTAGCCTATGGGGAAGGTCCCCATAGGCTTGCTAAGCTTTTTTTGATCGAAGGATTTTCCTTCGATCGTTTGATTAAAATCGTTCGAAACGTTCGATCGAACGATTAGCGCTAAATCCTTCGACTTCGATATTCGAAGTCAAAGGATTTCAATTAGAGGGTCGAATTTCGAAGTAATTTTAACTTCGAAATTCGACCCTTAATGAATCTGCCCCTTAGTGTTGTAGTATTTCTGGTCAGGTGATCTCTGAGGCAGCACAGATAGAGTCACCAAATGGTGGTTCAAGGCAAGAGATGTAAAAGGGCAATATTTATGTAAATATATATTCCAGTTTGGTAAGATTCTTTAATATGTCATTCAATTTGATATAAACTATCTGTTGCTTAAGTATTCATTTTGGGGGTATAGTTTTCCTTTAACTTATGTCCTATTATCTTCATTCACAATATCACATTTGTTTTACGTCTGTAATGATATGCATTGAATTGTTTTATTGTTTTATTGTTTTTGCAGTTAGTGTTATATTAGATGATGGCTAATTGGAAATGGAAATAATGACATGATTTTTATTTAAAAGCTCTGCAGCATAGGTTGTGGCTGGTTTAATTTGTATACAGTGTTGTTTGTGTTAATAAGAATTAGGTTAACTAATTATTATTATTAACATTTATTTATAGAGCGCCAACATATTGCACAGTGCTGACTAATTAATAAATACAGACTAACAACCTGTTCCATAAAGCATACAAGGTAATTGGAGATTATGCTTTTACAGAACTGGAGCAGTGCACCCACTTTAATATGCATACACAGGTGGAAGAATATCAGGTGTAGTAATTATAGCTTCCCCCCTCTGATAAAAGATAATGTTATAATTAAAGTTCTCCAGGACAATATTTTCAAGATGGCTAAAATATATACAGGTATGGGACCTGTTATGCAGAATGCTTGGGATCTGGGGTTTTCCGATAAGGGATCTAAAAGATCATTTATTAGATATTAATTATACCCAATAGCATTGTTTTGCTTCCAGTAAAGATTAATTATATCCTAGGATCAAGTACAAGGTACTGTGTTATTGTTACATAGCTACATGAGTCTATGGGAAATGTCCTTAATTCATGGCTTTCTGGATAACAGGTTTCTGGATAATGGATCCCATACTTGTGTAAAGTTTATGTAGACAGTTATTCTCTGCGCTTGAAAAAAAATAAAATAAAGAGGCCACATTAATATAGAAGACATCTAAGTGACACATCTAAGGGGCATGGTAGCAATGTGAACGAGTGTACTCAACCCCAAGGGGCCGATTCACGAAGGGTCGAATATCGAGGGTTAATTAACCCTCGATATTCGACTAGGAACTAAAATCGTTCGACTTCGAATATCGAAGTCGAACGATTTTGCGCAAATCCTGCGATCGATCGAAGGATTTTTCATTCGATCGAACGATTAAATCCTTCGAATCGAACGATTCGAAGGATTTCAATCCAACGATCGAAGGAAAATCCTTCGATCAAAAAATCCCAGGCAAGCCTATGGGGACCTTCTCCATAGGCTAACATTGACTTCGGTAGCTTTTAGCTGCCGAAGTAGGGGGTCGAAGTTTTTCTTAAAGAGACAGTACTTCGACTATCGAATGGTCGAATAGCAGAACAATTTTTAGTTCGAATCGTTCGATTTTCGTAGTCGAAGGTCGAAGTAGCCCATTCGATGGTCAAAGTAGCCCAAAAAAACTTCGAAATTCGAATTTTTTTAAATTCGAACCCTTCACTCGAATTCAGTGAATCGGCCCCCAAGTGTAGTAAAATATCCAGTGCACCTCAAAAAATTTTAACAAAAAAAAAATCACAAATGTCCTGGGGTATTTTGAATTACGTGAAGCCGACCTTCTAAATAATTCTAATTTTTGAAAAGGATTTCCTTTTTCTCTGGAATAATAAAACAGTACCTTGTACTTGATCCAAACTAAGCTGCATGAATGCATTTTGGTGGCAAATATTTAGAGGCACATTTATCAAGGATTGAATTTCGAATTCATGTGAGGTCTTTTCAACTCCCATAAACTCAAAATTCGAAATTTATCATTATAATCAAATTTTTAAAAGTTGGGTGAATTGGATCGACCCGAAAACGCAAACTCGAAGTTAGTGAATCGGCCCCCAAATGTATCCCTGGACCTCTCCCATTGATTTATAGAGCAATTCAGCAGGTTTTAGGCAGTCAAATTAGAGTTCTTAAAGGGCCAGAGTATGATAAATCTCGAAAATCAAATTCAATTTGAATTTGGATAACTACAAATGGAAGTTGTTTTGACAAATTGGCATGATTCAAATGTGGTTCTCTGAAGTTATGAAAAAGTACAGCAAAATGTTAATGCCATGCTGTATTCATAAAATGGTGTGTTGCTTTTGAGAATATGATGTCCTCTGGACTTCCTAGATTATCTTTATGTCAAGTGTGCATTGTAGAATTGCTTTCCCTTTTGCCAGTATACAAAAACAATGTTTTGGGTAGCTTAGGTACCCTTAATGATGTTGCAAGAGTTCTTATTGTTTTCACTATTAGACTTTCTTTAATTCTTTAACTTGTACATTAATAATAAATAATAATCACTGTTCTCCAAAAACATACCTGTTTATATTTTTCTCAAGTCGTGCTGGGATAGTAGCCTAGCTTACTGTTAACAAAGTAGTATGATTGGTAGATTTTAGATAGCATACACACTATTCATTGTGGAGTGCATTTTTTTATACCGATAAACAGTCAAACAAGATGCATAATTTCTATCTAGGCAACCAAGGGCACATGCCCAAGACTGCAGCTTCAGGGAGGCAGCCCTTGAGTGCCTATATAGCAAATATGCCCCTGATCAAATGGAGGGTCTGTGCCACTCTTTTTCCACTTATAGAGTTGTCACCAGGGTCAAACTAGGCCAAAGCAAAATACCTCCCTGTTTTGCACCCTAGGCACGTACCTACTCTGCCTACCTCTAGTTTTGGCCGTGGTTACATCTTTGATGTCAAAGCAGGTCTAGCTCCCTGACATTACCACTCTAGCTTGCTGGTGGACACTTGCAGTTTTTGGGATCACAGCTACCCCTGTCCTTTGTAACTGAATGTACTGTTCATGGACTAATCAAGAAGGGCCTAGGGCAGCATTGGATACACTGCATGTACAACAGTTAGGGCCGGAAGTAGGGGTAGGCAGAGTAGGCACGTGACTAGGGCGCAAAGCTGGGGGATTGCCAGGCACGTGCCTTCTCTGTCACCTACACCCAGTCCGGTCCCCTCTCTTCCCAACTCTCTGTGCTATTTCTGTGTCTTTATGCGTATGTGCATGTGAGTGCCAATTTGTGCATGTTTAGCCGACGCCACGACCAGCCAGGTTGCCTAAGGCGTCTGGCCCGGCTCTAGATCCAGTCATTAGTTTGGAGGCCAAACTGAGATAGGAAATGTAATTTTCACTTAATGTTATTTTCTTTTTCTATCTATCCATGACAGGAATGGCAATTCACTCATGTCAGAAAGGCAGATAACCTATGAGTAAATAGCCGGCACAAAATCACATTTGGGACACAGGTTGGGCAAATATTGCAGTTTGCAAATCTCATGCAAGTTTTCCCTATAAGGCAAGTTTTATCCAATTATAGGCTTATATAAACTTAGGTTTATGTTTAGCAGTTCTCCAGCAGCTACCTGATTGCTAGGGTGTTGTTTACCTTAGCAACCAGGCAGTGGTTAGGATGAGAGACTGGAATAAATAGGAAAGGAACTGAAAGAAAAGTAATACAAATAATAAAATTTTAGTCTCACAGAGCAACATTTTTTTGCTGCCAGTGACAGTGACCCTCATTTTAAAGTGGGAAAGGTGTAAAAGAGAAAGGCACATAATTCAAAAACTGGAGAGAAAAAAAGAATAAAGACCAAGTGCAAATTTGCTAGGAATACGACCTCCTATAACATAGTAAAAATGTAACTGAAATCACCTTTTCAAGAGAGTCGGAGGGAGCGCTTTTTAAACATCATCTGTGATTTGGCGGATTTTGTGATTGACAGCGGTTCTCTCAGCCCTGCACCGTGCGTTTTGTCAGGGGGCCGTATCAGTTGAGAGTGGGATATAGAGAGTGTGGGATATCCTCAGTGACCCTCTTAAATTCACAGTCAGGGCCGCCATCAGGGGGGACAGGGCGGACAAGTGTCCTGGGCCCGGGCATGAAGGGGGTGTGCATTTTTGAAAGAGACCGGCCCCCCTTACGAGCGCCGAAGCCTACGTCCATCTTTGAAGTCCTGAACAGCCGAAATGTGGAAGAGCTGAAAAGCTGAAGGACCCGAAGCCCCGATCAGTGAAAAGACCCAAAGCTACGAAAATAGCCGAAGTCCAAAGTGGCGAAAACACCCGAAGTCACAAAAACAGCCAAAATTTAAGTCCTGAAAAGACCCAAAGTCACTCTAACTTGTAAGGGGGGCCCTAGCGCCAATGTTGTTTTAAAAATATTTTTTTGAGGCCCCAATATTTTTTAACTTGTAAGGGGGGCCCTGGCGCCAATGTTGTTCTAAAAAAATATTTTTTGGGGCCCAATTTTTTTTAACTTGTAAGGGGGGGCCCTGGCGCCAATGTTGTTTTAAAAACTATTTTTTGGGGCCCCAATTTTTTTTTAAGCTATTGACCATCAATAGCTTTTTATAACTTTTGTATGTGGGGTGGTTACTTTATAGCACTGATGTCTGTGTGGTCTTTTAACTGTGATGTGGAGTGGGCGGGGTCTGGGGGGCTTGGGTGACAATGTGGGCGGGGCCTAGGGCCCCCCAAAAACGTTGTTGTACGCCCCGTGATTTCTAATGGTCCTGTTCACGGTTGTACATTCCACAGTGTCAGTAACAAAGACTATGGCGTTTTAGGATGAGGGAAGTTTGTGGAGTTTCTCGTGTAAGTGGCTAATCCTGGGTGAGGGTTGAACCAAGCGTCGGGAGGGGCCGGACTGGCAGCAGCAGCAGCGGCAGCGATAGGCTTTTCTTCTGACTGAAGTGAGCGGGTAATGGCGACAGCAGCAGGGCCGGGGATTGTCCTCTGCCAATAAGGAGAGATTAAAACTAAGGAAGCCGAACCCCTGTCCTCGCTCTGGGCTTCACTGGCCTCTATGGACCGCAATGGGATTTGTCTGTTCCGGAGTGATGCTTGTTCCCCTGCTACAGGAATCCAGGCGACATGTGCAGCATCGCTTTGGGGATTTCAATAAACATTCGATCTGAGTCGGATACTGTGGCCCCGGGGCGGGGGCCTGGGAATCGAGTAGCATTGTGCTGGTGGTGGGCGGCCGGCGGATCGGATGCAAAAGATGTCGGCTAGTAAGGTGATAGTGGCCGTGAGAGTCCGGCCCATGAACCGGAGAGGTAAATGTGCTTCACAGCCTCGGAGTTCCATTTCTAGGGATCATCTCCAACCTGTGGCTCTCACTGGGATTTGCACTTGACTTCCCACATAGTGGCGTGATGGGAGCTGAGCAGTTTGGCAGCAACCCGAGAGCCACAGCTTGAAGATCCCTGTCCTGGGAATAAGTCATGAACTCATTTGCTGCCCATAGCACTGCTGCATGGACTGTTCTGTTCTAGCAGTGTTCTCTGCCCTGAATCTTGTTGGACTACAGCTCTCTGCACTGACTGGCTTGCAGTTGTAGTTCACTAGCAAATATAGGGTTACAAGGTAGCAATCCCTGACCTTAAGTCTATTCATGGTTTCTTCTATGTGTCTGACAAATAAACAATACAAATATTTACCTAAATAGTTTTCCTTAACACAAACCTGGACAGTTTGTGCTCCTTTAGATATTGCCGAACTCCTATTCCATCATGTGCTATGCTGGGAGTTGTAGTTTACTGTGTTTCTAGCAGGTTAGACATTGTTATAACGGAGTTACAACTTTAATGAGTAGACCTCATGCCTTGAGTACTGCTATGGGTTTTACAGCCATGGGAAATATGTAGGCGCTTTATTAAGGCTTGATGCCACAGCCTGGCAGTCAGTATTTGCCTAAGGCACAAATCCATTCATCTTTTTATGCCCAACTTTATTTTTCCTCTTTGTAATTCACTTTTGACAGGTGGATGCAGAACCATGTTTACATACATATTGTCTGGATTTAGCAGCTACACAGGAACAGCTTTGACTTATGTATTTTCCTTTTACTGCTGACATAGTCTATAGTACTGTACAAATAAATTGTACAGTGTCACATACAGATACAGGGCAAGAAAACACTTGTGCTCCTTATAGTTTTGCAAATATACTGTAATTGGCAAGATACCTTAGTTTTTATAGAGGCATTGCACTTTTTAAACTGAGCTGCTTGTGGGTTGGGGTGGTTTAAGGGCTTTGGCTTGCAGCTAGGGGAGTAAAGAGAATGTTGGCATGTGTTTGCTGTGCTAGAGGATTAGAAATGTAATCATGCGCACAATAATTGTTTAATTTAGAATTGGATCTGAAGACAAAGTGCGTGGTGGAGATGGAAGGGAATCAGACAATTCTGCAGACTCCCCCTGCCAATGCCAAGCAAGGAGAGAACAGGTAAAAACATCTTGTATAGAAATCTAATTGCATAGCTGGTGTGGACTAGTGGCACTTGGGCAGCCATGATTCACTGAACCTTCAATGTTGTTTAGGCAGCCAGTATGTTGCTCAATAAGCACTGAGACTGAGTGCTGTACTTATAGGGGTAGTTCACCTTAAATTAACATTTAGTATGATGTAGGTGGTGATATTCTGAGACATTTTTAATTGGTCTTCATTTTATGTTTTTGAGTGACTTAGTTCAGTGATTCCCAGCCAGTGGCTTGTGAGCAACATGTAGCTCACCAACCCCATGAATGTTGCTCCTATTTCCCTTAAAGCAGGTGTGTATTTTTGATTCCTGGTTTGGAGACAAGTTTTGGTTGCTTAAAAAACCAGATGTACTGACAAACAAAGCCTCCTGGAGGCTGCCAGTCAACATAGGGACTAACAAATGGCCCCTCGGTGCTTATTTTGCACCACCAATGAATATGTTTCATGCTTGCATTGCTTCCCAACTCTTTTTAGATCTGAATGTTGCTCATGGGTAAAAAACGTTGGGGGCCCCTGAGTGTTAGCTTTTGTCCAGCAGCTCTCCAGTTTGGAATTTCTAGGGTCCCATTTACCTTAGCATTCCGACAATGGTTTGCATGTGGGACTGGAATGTGAATAGAAGAGTGCTTAAATAGGTAAGTTAGAAAAAGTAATAAAAAAGAAACAAAATCAGTACAATTATAGCCTTAGAGATCAATAGTTTTTTTTTGGCTTGGGTCAATGACACCAATATGAATACTGGAGAAAGGCACAAGAGGAAGACAGATAATTAAAAATGAACTGTAAAAAGGAAGACTAATTGAAAAGAACAGACATTAACAACAGGGCTTTAAAAACAACAAACTAAAAGTTGACGTACCCCTTTAAAATACTTTGTAGGTACTTATAAAGCCAGCTGTTATTATACAAAGGTACATTAAGGATGATGAAAGTATAGAAGTCATCAGTCTCAATTCACAAGTTTGTACTCTGATGATAGTGATAGTTACCCACAGCAACCAATCAGAATGTTGCCTTTATCAGTCTTATTGCAGTTGACTGATCAAAGCTAAAATCAGATTGGTTGCTATGGGTTTAAACTCCAGTATAAAATGTCTGGCTATGTGATTTCGTCCCACCAAGTGGTATTTTCAGGCAAACTCATTCTCCTACCCTGATTCCTTTCAGGTATGGATTGCATTAAACCTTGCAAACTATAAATACTATTTGATAAGAGCATCAAACTAGCAGCCTACAGACCCCGAAATACCCCCCCTCCCTATTTTCACAGGCTGTTGACAGCAAAGATGCTAGGAATTGTTGTATCAGCTGTACTTGGGCATGTCTACTCGATAACATATTTATATAACTGCAGCGACAAGCCAACACCGAACAAAGAAACAAACTTTTTTTTTTACCTTGCACATTCTAAATTTCTATTTTTAGTATGGCAGGAAAAGACATATATTAAGGCAGGGATCCCCAACCTTTTTTTCCCATGAGCAACATTCGGATGTAAAAAGCATTAGGGAGCAACACAAGAATGAAGATAGTCCCTTGGGGGGCAAAATAAGTGCAGTGATTGGCTATTTGGTAGCCACTATGTGGACTGGCAGCCTACAGGAGTTTCTGGTTGCCATTACACCTGGTTTTTATTCACCAAACCTTGCCTCCAAATCTGGAATTCAAAAATAAGCACCTGCTTTGAGGCTACTGAGAGCAACATCTAAGGATTTGGTGGTTGGGGATCACTGTATTAAGGTATAATCTTTTGACTTAATTATAAATGATTTCATTACATGACCTGGAGAGTTGCCTATTACACAACCTTTTACATAAAACAGCTTGTAAATATTACTCTTCCTTAATGCCGCCCCCCATCATAACTATTTTCTTACATGTTCCCACTGGCTTTATATTATTTCCTGCCTGCATGTTTATGGTAGCAGTGCCAAGAGTGCCCTGCCAATAAGTGGACTTTATAGCTAACTTTATAAGAACATCAAACAAACTAACTCTTATAGAGTTAAGGTGGTCATAGACTCAAAGATCCTCTCGTTTGGCGACATCGCCAAACGAGCGGATCTTTCCCCGATATGCCACTAACTGCGTGGCTATATCGGGGGTAATTTGAACGTTCAGCCGTATGGCCGAACGATCGAATTACGATGCGCCAAGGGGCTCCGACGGGTCGGACGGGTAAAAATCCAACCTTTCCGATTGATATCGTGGCCAGATATCGATTGGGAAGACCCGTCGGAAGCCCCCATACACGGGCAGATAAGCTGTCAAATTGGTCCAAACGGCCAATATTATTGTCGTAGAAAATGGCAGGTTGCAATGGGGAACAAAAAATGTAATTGAAAAAAAATTAAAAGTCCAGTCACTTTTTCTGCTTGACTAGAAAGTGTATTTTCTTAGTGTTGTGACTCTTCTTCCTTTTAGCAGGATTTCTGTGGTTCACAGAACTAAGAGGCCTTACGCTAATGTTGTCTAGGCGTGTTTCCAGCATTATAATAATAAAACATTGTGGGACATAGACCAGAATGGCACACTGGGTCTCATAGTGAAAAGAACAGGCACTAGCAGAGACAATTCTATGTGAATACTTTGGGGCAAACTCTGTACTTTTGTGTTACTTTGAAAATGACCCAGGATAAGGTCACAATAAAGCCTTGGGACTTGAACATCTATCTTACATTATGTAATAGTTTGACAAACAACCTGTCACATAGAAGTGGGGCATCATTTGTGACATCTTGAGGCTTCTATCCAGGATGCTTTATTGGATCTTTTAAATCACCCTCTAAAGAACCTACTTGATCTTCATTTAGGTGGGCTTGGGAGTCGATACTATCAAACTGACAATAACACAAAACGGCACAGCAAAAAAGAAAAACTCACCTGGTTAAAACAACTTGAAATGCTTTGGAAAGTTTGTGTAAAGTATAAGCCTAAGAATGCATGCTTGGAGGTCAGCGAGTAAGCTGAAAGAACTAACTATTTCTCCCTAAGGAAGGAAATTGTATTCATCCAGTCACATGCCATGTACGTTTTCTTGCATTTCAGCAGTTTAATATCCTTATTAGTTTTCTTATCCAAATGCTAAGTAAAAAGAAAGTGAGTTACAGGCACCCAGGAAATCTTACGAATAGCTGTAAAATCCTGTTAAATTAAGGCCCCCTGGAGGGCAGCCAAAATACCCGTTCACCAGACTGTAAAAATAGATCTGTAACAGGCCATGGAGCCATTCTGTATTAAAGGACGATTTGCAATTACACGCATCTTTCCATACTGTAAATATTGACCTTTTTGCTTTATCAAGGGTTTGTTTTTCATCGGGGGAGTTGAGAGAATGTGCTACAGGCAAATGATTTGCTGTCTGAAGTAAAATCCATTGTAGCTAGAGATAAGTGAATAGCTGCCTTTGCCAAATAGTGTTCATTATTCTCTGTATCACTTCATATTGTGATATTCTTTCCAGTTCCCACCTTCGATTCACAATAGACTGCTGCCCAGCAAATGGATAGGGTTGATGCCTGTATTTGTTTTCTGTAAAAAAAGTGTGCCCACCCTAGTTAAAATGTATCTTTGTGCCCTAGTGTTTATAAACCGGTTTACTAAAGTTGCTGCAATGTACATTTGGTGAAATCTAAAATTTGCAGGGTTGTTGTGTTCATCTTTAAATGTGTTAATGGTTTGTTTAAAGGGGATGTAAACCCCTTTTGACATATTTTGTTTGAAAAAACATATGTACTTTTAAACAACTTTGCAGTATACATTACAGGACACCTGTTGCCTGAAAAATGTTTCCCCCACCAGAGGTGTGTGCTAATAAGAACCTACACTCCTGTTACGGGAAACAATTGCGTTTTTTTAAAGAATCCCCCCCAGCCTGCACTAGCTGCTGTCACTGGGAGTTATAGTGCTACAGCTTTTGATAGTTACATGCATGTGTGTGACGTTGTACAAATGCGCATAACAAGCGTGCTAAGCGAACTAATAATTGTGCGCCCTTGCATTTTTCCTACGTTTGGCGCTTACATGTGTCTGTGTGAGTTCAGCCATATTGAAACTAATTCAGTGCGTCTACTCCTGCGCTAGACTGTAAGAGTCCTTATTATGTTATTGTGTTTTGGTTTAAGACTTTGTGGAAGTTTTATTTACAAGTGGAGAACCTGAGACCTTCTGAAGTGCGACACCCAATAATGGGAATTGTTGTGGTTCAATATGGAGGGAGCACCATCTGCTATGTCTTATCAATGCTCATGCTGACATGATGGGATTCAGCTGGATTAAGAGAAACTCTGTTTCTTTTTGACATTGCTAAGTTTTGCTGTGAACAGGAAAATGAAGCAGTGTGACTTTTGTTTTCAGTCTGGTATTGTGCCAAACTGTGATATAGTATAGCATTGTGTGTCGTGTCATTCAAGGGGAGACTGTCACAGTGGGAATTAATTTGTTAGGCTGCACAAATTGGAGCATGTTCAACAAATTTCCAGGGGCGTTCAGATGTAGTGACTGGGTAGCCTCATCACCTGCTGGTTTGAGGTATAACTCCATTAATGGTTTATAGAAAAGTAAAGTTAGCTTTCTTGCTACAACTCTGGCAGGGCAATTACTCCTCCTTAAAGCTAACTG
Organism: Xenopus petersii; assembly: GCA_038501925.1. Lineage (NCBI taxonomy): Eukaryota > Metazoa > Chordata > Amphibia > Anura > Pipidae > Xenopus > Xenopus petersii. The sequence continues at coordinate 83,067,972 of CM076683.1, forward strand.
GTTTGCATGACACTTTACCTGCTCTATGTTATGTTTGTTTTTAAAATAATACATTCTAGGGGAATGCTTTCCTGTTACTAATTATATACATGGCTGCACCTTTTCTACCCCCCCCCCCCTTTGGACCAGCTTGTTTCTTTATGAATTAAGTGGTAGCAGAGGTGAATATAGTTCAACTGAATGGACATCGCTAATAAAATGTCAATGCTTGGTACATTTCCACATTGTACTTCCTAGAGTGAAATAAGAGAAGCTGTATCTTTTATAACTAGCTTCTAACACCAAAATTGCTTAGAAACAATATTGCATGCTCTTATTCCTTTGGAGAAGTAGAAACATTTCTGCACAAATAAAATGGTTCCTGCTAAAGCTTTAATTGAGCTCTACTGTGTCAGTCCATCTAGTAGAATGGAAGTTGCACATCTATGTGAGCACTATAATAATTGGTATAAGCAGACTCTAAATCAATCATGTGGCCAATATTTTATATTGAGAGAGAGAGAGAGAGAGAGAGAGAGAGAGAGAGAGAGGGAGAGGTTGTAGTTCCCTGTATATTTTGCTGTGTTTCATCACTAGTATCATATATACATATTCTGATCCATCCCCTTGGGAATTTTGCATTGCACCTTTAACTTGCTCCATTATTTAGACCACACTGTCACCTGAGGGCTGCTACAGGTGTGTACCTTTAAGGTCATCCTTCATTGTCTTTTTAGATGTTTTAAGAGAGAATGAAAATGAACACAATAGTACACAATTATTGCATTAGTTCCATGATGCACACAGGTGGCTTGCACTTTGATGTAACGTTGCCTGGAGCAAATATTCTTAGTTAACACAAGTCTGTTCCTTGCTTTTAAATTTCCGATTAAATAGAAATAAAGCACTCAGAAATCAATGTACTTTTTCCCCAATTTACTGCTTTCTGACAGGGGAATCGTATGTGCTGTAGGTTTCATACAAGACTTAATAATCTTTTAGAAGTTGGTTTTGAAGTGAAAGTTTCTGAACAAGCCAGCTGTAGCTAATTGTGCCCTTTAAAGAAAATCTATCATCAACAGTGAGCAGCCCTAGTGGTTAGCCTTAGGCTACTTTATTCAACCTCCATGGAGCTCAAAAATAATTGACGTTAGGTGTTTGAAAATGACCCCTGCAGCTGCTATACCGGATGTATACGGACATGTCTCAGACTTGTCTTTGTCTTCATAAGCAGACTTCACATAACAGCTCTGCACAATAGAGTTTAACTGAATCAAGTCAAATTTCCCTCTTATGTTTTCACAAACCCGATGCCTGATTATATTTATTCATTTTATTACCGCAATTAGGTTCTTTCTTACCCTAAAACTCACAAATTCAAATTATGGAAAGTTTCCAGAAGTCGATATTTATTAAGAGTAAAGAATTTGAAAAACTTGAATGCAAAAAAAGCTTGAAAGTTTTTATGTAGAAGGCAATGGGAGTTTTAGTAGGTAATAGGGTTGTGTGGGCCAGGTTCGGGATGACCTCGATGCTCCTCTTGTTCGGTCGCGGCTCTTAGACTGCCGGCTTCCAACTTCCTGTTTTATAGACTTGCCCCTGCCCCTTTTGTGACATCATCCTCAGGTTGGGGTGGCTCAGGGCTATAAATGGAACGGGGAAGTCGGGTGCGAGAAAAACTTGACCCGTAAATCGCTAATAGGTAAAATATAGGTGATTTTTTTTTTCAGTTTGAGTTTTTAGAATCTTTCAAATTTCTTTGAGTTTGTAGATAAATTAAAAATTATGAGTAGAATACAAATTTGATTTATTTAAATTATTTTTATGGTTTTAATTGATCTTGTTTCTTAGATTTGAATTTTTTAATGAATGAGCAAACATTGGGAACATTTTGAGTTGATTTAAGTAAAAAATAAAATTTGATAAATAGCCCTGTGTATGTCACTCACACACATATATAATACATTTACTATAACAAATAAGGGAAAGTTGTGCTCACCACTCATTTTTAAAAACCATTAGTGGGGGTGCAATGAGGCTGTGGCCACAAAATACATATAGACAAATACAAGAGTCCTCTGCACTCAACCCATTATCAATATATTTAAGACATTGAGACATTTTGTGCATACTGCTACTGAAAAATGCCTTACCCTTTAAACAAAACAGGGATTGTTTGTCCATATATTGCAATATATTTAAGATGACCAACTCGGTCAAAGTCCCCCATATGGCCAGTCCTACACTCAACTTTCATCTGATTCATTAAGAATTCGATTGCTTCATTATACATTTTACAAAGGGACTAAGTTTTACCTGCAACTTACTTGCTGCTTTCAAGGTTAAAACTCCCAAACATGCTGCCCTTTCATTGGCCACCACTGGGATCACCTGAAGTATTTGTATTAAAGAAACAGTATGGGACACCCAAGTGCCTGATGAGGTATGCAGGGTGATCATTACAGTTCCTCTTTCAAAGCAGGAGGGAGAAGAAGGTCAGGCTTTTAGGAAGCTCTCCACATTTGCAACAGGCATAAGCAGTTCATGAACAGACGTTTTAAAAGATGTGAAGCAGCTGTTTAAGTGTTGTATCACTGGGTATTATCTGCTAGCTAAAGGATTTAAGAAACTTTCCCTGGAAGGGCTAGCTCATTATATGTGCACATTAGGGAAGCATGCAACTGTCCTTCTCAAAGACTTGACTGGTGGTGGAGAGAGTGGTGTCTTATAGCAATATGATACGTAATCACATTTGTGGTTTCTTACAGTTGTTTTTATTCTTGACATTCAGCATGGGAGGATTAAGCAACATTTGTGAATGTATTTCCTACATATTCTACATATCAGCAAAGCCATCTTGAGTAGTATTGGCTTATACTATATATCTGTCTATAGCTATATATCTATCAGGGCCGGGCAAAGCCAACAGGCACCCAGTTGGCTTGCCCCCCCCCCATGGGTGCATGTGCCATAAGAAGAGAAGGAAGGGGAGAGTAAAGAAGGGGAGGGAAGGGAAGGGAAGGAAGGGGGGGAGTAAAGGAGGGTGGGGAGACTGATAGAGGGGAGGAGGGAGGCAAGAGCAGCAGGGGAGCTAACCACCCGCACTAGGGGTAGACAGAAGACCTTTGAACATGTACCTGCCCAGTGCCCCCACTTCTTTGCACCCTAGGCAGGTGCCTCTTCTGCCTATCCCTAGTTCTGGTCCTGCTATCTATATCTATATATGTATCCATACATATATATTTTTTTCAATTTATTTGCAATTTTATGTGAACGTTTGACTACTTCTCCCATTGCAGTGGGATTGGAACTCCGCTGTGGGTGCTGAACATTCAAGTATTTTTTAGTAATGGGCTTACCACAAATAAAACAGTAGCATGTTCTCTGGGCTTAATATAATGTTAACACTGAGTGGACCATACAACTGGTCTTACACAATATAGTTCTATTTTGTGTTCATATACTTTATCTTTTATGTAATTGCAATCAGTTTTTTAGCTATGGTTATTTAAAGGGGTTGTTTACCTACAACTTCTAGTATGATGAGACAAAAGTCTCTTTCCTTCAGTAAACTTCGGAATGAGACTAGTGCTTCTGCAATTTTCGTGAGTTTCAGCGCATGCACAGAAAATTGCTCCAACTGCGCATGAGCCGCTCGTTCTGTCTCATTCCGAATATTACCAAAGAGAAGGAGATGGCTGCCGTGAACTCCGCTGGACAGAATCTACACAGAGGGATAAGTAAATAGTTAGGGGCAATTGCTGGGGTAGCAGCTAGGCTGGGGGGGGGTCTATGTAGGGTTTTTTTTTATTAAGGGTTTGTTTCTCCTTTAAGTGAGGTACTCTTGAGAATGTGGCTACTTTCAGCTGAGAAAGATCTTATTGGAGCTAAAATGCCATACTGTACAAAAATCTGTGTAGCTGGAAATTTTGAAAGTTTAAAATCTCATTAATATTCTTTTGCAATTTTGTAACTAGTATCGCTATTCCAGTAATAACAGTTGTTTTCCCCCCATCTTGTAGGACACCATTATTTCAGTTTTGACCTTTTGATTCCACTTGTTTTTCTGTATAATTAAAGTGTTCTGTTTGAAAGGTGATTGCACTTTTTCATTTTCTCCCAAGTCATATTTGCTCTGTACATGGCACTTGAGTATTTTAGTAAAGGTTAATTAAGTTCCATGCTTATATGAACATTTCTAAACTTAATGATATTTTAAAATTGAATTATATTTCTTTTAAATAACTGGTTAAAAAACGTTTATGTGTTTGCGCTTTACATTTGAGTTTCTTGTAGGTTACTTTCTGCATATATTTTGATTATGCTGGCAACACAAACTGACTCAAATCAAATACTTGCACTCAAAAATGTTGTATCTTCATTAATTGCCTTCAGTAACAATAGGTGACACAGTTAAATGGGTGGTTCACCTTCCAAACATATTTTTCAGTTCAGTTTTTTTCAGATTGTTCTCCACAAACAAGGACTTTTTCAGTTGCTTTCCATCTTTTATTTTTTACAGTTTTCCCAAACTTCAAGTTTAAAGTTTGATGTTCCTGTATCTGGTGTTTCAATCTTGCTGTTCAGTGATCCAGGAGCATTCTGAACTTTTAAGGCCCCATACACAAGCCAGAAAAAAAATCCCGTTCGATCGCGGCCGCATCTGTTCGTTAATGTGGTCCCGCGATCCGACCGCCCGTATTGCCTCCATTCTGATCCGATCTTTGGGCCCTAGGGCCTACGATTGGATCAGCCTGATATCGCCCACCTCAATGTGGGCATATCGGGGAGAGGTCGCCAAACAAGCAGATCTCCCTGTGTATGGCCACCGTTACAATTTGCTACATGTAATGAAACTCAGGGATTCTGCTCAGCATGGCCAAAGATAACAAATGTATCAATTTAAAACTGCTAAAGAGTTGGCAACCCCCCTCCCAGAGCTGCTTCAGAAGGTGAAAAATGAGACATTATAAATAGAAAATACAAAGTAATTGGAAAAAGTCTTTTTTTCTGGTGATCTATCTGAAACTAACTGAACTAAAAAAACATTTGAAGGTGAACTACCCCTTTAACCCCCTGAGTGTTACTGGGCTTGCTTTTAAAGAAATATGAGCTAGTAAGTTAATTTTCTATGGTTGACAATGTATCTTATCAAACAATAAGAATACATTTCTAGGAGAGAGCCATCTATTAAATGTATGATGGACTGCTCCAAGTTGTATAATAACACCAATTTTGGCAGCATCCTTCATAAAAAAGGCGATCAAAAAACCAAATGGACAAATGTTCATAACAACCAACAGAGGTATCTTAGCACTCCATTAAGTATCCCTCCTAAGGCATTTTGGGCCATTGGGTGCTACCATGAATTGCCAAGATACCCCTGTCATGGCATTGTATAAATAGTTGTCTGTTTTGTGTTTTTATGCACCTAATAATATGTTTTTTTTTTAGCCGGGATGTTCCCAGTTTTGGTATTGTTATATTGTTTATGACCAAGTACCTCGTTTGCTTTTATGGAAGGCTTCAGCCACAGCACAGAAGAAGAAGAGATTCATTATTGAATTAAGAATGCATTAATACAGTGCATATCCTGACTGAAGATATTATTTTTCATTGTTTATTATTGTTCAGCATTAACAATTCTATATTAAGTTTGTCAGGATGACTTTATATAGCCTGGAACTTTAGTTGGACTTTGTATTTACATACTAGCTACCCCTATTTAAATATTACTTTTCTCTACAACGAAAGCAGTTATTTTAAAGGGATATTGCCCTCAAAATCAGACTTATTTTTCCCAAAAATAGCACCACTTTATAATCAAAAAAAAAAGCATTTCATTATTATACTTTGTTCTTGTGTAGCTTTTAAAAGTTAAATTAAAGGTGAACAATCCCTTTAAAATAAAAACGTTGCTTCATTGTTCCATGGCGTGTCACATGAGATGCAACTAGCCATGTGTTCCAGTAATTTCACCTTCAACCACTCATGAAGGTTCATCAACCTCATACATTATGTCCGAATTATGACTAGAATGACAGTATTAACAACAAATCAATTGACATACCTTTTATATTAAAGGGGAACTCTTGCATCCAAACCAAAATTTGATAAAGAGGCCCACATAACACAGAAATCCCTAATATACCCATAACAGTTACTGGTTTCTTCAAATAGTATGCAGGAACTACATAACCCACAATGCATTGCACTATGATGTTCTGTTCCTTATTGAACATGTACAGGGAATTGTGGGGTTTCGGGATGCAGGCTGAGGACAGATGGCTGCTGATACAAAGTAACAGTAGTCAGCCAGCTCAGCAAAGTAGTCATAGAGATCAGAAGGAGAGCAGGGAGTTAGGCTTAGGGAACTGTTCCAAACCATTACAAATCATGAAAAGTGTGCATATTTTTTAATTATGTATATAAATTAAAAGTCCAGTGAGTCCAGTAAGCAGAAAACTGCACCGGCTCTGGGTTCTTCCAGTGAGCACCACAGAGTGATCCTCTTCTGTCTTCCTATATCTTCGCGCGGCTGCACATGCACATTACATCGGAAGGCCAAACTTTAACTAAAGAGACTGCTATTTTGCTCTACTGCGCATGCGTCTGCCCTGGGAAATTTGAAGAAAGAAGAAGCCGCAAGTAGATTGCACCGTGGTGTTCGCTGGAATAACCCTGGACAGGTGCAGTTTTCTGATGATAAGAGCACTGGCCCGGGTTTCAGGTCAAGTCAATACATTCACTTGGGAGTGCCTAACAGTTGACGCACTCAATTGCAAGAACACTTTCCTGCTGGAAAGGAGAAACAACTCCTGAAACAACTGAAAATGTGCCACTTCACTTGCATCAAATCTCTCTTGTATGTAGAATTTCATCCCATGTCCTGCTAGTTAAATCCTATGACATTAGAATGCTGTAAATGGCTCATATTGATAAGATCTTAGGACAGCTTAGCATCAGAGACACTGGCAACACATTAATTGGTGCCATTGATTCAGGAAAGCGTAACATTTCAACTGCCCTAGATCTGAAATCAATAAAACATTGTAGATGCTATCACAGAACAAAAGTGAATGGATTTCTTTATCTTCACCCTCTGCCTGTTGGAAACTGGAGATGAGTAAGGAAAGCAGAATCTGGGACGGACACAGGCAGCAGAGAATCCTTGCACAGAAATACTGCCCCCATAGAGTGGTACCTTTCTGTCACTACCCTTCCACCTGATTTCACACAGCATAGTTACTGGCAAGTGCAAATACGGGTTTTTAAAATCATATTTGAAAAAAATTTGTTTTGACAGGCATCTGAGGATCATTCCAACTCAACTACCTCACAGATGGGGTACCTTTCACTCTCTACATTGCCATTATAATTTAATTGCTTTCTGTCAGCAGTTACAGTGCTTTAAAGTAGATGGCACAGAGCGGTAGCGAACCACTGATCTCTCTTTATCTTGCTGACACAATGCTTTACAAACAATTTCGATTAACACCCCTCTCTGCTTAAAGCCTCCAGACATGTTGGCATGTTGTGGTGTTTAGGTGGCTGGGCTGAAACTAAATTGAAAAAGTGTCCTGTGTCCTGATGGGCGCTATGCAGACAGTATGCATACTTAAACAGAAGCAGACCTTGTTCTTGTACGTTTGGGACTGAAAGGAGAACTAAAACTTAACTAAAGAAGTAGGCTAGAAATGTTGTACATTTTATTTTGGGCTTCTGTACCAGCCCAAGGCAACCACAGCCCTTTAGCAGTAAAGATCTGTCTCCAAAGATGCCCCCATCTTCTTTTCTGCTGATTCACTGCACATGCTCTGTACTGATGTCACTTAATGAGCTTAGGGACCCACTCAGAATATACAGTACTTATAGAATAGAAATGTCACAATATAAGGCTGATTAGTTATTAATACAGATAATTACTACATGGCAGCACAGAAACCAGTGCAACTAGCATCAGAATTTAATAATCAGCCTTGTAGCATCAGCATCAGCATCTCCATTGTGGAACAAATGCTTGCTTATGCCAAAAGAGTACAATAACATTCCAATATTATTCCCTTATGCCATTGAGTGCTTCTTCACTGTCATAAATAAAATGCCGTTAAATGAATTGGCTGTCATTTAAGCACCTGGTTTGAGTGCTGGCATTTGTGTGCCAGGTTGGAGTGCAAGCATTCCTGTGCCAGGTTAGCAAGGCCTGTGAGTCATTTACTCTATCAGAGATGTGAAACTGCAAAAATCTGTCTTGACACTTGCCATTTGCTTTGCTTGTTCTGTGAGCAGATCACAGCTTGAGTTCCAGACCTGAAATTTTAAGCCTTTCTGGCACAGTTGTATTTTCTGCTGGCACGTTTCTTTTTTTTCTTAGCTACAAGATCTGAATCATACTGCATTATTTACATTGTGATGTGTTAAACCTACACATAGTTTTGAATACAGGCCAATGTGGTCCTTGCCTGATGAGGTTTGCCAGCTTGGTTGTAAAATGTAAATGGGGTTGTGTACAATACATGCATTTGTGCACAGTTGGTAAATACTCTGGAATAAATCAAGATTTTATCTACAAAAATGTCTGCACTAAAGGTTGTCATAGACGTTACGATTTTTAAAAGCTATTTTCATTATTGTAGGAACAAGCTTATTCTGAAATGATGATTTAAATGTATGATTTGGCCATCAACTAAAATTACCATTTCAAGCGATATAGTCTAGTTGAAGCTAGGAGATGTGTGGGTAGCTGTCTGGCTGGTCCTGCAAACAGTTGGACAATAGATATATTTCACTGTGAACAATGAAGATTTTCTAACCTGACTGATTTTCCGTTGTCAGATAAAAACTCATTAGATGCACAATCGTTCTGTGATCACTGACCTCACGATAATTTGACGGATTTGTTGGATCGCACTAAAATTGGTCATTAGGGAAAGAAAAATCTTAACGTCTGTGGCCACCTTAAGAGAATATATCTGCAGACTGGTTGTAGTAATAATGACTTTTTCCCATAAAAAGTGCACCAGCCTCCGGTACTCTATTTTCTTCCAGGTAACCCTTGTTCCTTCCTGTAGTACAATACAGTTTAGTACTCTAGTACTGGCAAGTTTACTGTATTAAACATCTGCCCCATCAAGGGTGGCCCAAGGGTTTCCTTGGAGGAAGAAAAAAAGCATGGTATAGCAATGCTTTGCTTTAAAGCAGGAGTGCCCATACTTTACTAATGCAAGGTATACTTTTCATGATGATGTCCTATTAGGATCTACATCCATAAAAGCATAGTTACAGTTCTGTTCCATGGAAAATATTACTTAAATATTGATTTATGAGAAAATGTATATTGCTAACAAGCTATTATTTTTTATGTAACAACTTAAAAATCTGAATGAAAAGCATGAAACAGGAGGGTGATATAGACAAGTGGCTTGACAGTGTCTTGAGATCTACTGATATCCAGCTAAAGGTCTACTGGAAGATCTCAATGTACCTTTTGGGAACCCCTGCTTTAAAGTTACTGGGACAGATGATTGGCAGTTTGGTGTAGTGGGAAGTTATTGATTTAGTGGGGATATGTTTCATTTTTCTTGATAAATAATTTTTATCTTTGCCATATATGGTCTTTTTTTTGTCAGCAACAGAAAGTCTGTTTTAATTAACTTTAACAAGGCAATAATCATTCTGATGCTGTAGGCTCATTTCGCATCCTGACATTGCAGTAACCTTACTCTGCCTCTTAATTCATTCCCAGTAAATACTACCTGTAAATTGAAACTTGTTTCTCATTGATAATTTACAGTTCAGAAAACCCTCACGTAAGGCAAAAGGATTAAGAATCAGTACCCTGTATTGTCTCTATTCCACTGCAGACCAGCAGGCAATTGACAGTACATTATGGTTTTAGATTTCCCATAACAGAAGCATTTGTTTTATGCTAATTGATTAAATTATTGAGTAGGTCTAATTTCTATACACTATTACTTTACTACTGATAACCTATAATGTTTTTCAAATGATTCTTAGATTATGAGAAAGCAGTAATTCAATATATACACCCATTTATTGTTCAGTTATGGGACCTATTATCCAGAATGTTTCGGACCTATTGTAGTTAGGGACTATAATTTGGCTGAATAAAAAATCTTCCACAAATGATATATATCTATATATCTAGCGATAAGGAAGATCTTGATAAAGGTCCAAACTTGGACCGAAACGTTGGTATGCACAGTGGAATAAAAGATTGTTGACCAGTAACATTGGAGTGCTTATCTTCCTTATCGCTATTTATCATATTTTGATATAGCACCCACTTGGATAAGTCAGAGTGCGTATACACACCTGGACTATCTATATATTTATATATATATATATATATATATATATATATATATATATAATGGAGGACTAACGTTTCGGCCCACTCCAAGGCCTTTTTTAAAGTGCTCAGTGAAAAGTGAAAAAGCCATAAATATACATATTGGCGGGAAAGCAGCTAATCAATGATGACGTATTTTCATCAACACCAATAGGCTAATACCACCCAGGCATCACACTTCCTCGTGAGGCAACTTCGGGGCAACTTTGGAAAACGAATCGCAGCGTGTGCTTAGCGACGGCGATTTTTCATTTTAGCCAGCGCAAGAGTGAGGGAAGGCGTTCGGGGAGATTGGTTGACGCAAAGAAGAGGCGATTAGTCGCCAGGCGACTAAATCTCCCCGAAACGCCCAGTGTGATCTTACCCTAAAGCAATATAATCAAAGCACAAATGCATATTACACAGATTAATAACATCCTAGTCTAAACATTTCATTTACACTGATAAAATCACCTATCACTATGATCGATATACTCTCTCTCTCTCAATGGGACTATGAGACCTGTGATTCGTTATGGGAACAAGATTTTAATTTTTCCACTTTTGTTCCAGTCTTACAAAAGCATTCACTATGCCAATGCTCATTCATGCCATAAAGGAAACAATTGCTTTGTACTGATAATGACTGGTTCAGATAGGCCATCTGATGTGTTTGTTTAGGAGAAGTATCTCTATGGCAATCACAATGACATTCTTTCTGCTGGGCTAAAAGACTAAACAAACCTTGAACAGTTTCTAGTTAATGCCCATAGAGAGTTATTGCTTGTGAATGCTCTGTTCTGATGTCACCGAGGGAGATGGATGGTTTGAATCAGTTTTACTTGTCTCTTCAGATGTAACCAATTAAGCAACATCTCTGCTTATGGTTAAATATGATTTTTACATGATATGATAGAAATGAGCTTATTATGCTATAGTGTTTTATTCTGCTTGTTTCTTTCAAGGATATTCGTAGCTGCATGTAGCTATCTTCAAAGATGTTTGCCCCTTTGCTTGACATTAAAGGGCAAATATCACAGCCAAAATCAAACATATATTAACAATCTGACCAGTACAAGCTAAACACGTTTAATCAAACTACATATATACTTTTTTGAAAAAACTGCAGGTTTTAAAAAAAACCCTTACTTTGTCAAATGGGTTCTTTCACTGAGGGAGGCCATACTGTGACTATAACAGAGACTCTAATATGCAAATTTCAGGAGCATGCTCAGATTATAACACTGCTTTGAATATTCTACCCAGAATGCCTTGTTTAAGTAAACTCCTCCACTAGAAGTATCAGGAGATTTCCCTATCTTGTCCCCTGCTGGTGATGTCATTATGCAAATGAAGGGCACACACTAACTTCCAGCAGGTGGCAGCACTACTGAACAGCAGCTAACACAGAGGTTTGGCTGATTTGAAAATAGCTTAGAAGGGTTGATAAGCAACAAGGAATTTCAACTGAGCATGTGCGAGATTTCAGAGCTGCTGTTGGCTGGGAAGATATAGGTAGGAGGAGCCAGTGAAATCCAAGATGTCTGCCTCAGCTAGAACTGCAGTGGAGATAGGGGAGATCTTGCAGAAGGAATAGTGAGCTGATCATTTACATTATACAAACAATTCTAACTGGTTTAAAAATCGGATTTCTTGAACTTTCACATAGTGTATTTACTTAGTAAATGATTTTGGTCATGATTGGTGCCCTTTAAGTCTTCGTGCAATGCCACACAGTGAACGTTCATCATACCGTAACTTTTTTTTGTAGCTGCAGTCATAACCCACAATACTTGCTGCGGGTCTCATATAGTTAAATTAATTGGCAACTTCTGAAGACCGACTGCACTCAAGTTGATAATCACCCATGCACGGTGTTCCCACTGTACTTCCCAATGATGTGAATGAGGAGTGACTTGAGGCAAATGGTAGGCATTTTCTCCCATTTTTCTCAGAGTTCACTGTGGCCATTTCTTAAACGTCACATACAGTACATTTCTTCTGATTATTTGTTCATATGCAGACTGCGTGTAGCTTTCCACAGAGATCTGGTTTAAAAAAGAATTACAGCTTAGCAAAGGAGTGGGGTAGAAATGCTGCCCATTTTGTTTAGGGTTTCTGTATCAGCCCAAGGCACCCACAGCCCTCCGAAGATGCCCTTAGTGGTTCCCCATATTCTATTCTGCTGATCGTCTGGGCTGTTGTCAGTTACCTGAGCTTTGGGACACAAAATATGCTGTATATATTTAAAAAAATAAATGTAGTTCTCCTTTAAATAGATTTTTGGATCAAGTGATTTTGATGTATTTTTATGACTTGAATCATAATAAACTACAATTATTTCTGCAAATATACATATTTGTAGGTGCTGTCATTGGGTTAAAACACAATGACAGCACCTACAAATAATTATAATTTTTAAGCTATTGTACTCACATCTCAGCAGTGATCAGAATGTCTGGTGCAGTCTGTCTAAATATGCACATTACACCTACTGGTCTACTGTACTATGCTTTATAAAATCTTGATGACCCATAGCTGCCCAGGCTCTCAATAAATATTACTGCATAATGCTATCAACTTGGGGTTTATCAGATACTTGGCTCATTGCATAGAAAATATTGCACAGTATTGTCTTAATTAGTTAATTAGGTTGTATTTCAGTCTTCCAGTGATGTTTTTTTTCCATTCTGGAAATTAGTGAGTAGCCTCCCCACCTGTCTTTGTTTTAATATTCTACAATATTCTATTGTGAACTATGCACATACTTCCCCCCACCTTTCTTGTGCATGAGGTTCAATAGAATGTACATGCTTTTGTTGGACTCTGTTTAGAGATAACCCCTTTATGACTACATGGTAGCTGCTGCTATCAAACTCAGGTGGAACAAATTCTTACCTAGAAATCAGTCTAAAAAGTGTGGTATGTACTAGAGAGGATCAGATCTACAGCAAATACACAGATAACACACAACCCTTATCTTATCACCCTCCTAGGTGTGTGCACAGAAAATGTTTCCTGCTGCAACACAAATACGAAGAAATAAAAACTCATACTAATGCAAAGTAAAGAGCAGATAGCTAGTCTGGGAAATCTGGCAAAAATAGCTATTATATGTAGTAAGTTCACATTAAAATTAACTTTTAATATGGAGTCAATCGAATGCTACTTTAAATTATATATATATTTTTTTATATTTTTAAATGTTTACATTACTTGTTTTTTCTTCAAATCTACGGGTTATGGCAAATGGGGCTATTTTTACTTAGATATACAGATCATCTCTACAGAATCACCATTTCTGATATACGGAGCATTTAAAAAAAGGAGTGAAAAAGAGACCATTAAATAGCATAGCAGTTTGTGGACAGCCAAAGGACTATTTTATAGTGCAGATTTTGTTGTTGATTATAACCAGCAGAGGATGGCCAGACCACTAATCCAATGACCAGTTCACTATCTGGAGTAAACCACATCCATGGACAGATGTGTTCCTCTCTCAATGCAATTTTTTAACCAGCAGGATTGACCCCTGATCAAATATTGGCCAGGGAGCCTGACGTTTTTGAACCTGAATATTTATTCAGTCCAGGTACATATGAACATACACACAGCGGGTACAGGTATGTGATCCCTTATCCTGAAATTAAGGGAAGGCCATCAGCCATAAAATCCATTTTAAGCAAAAAATTCTAAATGATTGATTAAATTGATTAAATAAATGATTTCCTTTTCTTACTTGTAATAATAAAATATTACCTTGAACTTGATGGTAACTAAGCAGCAAGAATCAATATTATTGACAAAACAATCCTATTGAGTTTATTAAATTATTTAGTAAACTTAAGGTATGGTCATCCAAACAAAACATTTATTTGGAAAACCTCAAGTCACAAGTATTCTGTACAATAGATCAGTAACGTAACTAGAGGGGGGCGGGCCCTGGTGCGGGACGCGCAGCCGGGCCCCCCGCCCCCCTCTGTATGTGATTTTCGGCCCGCATTTTAGTGGCGCGCGAGCTGCCGGGGGGCCCTGAGGGGGTGCGGGTCCTGGCCCGCTCGCACCCCCTGCTCCCCCGGTAGTTCCGCCACTGCAATAGATCCCATACCTGGATCTACATTTCCAAATCTGGAAAATGCACAGGGGACCTTAACAGGGACACAGAAGAGGATCTAGGTGAGCCATAGGGGAGATGGAAGACTGAGGACTGAGAGGTCCCGTATTATGTTTTATAAAAGTAGTAGCAGCCCAGCACATGTATTAAACGAAATATACAAATTGCTATTATGTGGAGCTTATCCTGCCATATTTTCAACCCAACTGCAGCCTTAATAAGGACAATCGTTTTGTTTTTTTATATAAAACAGCTATATAAGTGCTCAGTGCCAAATGATTGGCTCGTTTTCTTATGTATAAAAAATCACCATCAGTTATCTCAGCTAAGTTGTACTATAGTATAATATAGTGAGTAGCAGGTAGCATTTCCACAAACAGCAATTTCAAACAGAAGCAAGCCGTAAAAGGTAATTATGTTCACTCTGTGAATATCCAGAAGGAAAGTGTTAATTCCTTACAAAACAATCGCTCATTGCTAACAAAGGTTCCATGCAATCTCACTGTCATCGTTGCCTTCCTGAAACAAGAGAATTTCAGGAGTTTTTCTTTGAAGAGACAACTCTGCACAAACAGCTTTAAAACCATCCAGACCCAGAGGGGATGTAATGACTATTATTCAAATCCATAGCGCAGCAAGTGTAGAAGTAGAAGTAATGAAAATTCACAAACCCTTACATACTGATTTGGGGGTCTGCCATACGCACATCTAACATCAATTTATCTACGATATGTTAATCATGTTATCTTATCCCCTAAAAGCAACTTCTGTTGTTATATGGCAAAATCAAACAAACGCCATCCATTGGTACGATATTCAAGCAAAAGGGAGGAAACGGAAAAGGCCAAGTGCCAACCTGCTGAACACTTCAAATGTCTTTGGCAGAAGAAGCTTGAAAACACTTGGCCCTCCACATGACTGCAATGTTCAATGCATACCAAGTATAAAAAGAAACTTTGGAATTCAGTATTAAGGAATGGGATCCATGGATTTTTTTTAATCAGCTGATTGCACCATTTCATATTACTGAAGTTTAAGCCAAAACAAATGTCACAGTTGGAAGGGTGAAGCATAAAATGTTGTCGCTGTGCCACAGCATGTAATGCCCAAAGCATACTGGGTTCTGACTGGAGTCATAGGTTGACAGTGTTGATAACTGAGGGGGTAGGACAAAAGCTGGACACCCATGGAATAAATGTCAGGGATACTGGTCATTTGAGATTGTGATAGGGTCACAGCCCTCGGAAGCCTAAAACTGAGATTTATGGTTGAAGGGAACTAAGGACTTGGGTTTTACTTGCCATACTGTAACTCACCCAGATCTCAACATTGTTTGTGATAATACTATTCTTTGAGCTCAGTGGAGACTGACCAAGTGTGTGCAATTCTTTTTTGCAAATGGACTGAAAAAGCCTGCTGAAATTAGAAGTGAGATGTAAGCCTCACACAAGCTGGTCCAACTAGAATATCAGCTTTCAGAAGATTTGCAATTAACCTAATGGCAATTTTCCACAATGGGCTCACTAGGGCGTGTGGCGCATCATGAGATCCTCTAGTACCCTAGAGTTAAAGCTCCTATGCACTATGGTTTAAACAATGCATGTTCAAGATTCATGAGTTTATGGTGAAAGGCACTCTCTGTACATGCCACACCAATGGAGATAGCTTCCCACCAGGAAGACTCCTCACAAATGTAATGCTGCACTCTAAATCAACAATGACTCTATGTCATGCATACTTTACTACATGGGCCTCGGACATTTATTAAACCAATACCTAGTTACATCATAAAAATTAATATTTATGAAATACAAGTCTATAATAGAATACTGCAAAACTATATACAGGTATGGGACCTATTATACAGAATGCTCAGGACCTGGGGCTTTCTGGATAATGGGTCTTTCCGTAATTTGGATCTTGACACCTTAAGAATACTAGAAAATCATGTAAACATTAAATAAACCCAATAGCCTGGTTTTGGTCCCAATAAGGATTAATTATAACTTAGTTGGGATCAAGTACAAGCTACTGTTTTATTACTATAGAGAAAAAGAAATTATTTTTTAAAAACTGAAATTCTTTTATTATAATGGAGTCTATGGAAGATGGCCTTTCCGTAAATCGGAACTTTCTGGATAACGGGTTTCCGGATAACAGATCCCATACCTGTACCTAACTTAACAGGGATGCTTGTTAGTATGTGCTTTTGACTTTGAATACCGCCTTCCTATTATCTTTCGTTCTGTGTTTTATAGTCTACATACAATACAGAGCTGCTCAGTCACTTCTCAACGTAACTTAGAATCCTCATAACCTCTGATTTTCTATTGTTTACATCAATTCCCTTAGATAAACACAAGACAAACACAACTATACAACAAGACAAACACAACTATACAGCATTCAAATGCAAACAAAGAACTTTATGGAAACTTATGAAAGGCACAAAAGAAAACTACAATATGGCCTTTAAATTGGCATTAATGCCGAGACAGTACAATGGACCTACAATAAACATGAAAGAACATTTTCTTTTTCTTTTTATATTTTTAGCAAGTTTAAAACTATAAAGAAAAATAAGGTATGTGAAACCATGTCTCAAATTGAAATTGCACGCTCTGTTTTCCAAATAAAGTTTTACACTGAACAGGGTTTTTTTGGATTCAGCTATGAACAGCTGAATAGACTTAAGGTGGCCATACACGTAGAGTTCCGCTCGTTTGGTGATGTTGCCAAAATCGTTTGTCGGCAGCTTTTATCGGCCCGTGTATGGCAACCTTTACATCAATTATTAGGATCTTGGATTATTACAAAGTAAAAAAATTTTTTAACAAATAATAAAATGCTACAATAAAGACCAAATTTAAAATAATACTAGCAAGATAATGGCATTCTGTTTGCATGGAATATACAAATAATATAATTATATTGGGAATTTAATTTGTTCTTATGATTGTAGCACTACAAACAATGAAATACTACAATCATATGAATACATTAAAAAAATACTGGCAAAGA
The DNA here is from genome assembly GCA_038501925.1 of Xenopus petersii. Taxonomy (NCBI): domain Eukaryota; kingdom Metazoa; phylum Chordata; class Amphibia; order Anura; family Pipidae; genus Xenopus; species Xenopus petersii. The sequence goes on from CM076683.1 coordinate 83,085,437, forward strand.
ATGGCACTGTTTGTAGGGAAATATAACTACTGCACTTTTTCCGGGCAGCCTGACACTGACTTGAGTGAGCGATCTTTCCATAATACCGGATTCTTATTAAATAAGAAAGACATCTGAAATTACAGCTGAAACAATAAAGTGCACTGCACTGATGATGCCAGCCATAGTGAATCCCTTAATCATTGAAACATAACAACTTGGTAATTGGTTGTCTAACTTATGTTCAAGGACAATGAGGTTTACAAAATGTTCTATATGTAATAGTGGAAGCAGTCCACTGTGATTACAATGGAACCTCTGTTTAATAGTGTTGCCCTCTATGATTATGTAGCTACTGAAATTCCCAAGTCAAGGCACAATACTGACCAAGGTGGATCTTAATAGGAGATATAAATGTTTTAATGGAGTTGTTCACCTTTGAATTAGCTTTTCGTATGATGTAGGGAGTGATATTCTGAGACAATTTGCAATTGAAAAGAAGTAGCAATAACAATACATTTGTAGTCTTACAGAGCATTTGTTTTCCTCTGTTTGAAAACTGGAAATAGAAGAAAAAAGCAAATTATTAAAAAAACTGTAAACAATAAATAACGAAGACCAATTGAAAAACTGCTTAGAACTGGCCATTCATTGCATTTTAAAACTGAACCTAAAGGTGAACCATCTCTTTAAAATACTTTAGTTGAAAATTGCTACTCATTTAGTTTTGATTATATAGAACACATTGTAGTGGAAAGTAATGGAATATCTTCTATGGATGTTGCTATTTATATGTAGGTAATGGAGCTGCCATAGTGCTTTACCTTTAATGTGACATTTTCAATGTGCACAAGCACTAGTTGGTTACGATCAGAGAAATAAATGGAAAATAGCCTTTTCTTTTAAAGAGCATCTCATTTTCGGTTTAATTTGCCAGCTGCACATTGCCTTTCCCCACGGTTTGTTCATGCTTATTGAATCTAGTGATTAGGCGGCTACCCGTGTGCTACCCTATCCGTCTATAATCCTGCATTAAACAAATGCTTTAGTGGTGTGAAAGTGAAGCATGTGTGCATTTCTTGTGAAGGCATGCAGATCCCACTTAGGGAAGAGGTCATGCACATGTGCTCTGTTTATTTCCAGGACGCTACCACCATTCGTATTTTAAGGCATATTTTTAAAATTGTACTTGTTTCCTTGTGCAAAACAGGGTGGGTCATGGAGATAAAATAAACTCGGCAAGCTTGCTGTGTTTAACTTTTTATAATAGCTGAACTTTACATTGTTACGAGCTGTAATCTGAAGCTGCCATTTTATGTGAAAGCACTCTACGCCATATTCAATTCACGTCTTGCCCAGAATTTCGTTAGGGACATGAATTGACTGCTTTTGAATGATGGTTTTTCACCTTCTCTGAGTTGACCGTGACATGCCAAGTGTAGTGCATTGTAGCAGAAACTCCTTACTGAGGGCAGGTCTAATCGGATTAAGATGGAGCAACGGAACGCGTTGAATGAAGTTCCCTTTGTGTAGGTTACTGTGTTCTATGACCCAGCTTTAACCAGGAATTGTAGCTCCTACACGGCTCCTGTAGATTCTTTTTATCCTTCCTTGTATTATATATCTATTTGTCCTATGGTTAGTAAAGTGCTAAGGGGTACCTTGGGACCTTTTGTAAATACTTGATAATTTTTATAGCACAGACAGTAGTTAGAAGCTTTTAGGCTGCCTGTGTAATGAAGTGTAATTGCTGCTTAAAAATAACCTACTTCTCTTACTTATATGTATAGAAATACAAATCAGCTCTGAGCTGCCAGATATATTTTGTCAGTTTGTGATGGTGATAGATCTGAAATACAAATCATATAGCTGTAATTCAGTTGCCTGCTTTAGAAAGGGCTCAAAAACAGTCTGTGTGGTTCTTTGTTCTGCTGCCCTGGGAATGGTTGGAAGCTGCAATTCATCATTTGTCTTGCCAAGTTAGACATCTAATACATCTCTGTGGTGTTGGTTGAGAAAAAAATGTTATCTGCAATTTTTTAACCAGCAGGATTGACCCCTGACCAAATATTGACCAGGGAGCCTGACATTTTTGAACCTGAATATTTATTCAGTCCAGGTACATATGAACATATGCACAGCGGGTACAGGTATGTGATCCCTTATCCTGAAATTAAGGGAAGGCCATCAGCCATAAAATCCATTTTAAGCAAAAAACTCTAAATGATTGATGAAATTGATTAAATTATTTCCTTTTCTTACTTGTAATAATACAATATTACCTTGAACTTGATGGAATATGAATAGGAGAGGGCCTGAATAGAAGGATCATTTATAGCCTTAAAGAGCATTTGGTTTTTTTAGAAGGGAGTCAGCGACGCCCATTTGAAAGCTGCAAAGAGTCAGAAGAAAAAGGCAAAGAACTATAAAACTATAAAAAATAAATAATGAAATCCTATAGAAAAGTTGCTTAGAATTGGCTGTTCTATAACATAATAAAAGTTACCTTAAAGGTGAACCACCCCATTAACCTGTGCCATATAGCCTTTTTTCAATTTTTACCATTGCTATTCAGCAGCGTGTTTATATGAACTATAGTAGTGTTTCTGAAGCAAACACATACCAGTGCAGGGCAACACTACATAATATTTTCTATGGATGCACCAAATCCAGGATTCGGTTCGGGATTCTGCCTTTTTCAGCACCGAATCTGAATTTTGCATATGCAAATTAGGGGTGGGGAGGAAAATCGCATGACTTTTTGTCACAAAACAAGGAAGTAATTTGCATATGCAAATTAGGATTTGGTTCGGTATGCAGCCGAATCTTTTGCGAAGGATTCGGGGGTTTGGCTGAATCCAAAAAAGTGGATTCGGTGCATCCCTAATATTTTCAGTACTTTAAATTACTTTACGTTACAAATTTTTTTTTTCAGTTGAGTTGTTTTCTTTTTTTATCGTTTTTTCAAAATTGAAGTTTAATGTTCCTGTCTCTAGTGCTTGGCAGCTCAGTGATCTAGGTGCAGATTCTGAACTGTTACAATTTGCTACATTTAGTTGCTACATTAGTTTTCTCAGCAGTATCTGTGAAATATTAGCAACTATTGTATCAATGATAACAGCTGCATTTAATGAAGCTCAAGGAGTCTGCTCAGCAGGGCCAAAGATAAATGTATCAACTCACTGTATCAATTTAGAAGAGTTTGAGTCGGCGACCCCCCTCCTCACAGAGCTACTTTAGAAGGTGAAAAATGAAACTTTACACTTCAGTATTAGAAAATCACAAATAGAAAATAAAAAAGTAATTGGAACAAGTCTTTATTTCTGCTAAACTATCTGAAAATAACTGTTTGAAGGTGAACAAGCCCTTACTAGGGATAAGTGCTGTAATATAGTTTATGGTTGGGTCCTGACAATTGTCAAACTCTTAAGTTGGTTTATTTTAAGTGTATATATATTTTTCTTTTTTTTTTAAACTAGAACAGAATTTTTAAAGGAGAGCAAAACAAATGAATTGCCCTTTCCTGCTAAAAGGACAAAGGACCGATGTTAATATAAAATCAGTTAATGATTTAACATTATATAGATGAAACTGTCTAATCTCTTTCCTGTGTACTGAGTTGATATTTAAATATCATAAAAGCACCATTTGTGTCAGAGCAAGGCATATTATGCAGAGTTCAGGGAATCTCTCAGCTTGGCATTGCTCGTAATGAAGCATATTTTGGATCATTCCCAGATACTTGGGTGGGGAAGATTCCTCTAATCATGTTGAAGCTGTGTTTGCAAAATAAAGGCTTGCCTTTAAAGCAACACTAACTAACAATGAAGTACTACCGTGCTGCACAATGACATGCTTTAAAATCATTTGGTAAAAGAAATTAGTTGCTAGCCAAATAAACAATTTTCACTAACCATACAAAATATCGTTTTTCTGTTGTGGGGGCACCACCATCCTTTACAAAAAGAAAATTGCAGCATCCTCTAAGCTGCCTTCACTCTCCAAAAGGCATAATAAACATAAAGCCGTCCTACATCTAACCTGCTAATGACTTTGGTGCAAGATAGTGTAGTGTAAATGATGGTTAGAATGATTACTATTATCGTTATCAGTTATTTACAAATGTGTTTGCCACTTTGAACACCAGAAAACATGCAGAGAAACACACTGACAAGTTGTTTGTACAAGACCTAAAAAAAATATACATATTCTATAATTCTTATTTTTTAACCCTGTGCCAAAAGGGCAGACAGTACATGCTGTACAAAAAGAAAAATGACAACCAGGGAAGGAATGGGTTATTTGAATAGCAAAGTAGAAGCATTTTGTTTGCAAATTTCCCTATACCCTTTATATTATTTTCCCATTACCACTCCCTGCATATTTTAACTTTATATTGACACGGTTGATGTGAATCCGGAGAATGCAGATGGAATCACTCAGCATCCAAGGAATACCAATAACAAGCATTAATAGTGTTGTGTACCCTGCATTGTGCTTTCCATTTGCAGTTCATTAGCCACTGGAGGTGATGTTCTAGAAATAAGTGTTGGAGTTGCTTAAAGGAGAACTAAAGCCTAACTAATGAAACAAGCTAGAAATGTTGTACATTTTGTTTTGGGCTTCTGTACCAGCCCAAGCAACCACTGCCCTTTAGCAGTAAAGATCTGTGTCTTCAAAGATGCCCCAGTAGCTCCTCATCTTCTTTTCTGCTGATTCATTGCACATGCTCTGTGTTGCTGTCACTTACTGAGCTTAGGGACCCACTCACAATATACAGTACACATAGAATATAAATGTCACAGTATAAGGCTGATTAGTAATTATTTAATACAGATTATTACTACATGGCAGCACAGAAACCAGTGCAACTAGCATCAGGATTTAATAATCAGCCTTGTAGCACCAGCTCATATTACAGGCCAACCTCATTTTCTGCCTGATAATTTGTGACAACCCCCAGTTCAGCTTCAGCCCCTCAGAGCACACTAGCATGTGACTTTCCAAGATGGTGACCCCCTGTGACAGGTTTGAAGTCCTGGTTTGCTGGTATTGAGAAGCTGAAACTTTACGCTGGTGCAATAAGTTCAGTATATAAAATATGGCATTTTTAACCATATTAATTTTTAGGGTTTAGTTCTCCTTTAAAGATTTCACAGCCTGCATAAATGCCCCTATGTTTTGCAGTCCGTATGGTTGGCAAGGAATATTTAAAGCTGCATCAGGGCGTGGTTGGTTATATGTATATAGATTCAACTTTTCTGAGCATGAGGTCTAGTCTATGGGTTTAAGAATTACTTTGCTGCAACTAGGATTATATTTTTTTCTTTTATTGTGTAGAATGAATCACGATAAGGATATAACTGGGACCTATAGGCAGAAAAGGCAAATATATTGTAGAGAACGTTCTCATTGCTGACCTGCCAAATTGATTGATCCAGCTTAGTTGAAATGTTCATTTTGAGTCCAAGCCTTTTTTATTTGTTGAATATATGGGTCAATAAGATTAAGTCAAGAGTTACTGAATTGCAAGCTACTGTGACTGCCCCACAAATTTGAAAAAAAGAAACAAGCACCGTTATGCATCACACATACACCTCTACATTGTGCAGGCAGCCCCTGGGTTAGTAAAGTGGGTATAAATACTAAGGGGCAGATTTACATAGGGTCAAATATCGAGGGTTGATTAACCCTCGATATTCGACTGCCGAATGTAAATCCTTCGACTTCGTATATCGAAGTCGAAGGATTTACCGCAAATAGTTCGATCGAACGATTAAATCCTTCGAAACGATTAAATCCTTCGAAACGTTCGATTAATTTTTAGGATTTTAATCCATCAATCAAACGATTTTTCTTCAACCTAAAAATTGTTAGAAAACCTATGGGGACCTTCCCCATAGGCTAACATGGCACCTCGGTAGGTTTTAGGTGGTGAAGTAGGGGGTCTAATTTTTTTTTAAAGAGACAGTACCTAGACTATAGAATGGTCGAATAGTTGAACAATTTTTTAGTTCGAAACGTTCGATTCAAAGTCGTAGTCGAAGATCAAAGTAGCCAATTCGATGGTCGAAGTAGCCAAAAAAACATTCGAAATTCAAAGGTTTTTTTTGGCATTTCAGGTACACAGAGGCCCAATCAGCCCTAAAAGAGGCCCAAACAGGGCCCATCAGCCCACTAAATACTGACTTTCTATGTGCACCTTATAGCAGCCCCTCTGGCATTTGCCAGAACCCACAGATTGCCAATCCGGGCCTGAAGTGAAGGAGAAATCACAGGTAAGTTTTCATCCAACAGTCGGATAAATGTAGTTCTTACCTGCGATTTCTCCTTCACTCCCTGTATCTTCAGAACATCAGAAGGTGCATGGGAACGTGTCGGTTCGAGCCGCACATCGGAAGTTCCTCCCTAATTTAGCAACTTCGGGGCTGCAGAATGGACAGATCGCCTTTATTTCCTTGGTTTACACCTATAAGGTCTGTCATATAGTAATTTGCTACTTTCCTTCATGTAATGTATGAGGTGTATTTGCTTAGGCAATGTCAACCTGCAGCCCAAATTTAACAGCTTTCCTCCCCACCAGCATCCAACAAATAATTGAAGGCGGTTGTGGCTTTGCTGAGAGGGTAGTTTCAGAAATATCTGCTGGGAATTGTAGTTTAACAACATACTACCAGCTGCAAATGAAAACACATTTTTTCATCTAGACATTGATCTCAAGGGCATTATAAACATAGAACCTTATATTTCATCAGTCCATATTCTTTACAATTGAGTATTGTAATAATGAAAAAAACACTCCACAATCTGACTTTAAGCATAAGACTGCAGAAATAGTTTACACTGTGTATCTCCAGATTTAGCCTCTTGTACGTTTGATCTGGTAATGTACTGCTTGCCATGAAGTGCTAAGCAGAGTCAGATGTGCCTTGGCACAGCATAGAAAAGTAAAGAAGAAACTAAGCTTGGGAATTTTAAGTCATTGGGGAAAGGGGGGTGATCTAGTACCCAGCATTCCCGCAAAAGGAAATCAAACCATTTGCATATGTTTTAGTTCTGCATTTATATGTTGTCCATATAGAGTAAAACATTTACAAAACAATAAAAACATTTAATTGCCTATCAATTTTATTTGAATCATTGTTAATTACATTCTCTGTTATGTCTTTATAGTTCCACTTCTAAGGGCAATGACACACTAGCGCGGGGAAGGGAAGGCAACGGCCTTTCATGCCATTCGTATGTTTTTGCACCGCAATTCACTTGCTGGTGGAAAAGTATTCAGAAGAGATTAGTCGTCCATGCTAGAGGAGACAAATTGTTTAGTACTGATATATTTCACAGTGGTTTATAGAAGTTTATCATTCGTGTACTCAATCCCTGCCCCACTGGAGCTTATGCATACACACTATGGTCCATTTCATTAGGAGCCAGTTAACCCTCATGAGTACATTGCAGATATGTCATTGTATGTGTAAATGCAGGTACAGCAGTAACTTACCTTTGTAGAAAGCTTGTGTTTTTGTCTTGTCTGGAAACCATTCATTCACAGTTGCTTCATTTTTCTTTCTCATCTTCTGTTACCTTCCTGATAACTAATGGAATCCTCACAAATGATTGGTGCTCATCCTATATCTTCTATCAACCTGTATCCTATATCATCAGAAAACCACCAAAGGTAAGCATTTTTTTCACCAAAACGTATAAAGTTGCAGAACAATGGGTGTGTGTGTGTATGTAGGAAATATGGAATTTGCTCTTCTAATCCTTTTCCCAAAACTGAGTGTGTGTGTTGGGGTGTGTCTTATTTACCATGGGTAATGTCTACCCTTGACTGCCAGATAAAGAATGGCCATAACCATGTTGTAAACTTATGTACTCAAGGTCAACTAACTAGTTCAACTGCATATTAGTGAACCCCTGGAAATATATCATTACCACTGTATTTATTTACATATGTTCAACTAACCATGGCAGAGACAGTATGGCATGTATACACAAATCAGGTTTGGGAGATGATTAATTAAACAGTGAAGGTCCTCACCTGTCAAGTGATCTGGAATTTTGTCCTCCATTATTTAGTCTTGGTTAAAGGGCCACAAAACATTACTTACATCACTAAATTGTGAAAATTTTCAAACAGAGCACTTTTCACAGAGCTGTTGTAAGCTGGCGAAACATAGAAAGAATTATCCGTTTGGTAAGATCAGCAGTTGAGCAGATCTGTCCCAAATATACCCACCTTGAGGTGGTCAATATTGTGCTGTTGTTGTAACGATGAGGTCACAGGTTGTTGGGGCAAGGACTGCATCAACGAGCCAATGCAGTCCTCGTCTCCACTCGATCTTTAATCCTGCCTGTTCTGAGGGCCTCATAAATGGGCAGAAAAGCTGCCAACTTGATTAGAATGGGATGAATCAGCAGCTTTAATCTGTCTAGTTATGCTTGGCTTCATTCTTTTTAAGTTAGCAATCTGTTGTGTAACAAGGAATCCTTGCTTTCTGTTTGTGCTACCTCTAAGAGAATATCACATTCACAAACCACATGTGTATTCCCATTGTGAGTGAATGGAAAGGTCTTTGTGATTGTCTTTGGAGAATTAGGAAAGCTGCTGTTTGGTCTGTTTGTTTGTTTGTTTTGTTTGCTGTTTGCTGCTGTTTGTTTGTAGGATTGCAAATAGAGCTCAATACATAGTACTGCCTCTGCTTGATACTGAAGCAACAGAGCAAGAGAGAGAGTTGTATTAGTGAATCTCACCCGATAAAGTAACAGAAAAAAAGGAGACTTCTGGCCAGGTGGAGCTTACAAGATCCCAACCTGCTTGCACACACACTAACTAGGTGCGTACTAGAGCACTGTTACAATCTTAAAGGAAAAGGGAAGCTACCGAACAGCAATGTAACTAGAGGGGGCAGGACGTGCAGCCAGGCCCCCCGCCCCTCTCTGTACGCCCAGAATCCGCAGCGCGTGAGCTGCCGGGGGGACCTGAGGGGGTGCGGGCCCTGGCCCAATCGCACCCCCTGCTCCCCCGGTAGTTATGCCACTGCTACCGTGGCTGTTTATTGTCTCTCTCTGTTAGGATAGCAGCTGCCATATTAGCTTGGCATGACATGACTTCCTGCCTGAGTCTCTAACTCAGATTACAGCATGGAGGGGAGGAAGGAGAAGAGAGTGGGAGGTGAAGAGAGGAGCAAACTGAGCATGCTCAAGCCCAAGCCCTGGAGGTTTAAGATGAAAACAGGAAGTCTGATACAGAAGCCCATGTGTACACAATAGAAGGAAAGAAATGCAGTGTTTCTTTTGACAGAGGACTCAGAGCAGCATTGCTTTGACGGTTTAATGGTGTATTTATATGGACCTTTCTGACAAAGCTTACTTTGTTTTAACCTTTCCTTCTCCTTTACTGGTCACATGAAAGATTGTTTATTTGCAATACTGTTACAGCTGAATTGTCAGATATACAGGTAGAAACAATAGAATTCTAAGAGTGGCCGCTGTTCTGGTGCCTTCAAAGGCCACCTATCAAAATTTTCTGGCCAGACCGATCGACGAGCCGACTGATATTTAAGACTTCTGCAGATATTGGTTGGCTCGTCTCCCGCAACAGATGCGCTGAATATCGTACAAAACATTGCCTTTTTGTGATATGTACTAGCTGGAGCCACGTCGTCTCGTCTCACTGTATATTTGTATACTGCTGAGATGACAATAAAGTTTACTTTGACTTTGAAAAGGTGCATCTATGGCCACCTTTAGAATCTGTTGTGTCAGTAGACTGGGGAACCCAGTGGAAACCCACTCCAGACTTAAACCCAGGAACCTTATACAGTGGTGCTTTAAAGTTTGTGTACCCTTTAAAAATTTCTATATTTTTTATATGAATGGGATCTAAAACATCATTACATGAAAACGTAGTTAAATGAAAGAAATAAGATGTGTTGTATGTGTAATCAGGCTTTGTGTTCTTTAAATAAAACAGGGTCTTTCACTCACATCTGATTTGTTTGAAAATCAGATGATGTTTTAGGCTACATTCATATAAAAATATAGAAAATTTTAAGGGTTCACAAACTTTCAAGCACCACTGCAGGCATCTTTCTCAACTGCTAAAAACAACTTGATTTTATAGTAACTGATAAAACCCTGGCATTGGTGTTGAAATTGTCAACTGTTTTGTAAATCTGCTTTTGTTCAAAAGTAAATGAGAAACAATAAAAACAACTTCAAAAATTAAAACCCATAACCCTGGTTCTGCAAAAGCACTGTAACATTTAGTAAATTTTCCTGTGGACCCATGTTTTTCAAATGTGGCTTACCAGATCCTGCTGATCTACAACTTGCAGCAACCCAATGACAGGCAGTGGTTATAGGATATTGGGAATTGTAGTTTAGTAACAAGTGGAGTGACTCCAGCTGAAGATCCCTTTGTCTGCATTAATACAGACAAGGGCAGCTACAACAATACCTGTTTGAATGAGGATATTTCTTAGGCTACAACCACAACTGCTTCTCCATTGGCCATAAATGTTATGAGTATTTTGTACATGTATTATGTGTGAATGTAACTAAATTAATATAATATAGCTTTTCCAATTTACATATTAAAGGGATTCTGTCATGGGAAAACATGTTTTTTTTTTGTTTGTTTTTTTTTAACAAATGCATCAATTAATAGTGCTCCTCCTGCACAATCCTGCATAGAAATCCATTTTTCAAAAGAGCATACGGATTTTTATTTTTTTCATTTAATTTTGAAATCTGACATGGGGCTTGATATCCTGTTATGGTGCCCTCAGCCATGTGATAAACTTCAGTCACACTATACTGGTGAGCTGCAAGTCGGAGTGATATCCCCCTTGACTTTTTCCCTCCCAGCAGCCCATCAACAGAACGGGAAGGTAACAGGATAACAACTCCCTGCACCTACCAATATAATAAAGATGTGTGTCCACATTTGTAGTATTGTTAAACTAAGTGAAGTATTGTGCGTTGTTTACCTCCCTGAGGCAGTGAATATCTTAAATATGTTTTTGTACGTTGAATTGCTGAAGATATCAGAATTCTGGGATAAGTCCATTGGTGCTATGTAATAATAAGCTTCTTGCTTGGTTGCATTCATAAACCACTTCCTGTAGTGTTCTTCCTTCCACTCTCACAAACAAAGTATTCTGTCAGCCAAACCGGGTCTTTGAGACTCCTTAATTGTAATAGCAGACGGCAGTAGTGTATATGGCATAGATACAGACAGAGCAGCTGTTTGGGCTTTGTGCTGGAAACTGTATTTAAGATAGTGTAAATATCCTGGTTTTAAATGGAGGCGAAGCCCCAGCTATTCAGCTGCCTGAACTCTAATGACTGTAACTGATCTAGACGACATCTGCTCACCCCTAAAGCTCAAGCCTCGGCTTTCCTTCCGTGGCTGCTCCCCAAGTATTTGCTTAGCTTTGATAGGCTCTGCAGGCACTCTTTATTTGAGCTATACATCACCATTACCAGCACAGCACTCAGGGGTGTTTCGACAATGAGGCGAGTTGAGGCTGGTGCTTTAAGAGAGAATTTTTGGGGGAGGGGGGGCATCAGCAACTGCTGCTGCCTCAGGTGGCGGAGGGGCCAGGATCACCCCTGACTGCACTGCACCTGTTACCCATCTAGAACATGTATCTATTAACATGTGTGCATGTGAATCATACATGGATACATTTATATGATAAAGAGTAGTGCGGACTGTCTACTTGGAGTAGAACTTCTTCCAGGTCTCCATTTGGACAGCCCTGTTGCTGGTGAATAGCACTGTACACATGTAATGGCAAAATAATTATGTAATAAATAGGTTTATACTTGTCATACTGTAAGTCTGTGTGTCAGCATAAACAAAACATATACCTTCTCTAAATAAACAATTCACAAAATAGCCAATAGGTGTAATAGTATAATGTGGTCTTATCAATTATAAATAGGCTGTAGCTCACCTTTAGTATATGTAGGTGGATTCTCCTGCAAGGTGTCCTGTGTCCACACCCAAATTGATACAGTCAGTATTATAAGCATTTTTCCCCAATAAAAGCACTTTGCAGTCATAGCTACTGCCTTGGATTTGTCCTGCTTTCTATTATAATACTAATTTGGTCTTATGTAGTGTGTTACATCTACAACGTGGGATTTTTTATGGCTTTAATAATGTTTTTATTTTGGACTTTGGTGGCTTTGCAGTGTGTTTTGGAGTTATACAGTAAGTGTTTTCCTGTTTTGTTGAAGTTGTTCAGGTTTGTGTCCAGGAGGAGGTCCAAAAGGCAATGTTTTAGCACATTGCACCCTGCCATGTAGGCCGTGCCAAAGGTTGCACGTTTTCACTCTCACAGTAGCAGATAGCTCCTCCTGTGAATATAACACTACCTGAATTTTACTGCACTCTATTTATTTATAACATATAATTTCGGATAAGCACCTTGGATGTCCCCTAGCATGTATGTTATTCACATGTGCAAACTATGGATCACATAGGACACAAGTCCTGTACTTAATGCTTCCCTATGACACCTTGTATCAGAAATCCCATGGGCATAAGTGCTTTGTAAATGGGTTAAGGGGGTATGGAATGTGTAATGTATGGCCAGTCCTCCACTGCAGTACTAAGCTGGGTTATTGTTGTGGGCGATGGATCTTGTGCTGTAACCTGTAAGATACCACTTGAACCTGCTAGAATAAATAGCCTGTTAAGAAAATGCTAACAGTTTACACAGTATAATTACCTGAATGTTTGGCACTGCTGAATGTAGCTCCATATTCTTAATAATCCTTGGCACTATATGCATGTGTGCTCCAGTCTGCCATGTTCCATCTGTGTGATTAGGATCCAGCCAGGATTCCAATAAAACACAAGTGTTCAAGCAAGATTAAGCTTTCTGTATTATTGAAGTTTTGTCAGTAAAAGAGTAATAAACCTGATCATTTTCCGTTTGTAGCATGCTCTCTAAGCTGCCTTAAACAAAGATTATCTCAGGTAATAAATCTCAGATTTAACTGCACAGCAAAAACAGATCTAATGCAGAATGTTTACTATTTTACCCGTAATTATAATGGATTAATTGTCTACATAATTTTTATTTATTATGATTAATTGTCTTATACGACACTGGGCCAGATTCAATTCAGTGAAAAAAAGGTTCATCAAGTGCAAACTCATGGACAAGATTCAATCCAAGGAGAAAAAAATTCAGTTCCATTTCCCTAGACTTCAATGGAGTTTTCAAATGATAACTAGTGGATTTTCAATCTGAATTGAATTGCATCTCATCCATGAGTTTTCATATGATAAACCTGTTTCTCACAGTTGTTTAAAACTGAGTGTAGGCCCAGCATGGAAGAAATAGCACAATGGTAAAATATGTGCCAGAATCAGTTTTTTCAGTGTCTACATATAATTATCATTTGCCAGCTGCCTGATATTTCATGGAACAAAAACGAATTTTGAATATTGGAATTAATGCACAAATAAATATACTTAGAATTATTATTTATATACTGCCTTTTGCTCTGTACCAAGAACATTTCTTAATTTAAAAAGGCTTAAAGCTTTCCGTCCCGGACTACTATTTCAAGAATGATAGTACCAAGTAATTAAATAAAATCAAATTGGAAAATAAAATATTCTTTTGAACAAGGAGGCTTCCCTGGGAGAGAGAGAGAGAGGTTGTCTTGTTTAAATCTCCATGGAATGTTGTGGGATGAATCAGATTCTTCTAGCAGCCGCCTTATTATCAGACATAAGTGAAAAGAAGGAGACTACAGAAGCTATTTTGTGCTCTCACAAAGCAAATATTCTGACCCTCAAGTTATCAGTGTGTTTAATTTTACTCAATATGGGGGCAGTTCCTGCATGGCCTTCACTGCTGCACTTGGCTTGGGAGGAAGTTGCAGGGACACAAAAGATTTTTATTTTAAACTGCTTTTTTTAAACTTTTTTTTGCTCTCAAGCTGTTCCGAAACTACAGCTCCCAGCATTCATTTTTTGTATTATGCTTTCCAACGCACAGGTTGCCTGCCAATGTTCTTGAGCCATCAATCTTTACTCAGTTATGCTTCTGGAGTTTTGGCAGTATGTCGTATAGTAAAACCTGTGCCACTGTTTATCAATATGACACTGGCCAAGTATGAAATGTACACTATAGTATAACATGTTTATCTGGCATCTGAGTGCTCTTTACATGTAAAATCTCTGGTTTTTAGCTATTTTTTTTCCTTTAGGGCAGAGACACACGGTCAGATTCGGGGAGATTAGTCGCACAGCGACAAATCTCTTCTTCTTCGGGGCGACTAATCTCCCCAAACTGCCTTCCCCTGCCTTCCCGCCAGCTAGAATGTAAATCGTGGCGGGATGGCACTCGGAACGATTTGTTTTCTAAAGATGCCTCGAGGAGGAGATTTGTCGCGGGCGGTTTTAACAGATGCTGAAACTTTAACTGCTCGAATTAACCAGACAAAGACGGTGTATAATATGCTGACTTCCTAGGCTTGAACTTTTACTACTGATTTTCATCAAGAAGATTACTAAAGCATACCTCCCAACTTTCCGTTTTTTAGCGGTTTAGACATTCCTGTTATTGACAGCTCAGCCCGCGGTCTCGGATTGTTACAGAAATTTCTCGACTTTCTCTTTGATCTCCTGCACTGAACAGCCAGAAAAAGATACAAAGTTTCTAAAACTTAATTGGCTTTTGGAAGAAAGCCCAGAATATTTGGCAGGTGCACCTATATGTTTTTATAACAATTTAAAATAAGCAAAGAAACAATTGTAACAATTTAAGATAAGCAAGTCTCTTGGGGCAGGGGTCCCCAACCACTGGACAGTCCTGAACTGGGCCGCCGAACAATGAATGTGGTGCACCCAAATTGGACGCCGGCCCCTCACACAAACTTCCCGACCCCCCCTTATGCCCTCCCTGCCCCCCCCCTGGTCCTTGGAAAAAAATTGGCTCTTTTCCTGGGCCAAAAAAGGTGGGGACCCCTGTCTTGAGGAAACTGTGACTTGCAGCTTAAAGGGCAATTCACTTTCACAGTCAGGAATTAAAAAAAAAAAAAAAAAAAGATGGGCGCAACAGTCAAGGGGTTAGTGAGAAACATGTTGCTCATACACCGCTGGTTTGGGATCATTGCCTTAGGCCAACAAAATAGCCAGGCATCTTATGATTTTTCGGCCGGCATCTGTCAGAAAATTGATCGTCCAGGTTAAAACATTTTTTATTGGTCTATGTTTGCAGGGCCAAGCAGGCAGCTACCCTCAGTTTTCCTGCCAATATTGCTTGAAATTGTCTTTTTAGTTGATGGACAAATCATACATTTCAACAATCGTTTCGAGATAATCGTGGTCTCACCATAACGAAAAGACCTTTTAAAAATCTTTACATCTTTGGCCAGCTTTAGCTAGAGTTGTTCCTTGAATAACCTATACTTCTCTTATCTTCTTTTGCTATTCTCTTCTGTATCTTCTATTTTCTGGCTCTTCTGTCAATAATTGTCAAGATGACTGATCAACCTTCCAGCACTGTGCATGTGAAAACCAACAAGAGGATTGGTCATAATGCATAATGCATGGTGAATTCTCTTCTGGAAAATCCTTAACGGGGTGGTTCACCATTTCTTGTATGTTATAGCATGCCAAATTCTTAGCAATTTTGCAATTGGTCATAATTATTTATATGTTTTACTTTTTGTAGTTAATTACTTCTTCTTCTGGTCCTTTCCAGCTTTCAAATGGGGGTCACTGACCCCATCTAAAAAACAAATGCTCTGTTAGACTACAAATAAATTGTAATTGCTCTTTTTTATTACTCGACTTTTTATTAAGGCCTCTCCTATTCTTATTCAAATCAGTGCATGGTTGCTTGGGTAATTTGGACCATAGCAACCAGATTGATGAAATTGCAAGATGGTAATCAGCTGAAAAAAAGCTGAATAACTCAAAAACCACAAATAATAAAAACCGATTGCAAATTGTCTCAGAATATCACTCTCAACATCATACTAAAAGTTAATTTAAAGGTGAACAACCCCTGTAAATGGCACCTGTCACCTGAAAAATGTCTATCAGAGCACAAATCACATGACTCAGGACATCTGGGAAACTTGTCTAGCCCCATGTCAAGATTTCAAAATTAAATATAAAAAAAATCTGTTTGCTCTTTTGAAAAACGGATTTCCATTCAGAAGTCTGGTAGAGGCGCACTATTTACTGGTGTGTGTTTTCTTGTGAAAGAATCTTTTAAGAAAGAGCGCAACAGCAACTGATTTGATCTTTTAAATAGCTAATGCCAGTTCTGTTAGTGGCATTAGGTATTACACTTACAATAATTCCAGAAGAAATGATTTCTTATGGCAAAGGTGAGCATACTTGTGTCCCATAAACTAGCGATGCACCGAATCCACTATTTTGGATTAGGACAACCCCCGAATCCTTTGCGAAAGATTCTGCCGAATACCAAACCGAATCCAATGCATATGCAAATTAGGGATGGGAAGCGGAAAATATTTTTTACTTCCTTGTTTTGTGACAAAAAGTCAGGCGATTTCCCTCCCACCCCTAATTTGCACATGCAAATTCGGGTTCGGTTCGGCCGGGCAGAAGGATTCGGCCGAATCCTAATCCTGCTGAAAAAGGCAGAATCCCGAACCGAATCCTGGATTCGGTGCATCCCTACCATAAACAGCCACCTAACAGAAAGCAGTCGCAGATAGCTCTCCATTTAGAATGCCTACATAAATAAAATATGCAAAGCTCTATTTAAATATATGGTAGTCTAACTTCAGTATTGTTGATGTATACTATTGTTTCGGCCTAGCGGTATAAGTATAATGAAGTGCTGTAGTATGTTAAAATTGGGTTATGACTTAAACTTGCACAATCCAAACATCCTGGCTGTGATATATACAACAATCAGCCATGCATAAATCAATACAAGTGAATTTAATTTCACTGATCTCAGCATTTCTTTATTCTAGGATTACAGATAAAGATGATTTCTTCCTTTGTTCTGGTTGACCTTGCTATATTTGTAGGCAACCTCTATTGTGGCAAATAATTCATTTGGTTTGTCTTTAAAGTTATGTCCATTGGATGGCCTTGAGCTGATGTGGGTTATATTTTATACATACTATGGCTACACTTTGAAGTGTTTTTAGTCTTCAAGTAATGAAACAAAGCTAGCTTCTAGGCATACTTGCATTAAGTACACCTCTCTCAGAAACTCTGTCTCAAAACTGCCTGACCAAATAAGTGTTATCTGGCTGCTTACACCCAGATTTGTGGCCAGGCCACAAAGGCCCGGGCCTAGGGCAGCAATAATTTAGGGGCGACATGCCACCCAGCCGCATCCCAAAGGGGCGCTGGGTACTCAAAGCTCCCCACTGCTCCGGTGCTTGAAAGTGTGCTCGCAGGAGCAACCAAGGCCGTTAACCCTGTTTTTTGTGATTAAAACAATAGAAAAACGATGTTCAGTACAAGAACTATTCATTTTACTTAATCTAGGAACGGCTGGAAAAGGTGAATTACTGGGAAGTGCCAAACGTTAGTCACCTCCAAGAGATTTTAGTTGCTTACCTGATACCCCAGTCTAGTGCTCCTGTTAGCAGAAGATTTTACTGGCCGAGTGTATTTCTGTAGAAGCTCTTTTGGTGCAATCTTCTTCTTCTATCTTCTTTTCTTTGGGTGCAGGCAGGCACATGTGTATTAGAGTGAAAAAGCCTACAGTTTTTCCCTAAGTCCCCTTTTACTCTACTTTTATTGTGGACATTTGAACCAAAAAGAAGAGAAGACAGAAAAAGACAAAAAGGGCAACGAGGAGCTTCTTCAGAAATATCCCAGGCAAATGTAGTTTTTAACGAATAGGAGCACTGACCCAGGGTATCAAGTAAGCAGTTATATTCAATGTAGAGTTCCTAGCATTTCGTCACCCCCCCCCCCCCAAATGATTTTACCTTTCCTTCTCTTGTTGGTTTTGATATCACTTTTTAAAACAAACCCACAATGCCAAAATAAATTATTGTCCATTCTTAGTTTATTGTTAATCTTTATTTTTACATCATACATCATGCTTTACTTGCGGGGGTTGCTTACTAAAATCTGAATTTTTCTGATCCAGCCAAACTAAAATCCACAATTTACCCGTATTTTTTATTTAAAAACCACAAAAAAAATCGGCAAACAACATGACTTTTTCAGATTGTCACTCGAAAAATTTTAATTTTCTGGATTTGACACCAAAAAAGTCAGAATTTTTTGTGAAATCAGCAGAAAAGCTTGAAATGTTCGTATAATTGTACAAAACCCAGTGCAGACAATAATATCTTCAAATTGCAAATTGCAAATAGGACCTCTGCCACTTCTACAGGTCCTCGACAGGTTGCGTGTGTTTATTTTTCACATTAGACCCTACCTCAGTGAAGCTTTACAATCTAAGGGAATGCCAGGAACATACACAGTTCAATCAAAAGTCAAATATCCTTTCTGAATGTTTTTGTAGTTTAGAAGAAAACTGGAGTACCCAGAGGTTGCCTTGCCATTAAATGGGGGTCATTTATAAACACTTGTGCAGTAACCTATGGCAGCCAATTAGATGTTTCTTTCATTGTTCTACCTTTTATTGTCCAGATACAAATGTGTCCAGTGTTTATACTGTAAGTAAGCCCTACAGGGCTCCTCTTGAATGTCCCTCCTGTTTTTTCATGTATTTTCCTCCAGGCACTGCAAACTCCTTGCACATATTTTGCAGAGGTTGGAATCGCAGAGGTTGGAATCACAGAGGTATCCTGCTTACCACTAGCAATATTGACACTGCATTGTGATCCAGCCAGCATGTTTTGCAGAGGAAAGCTCTTGCTAAATGGCATCAAGTCTGCCAAAACAATACTGGCCTGAGCTGCAAATTCATTCCATTTCTAATTAAGAGGTTACTTTTTGAATCAGAATTGAATTATCATCTTTGGGTTACTGGGTCAACAGTGGCCTCTGAAATAATGATCGCTAGAATAGTTTTGTAAATCTTTCTTCTTCAGAAGTGTGGATATATCATGTGAAATTTGACAAAACATTAAAATGTTTGTATTGGAGAACAGGATGTTTTTAGGCAGAACATAGACAAACCACTTGTCTATAACTAATCATAAAATCTATACAGAATGTATTCAAACTGAAAATTTGTTTGTTTTTTTGCAGGTGTTTGCCTTTGACTACTGCTTCTGGTCCATGGATGAATCAAACACCTCTAAATATGCAGGTAAAGCACAGAAAACATACACTAGCTGGCACATTTTGATAGGTTAAAGATTGTACTGTTATGTGGTGTAGATTGGATTAATTCTTGGAAAACATGGTGTTACCCTATGCCATATGCCCTTTTTTGTACAGGGAATTAATTAGTGAGTTGCATTTGGCTCTCTAAAGGGGTTGTTCACCTTTGAGTTAACTTTTAGTATGATGTAGAGAGTGATATTCTGAGAATTTGCAATTGGTTCAATTTGCAATTCATTTTTTATTTTTTGTGGTTTTTGAGTTATTTAGCTATTTATTCAGCAGTTCTCCAGTTTTGCCATTTCAGCAATCTGGTTGCTGGGGTCCAAATGACCCAGTAACCCTGCACTGATATGAACAAGACACTGAAATATGAATAGGATAGGCCTGAATAGAATGATGCGTAATAAAAAGTAGTAATGATAATAAATTTGTAGCTTTACAGAACATTTGATTTTTAGAAGGGGCCGGTGACCACCATTTGAAAGCCGAAGAGAGTCAGAAGAAGAAGAAGGCAAAAAATTAAACAAAACTCTAAAAAGAAAATAATTAAGACCAATTTAAAAGTTGCTTAGAAGCAACCATTCTATAACATATTAAAATTTAACTTAAAGGTGAACCACTGCTTTAAGCAATGGAGAAACTAACCAGAGAGCCATATGACAGAGATTGAATTTTTGTGGTAATTGGATCTTGGAGGAAAAGGGAAACATCTGAATAGAAGCCTAAATATTGCAAAGTAGTAAGACAAATCTAACAAAGCATTCAGCCTACCTCTTATATAGAAGCATTTACATGGAAAATTAATTAGTTGTATCATATGAAGTACTTTATATAATTTTCTCTGTTGTGGGGAGGTGTACACGTCAATGTCTTATTTGAGGTGTTAAGGTTTTGGGATTGATAATCTGAACATGGTACACATACTGTAGCTTTCCTTTCTGTGTGTCCTCATAAAATGTTTTGAAACTTCAAAAAAAATGAGAAAGTGTTATTAGAATGTATGACCAAATACAACCACATGTGACTGTGTACAGCCATTTGTTGTATTAGTGCATGCACGTGCATGCCTGTTTCAAGTCACGCCAGGCATTGAGCAATTCAGAAGATTGTTTCTGGTCCATGTTGTTTTGTATTGCGTACAGTCTCTATTCTTCTGAAGCAACTGGTATTTAAATAGAAAAACATGGTACATAAAAAAAAAAAAAGGAATTCTGCATTTGTAAACAAGGTTTTAGATCTAAACCAATGTTGTGTTTTACAGCATAGTACGTAAACATTTTTCATATCCAAAGCCAGACAGTACAACTCTGTATAACACCATGTGCATCTAGTAGAAATAAAACCGTAAAAGGTTATTGCTTTGTCCAAATTCAATAGTTACTCCATAATGGTGATAAAACAAGCTCTTCCCTTCTATAAATCTGGCTACCCATGGGGCAGTTTTTGTCACACAGTCTGGCCTTGGGATAATGGACACTCTGGTCACACAAATTGAGCCAAATTGCACTGATTTAAACAAATTACATGTGTTTCAGCTGGTGGGTACAAGGCCATAAAACTATACCCATGCCAGAGGCTGTCATCTCTTAACCTGGATTTTAATTGTTATTAGCAATTCTAGGGTTTAAGTATTTGTTTACATACAGTCCATATCCACATCCCCATCTCTTCTTTGTGATGGTCTCATTATTACTGGTCTCTGGGTTTTATTTTTAATCAGCTATTCTGTAGTAATTATTATTTTGTAGAAGATAATCATGTTTGTTGGAATTGCATTATATTGAGGTAATTGTTGGAATTGCATTATATTGTTACAATTGTCTTATGGGAAAAGCTTTCCACCGCTATATTATTTAGCACTTTGCTTAACAAAATTGACTCTTTAGCCAAAAGGTGCATGCATTGCTATATGTATATTGCTATCAGTAAGTCCGGTCCTTACTAGGACCAGAACTAGGGGTAGGCAGAATAGACATGTGCCTAAGTGGGGTGGGGAGGTGCTTGTTGGCATGTACCTTTTCTGCCTGACTTCCCCTAGTTTCAGACAACCTGTACGTGGTGTGTGTGTGCTTGGAGGGCCAAGTAGTGACCAGGAGTTAAGGAACCGGGAAAAGAGGGCAGGCGTTCATGCAATTGGCACAGAGGCATTTATTATAATATTATTATTAACATGTATTTATATAGCACCAACATATTGCGTAGCGCTGTAAAGTAAATGTGATTATACAACTAACTCACATGAAATTATTATTATATGGAGTTACATACATCACAATCAATACCGGTACAAAAGGTGAGGAAGGCCCTATGCAGAAAGTGCTTACACTCTAAAGGGAAGGGAGTAATACACAAGGTGTGGGAGTGGGCAAGATCGAATTAAGTGGGTGAGAAATGTGGTACTGTATGTGGTGTTGTGTTTGGTAGTTAAGCAGAGTGAGGGTAGGCTTCTCGAAAGAAGTGCATTTTAAGAGATTTCTTGAAAGCAGAAAGGTTGGGAGAAAGTCGGACAGACCGTGGGAGAGAGTTTCAGAGGAGGGGTGCAGCCCTTGCAAAGTCTTGAATGCGAGCATGTGAGGAGTTAATGAGAGAAGAGTTGAGTAGCAGGTCAGTAGAGGAGCATAGTAAGCGGTTGTGTGAGTATATAGAGATGAGTTCAGAGATGTAGGGTGGGGCAGAGTTATGAAGTGCTTTGAATGTCAGGGTCATTCATTTAAATTTAATTCTGAGAGGTAGTGGAAGCCAGTGCAGGGATTGACAGAATGGCGTGGTAGAGGAGGAGGGGTTGCTGAGGTGTATGAGCCTCGCAGCAGTGTTCATTATGGACTGGAGAGGTGACAGTCTCTGGAGGGGAAGGCCAATTAAAAGGAGTTACAGTAGTCTAGACGTGATATGACGAGAGAGTGAATAAGAGTTTTGGCAGCATCTTGGGTGATAAATGATCGTATTTTGGATATGTTCCTTAGGTGGAAGTGACATGCTTTAATAAGTGACTGGATATGAGGAGTGAATGACAGGGCAGAATCTAGGATAACCCCAAGGCACCGGGCCTGGGGAGAGGGGGTGATAGTGGAATTGTTAGCTATGATGGATACTTCGGGGATGTTACTGGGTGCACTGGGACTGGTCCTTACCACCTACTATAGGGCAGGAAGTAAGGACCGGCACCTCCTGCCACTCCCTAACTTGCCATCTGAAAACACTTGGCCTTGGCAGCTACCCTTTGAGTTGAATAGATAACACCTAACAGTTCCAATATTGGTGTTGTCCGGTCCTTCACATTTAAGTCAGTGGGAAACGGCTGGAGTTTTGGTGCCAGCTGACTGAATTACATGGGTACCACAATCTTTGTTAGCTTTTATAATTGTTCTATCTGCAAAACCTCACTATCTAGATGATATTCAAAACACCATTGTTGGGATTGTACTTCATTGTTCACAATTAAAAGAAAAAAAATCGGGATAATGTATTTCATGCTTCAGTATCCGTTTTATAGACATTTTAATAGCTGTGGATCATTACAAATTCTCTTCTACTTAGAAGCTTAAAGACAAAGCACGCATGGCCACAGCTGAAAACATAAAAGCAAAGTAAATACTTGGCATTAGTATATTTTTATTTATTAGTTCATTAGTCTATTTTTTTATTTCTTTTAAGGTGTATGTGGCATCAATTAGTGCATATAAAGATGTGTGTATGTGGATATTTATTCATATTTTTAATGACCAACCTTTTTAATGCATGCTATACCATAACTGTATGTAGAATATTTCCAGTTGTGCTCCTTATACTTGGGGTTGTTTATCAAAATACAAAAATATCTCATTATTTTCTGAAATATACTCTGACCAAATCCGCATGGGTGATTTCCCTTATTTATTAATACATTATCATGAAAATTTCCTTTGCGGGAAAAAATGTGAAAAAAATTGTGAAAATTCAAATCGAATTTTTGCCCGAAAATCTTGAAATCTTCGCATTATTGCACGAAACCCAGTGCAGATCAGGATATCTTCGGAACTTCTTCTATTGACCTATTCACAACCTTGGCAGGTCTGAGATGCTGGATTTTCATATTCAGACTGTTTCGAACCTCAGGGTATAATAATTCCCGAAAAATTCAAGGTTTTTTTTTTTCACTAAAATTCGAATTTTATAGTTAAAAACTAACATTTTTCATGTTTTTGGCATTCGGACTTCGGATTCGAAATAAATAACCCCCGTAGTGTGCAATATATAATTTTTTAATAAGTTTAAAATAGAAAAATTAAGTATGTTTATATTCATACTGTAACAAAGCGTTAAAATAAAGATATACCCATGTAACTAGTCAGCCATATAAGAAAGATATACCCATGTAACACTCAGTAATATAAGCAAGATATACCCTTGTAACTAGTAAGCCGTGCCATTGCTGGTTATAAACTGAAGGCGCAGTTAGTTTTGCTCAGAAAGGATAATGGATTAGCTTAATAAAGCAGTATGACTGCTTTCACTTGTGTAAATATACTGTAGATGAGCAGAAGGGGAATGTTTTGCACTCCCAGTAAATATAACCATGTTACGGTTAAATCACTGAAAGAATTCCTGTAGTTTAACTGTACCCTCACTGTGAACATTTTCATTAGTAGCCTGTGTAATATTACATTATTGGTCAGAATTAGGAAGATGGCAACACTATGAGGCAATGAACAAATTGGTTTGTGTTTGAATAAAAACCTAATTTCCACATAGAAACACAGCTTACCCCGTTTAGACTTGCTATGGAAGACCAGGTCAAAAAACCTACAAAGGACTTCCCTAAATACAAGTATATGAAGTACTGGGAAGATAAGTTCCCTGCAGAAATAAGCCATAAAAACTGGGAGGACATATGGGACAATGCTAAAAAATCCCCCATCTGTGTTCAGTACAAAGAATATATACGAAAACCTACTTAATTATACTCCAGAGAATTTGTATTATACTCCATAAAATATATCCTACAGTCTTGGATATATGCTGTCGGAACTCTGGACAGTTGAGGACTCTCTCCCACATACTCTGAGGCTTGTCCATGGTT
The DNA here is from genome assembly GCA_038501925.1 of Xenopus petersii. Classification (NCBI taxonomy): domain Eukaryota; kingdom Metazoa; phylum Chordata; class Amphibia; order Anura; family Pipidae; genus Xenopus; species Xenopus petersii. Next base: position 83,109,760 of record CM076683.1, read on the forward strand.
ACCCACTATTGGGAAAGGTAAGAGAGCTTCTACAAAAGGTCCTCCTAACAAATATACAGAGGGAGCCATGGACCTTTCTCTTAGGGAAACCCTAACTTAAATACACAGAGATGGCAAGGAAACTGATGAACCATATTCTGACCGCAGCCAGGAGACTGTTCTGTCAGAAATGGAAGCAATCAATTATCCCAACAGAAAGGGAACTAAATAATAACATAGAGGATGTAAAAAGAATGGAATACCTTTCAGCACTAAGTAACAGAACGATGCCTACATATGATGAGATATGGAGTAACTGGACTTATTGTTTCCTCGAGGGTTGATCTGCTTAGTAGTTTACCCAGAGAATAACAAATGGTTTATTTTTGTTTTATTGCCCTACCAATCCTGTATATATTTTTTTCTTTTGAGTTGTACTGTTCTCTTAATGTTTTTTAATTTTCCTGCTTGACTTGATTTAACCAAGCTGTATAAATAAGAACAACATAGCAACTGTATAATTAGACTGCTGAATACAGTGAGGCACTTTATACCAAAAGTAACAACTGCATTTAAAACGTATAAAAATTAAAAAATATAGTTAAAAAAAACAACATTTTTCTGTACCTGTTACCTGAGATAACACTTAGCTACTGGTCAAAGTTAAAAGTAGAGGCTTTTAGGTTGTGTAGGAAAACTTGGAAAGCTTGCATGTAACCTTTTACCCACTGTGACAATCAGCAGTTAGCTATAAAGCTGGCCATACATGAAGAGATCCGGTTGTCTGGCGACTACGCCAAACAAGAGGATCATTCATCGATATGCCCACCAACGGCAGGGCTATATCGGGGTAATCCGAAAATTCGTCCCTAGGGTCGGTCAGTGGAAAAATGAAACCTTCCTGATCAATATTTTGGCCAGATATTGATCGGGAAGACCCGTCGGGCATTGGTCTAAAGGACTGATATCAACAGCTTTATCGGCCCTTGTATGACCACCTTTACTTATCTAATGCAGTTGAATAATGAAAATGAGTGTCTGCTGGAAACTGTTAGTTGCAGCCAAGCTTTAGTCTTGTATGTGGGCAACACTTGACATTTTTTTCCTTTGTTGCAGTTAAATCATTTTAGTAATTGTTGGATACAATTGTGTGTACATTTTAATGAATAATAATTCTGTTTTGCAGGTCAAGAAGCAGTGTTTAAGTGCCTTGGAGAAGGAATTCTTGACAATGCTTTTCAGGGATACAACGCTTGCATTTTTGCATATGGACAAACAGGTATAAAATATAAGGAATAGGAATATATAAGGTAAGGTTTTAGTGGTCTTTTCCACTCTTTGCCGTCAGCAAAGGAGGAGCACAGACTCCAAACAGTTTCCTTGACAGGAATGTCTCCTGCAAAAAAAAACCCACCAGCTTATTGGCCTATATATGGTGTCAAAACCCACACCAGGCACACCCTTCTGCCCTGACAGATACAGCATAATATACATGATTTTCATGACTTTAATGTAGTTATAAAATATGTATTACCTCCTGTATTGGTCAGTATTTGTATGCAATTTTTATTCTTGGTGTATACACCCTTCTATTGTAAATCTCTTCAGGATATGTTAGTGCTTTATAAATAAAATGATGACAATATATTGTGCTGTACAGATGATTCCACATTCATCATTGTAAGTTAGGTTAAAAAAAGACACATGCCCATCAAGTTCAACCCTTTAACTCTATTTTAACCTGCCTAACTGCTAGCTGATCCAGGTGAAGGCAAAAAAAAACATTTGAAGCCTCTCCAATTTGCCTCAGAGGAGGAAAAATTGCTTTTTGACTCCAAAATGGCAATTGGACCGGTCGCTGGATCAACTTGTACTATAGGCTGTACCAATTTACCATAACCCTGTATTCCTTCACTTTCTAAAAGCCATCGAATCCCTTCATTAATCTGTTGGTGTATCTTTCTTTAGGTTCAGGAAAATCTTTCTCCATGATGGGAACTGCAGATAAGCCTGGCCTCATCCCCCGGCTTTGCTGTGCATTATTTGAGAGGACCTCTGAGGAAGAGAGTGATTCTCAGTCTTTCAAAGTTGAAGTCTCCTACATGGAAATTTACAATGAAAAAGTTCGAGATCTCTTGGATCCTAAAGGGTAGTTATCTATTAACTAATAACATTACTTTATCTGATATAATTATTGGTTGGTATTATTCCTTTTCTATACGTGATAGTGACTTACAGTGGTGGATTTAGACCACATATGAGCCAGGATGGTTCCAATGACATTGACTTTTGTTATCTCTCAGCGCAATAAAAAAAAAAAAAAAATTAGGCTTTTGTTTTGAGCTTCTTTACTAGTATATCAAAGTAGCTCCTCAATCATTCTGCTTTCAGTTTACAGCACATGTTAGGGCTGCTGTCAGTATTGAGCTATAGGTATAAAAAGTTAAAATGTAGAAATATGTAAGGGGATCATATAATAATCTCTCTAATGCTTTATTTACCAGTAGATCTTTCCAGCTGACACAAGGTCACCCATTCCGATTAGAAGAAAAGAGGTTCCGCCTAAATAATTCGGAAGTGGTTTTTTACAGTGAGAGCTGTGAAGATGTGGAATTCTCTCCCTGAACCAGTTGTACAGGCTGATACATTAGATACTGTAGCTTTAAGAAGGGGTTGGATGGCTTTTTAGCAAGTGAGGGAATACAGAGTAATGGAAGATAGCTCATAGTACAAGTTGATCCAGGGACTAGTCCGATTGCCATTTTGCAGTCAGGAAGGAATTTTTTCCTTGGAGAAGCTTCAGATTGGGTTTTTGCCGTCCTCTGGATCTACTGGTAGATAGACTGGTTGAAATAGAGTTCAAAGGTTGAACTTGATGGACGTGTGTCTTTTTTCAACCTAACTTACTATGTATACAGTTTATACACAATTATACAACATTTATGATCTAAATCTTATTACTAGAAATGATTGGTAGATATTCTCAGCTGTGTGCTTCACATAATTTCAAATGTTGTGCTGTATCTTTATTTGACAAAACATTAGAGCTTGGGAAAGAATTACTATTTTGTTTTGGAGATAACTGCTTCATAAACCAATTTTGGGGTAGTTGTTTTAATTTACTCTTTTATGTGAAAATCAAAATTATTTGACGATTAAACTATTGGGTTTGCCTCCCTGAGTGTAGTGAAGGAAAAGGAAGAGGAGATTGCACTTCTCTTGGTGGAGCAGAGCATTAGTTGTTGTGTAATTTATCCACCACTCATGGACTACTGCTTTGAGACCCTGTTTGCTACCCCCATTATCCCTACTATAATCTGCCATTTCTGGCACATTTCTTCACACATGCAGGTCATTATGATTTATTTACTTGTTGCCAGCAAGTAACAAATTGATTTACATTCATGCATAACAAACAAGGGCTTTATGGGGCACTGCAGCCCAAAGCATAACAGAAGCACCCCTGCCTTTAGAGTTTGTACGTAGTTTTCCCCTTAAAATAAAAAGCACAAGATATAGGAAGAAATTTGAAGCACTAACGAGTTACCTTTACAGAGATATGTCAGTATTACATATTATTAAGCACATTTTTACTGTTACTGGCTTAGAAGTTTATCTGCAGAACAGCTGGAGACATCTCCAACTATATGTGAATCCCTCTCCGGGAATTCCAATTTGTAAATTCATATCCAGCTAACTATATATATATATATATATATATATATATATATATATATATATATATATATAAAGTCTGCTAAAATATACAGTATCTAAATATTTAATAAACGGAATAGAATTGCTTTACCACCAATATGCATGCATTCAAGCGGCTTAGTTACCCTCAAGTACAAGATACAGTTTTATTGTTATAGAGAAAAAGGAAATCTATTTTAAAATTCAAATAATTTCCTTACTCTATAAAAGATGGCGATCTTGTAATTTTGAGCTTTCTGGATAACGGATTTCTGGATAAGGAATATACAAAAATGCCACCTGTTTTTTTAAAAAGAGAGGTAAAGTTCGAGATATCCATTATACAAATGATGAAAATACGATCCAAAAGCATTTTAACTTTTTTTTATTTTAAATATCTCAACAAACATTATATTTCAGATAAACCATAATTAAGAGAATGAGAAGGATAGCAATTATTGTTTGTAACGCTTATGTTATTCAGAGGATGTAATCCCTTAAGAAAAAAGCACATGTAAGAAGAGCGTTTATTTTGGGAAGAGAATGGGAAGCTTGCAAGGCAGTCTTGAATTGGGAAATGCACAGACACAAATAATATGCTGGGAATGCGATGGGTGGAGACAGCACGTAGCATGCACATGGGATTAATCAGTGTGCACAAAAGAACAAAGTTGTAAAAGACAACATTTCTACCAATAAGTCACTTAAGATGTATAAATAAATATAATATCTTGGCATAAATGTAACTCCCCCTTACAAAAGAATGTGATTAGTATATAAAAAGTGGCAATTAATGGATACAAGGGCAAGTATTTAAGTTGCATGTTTTTTTTTTTTCAATTTAATTTCCCACTACCAGGGGCACGAGTTCTTTAAGGTAAGGTCACACTGGGCGATTCGGGGAGACTTAATTGCCTCGTCTTTGCGGCGACCAATCTCCCGAACGCCTTCCCTCACTCTTGCGCTGGCTATAATGAAAAATCGGCAGCACTAAGCACACGCGGCGATTCAGCGAGATTGGTCGCCTCAAAGACGAGGCGATTAGTCACCAGGCGACTAAATCTCCCCGAATTGCCCAGAGTGACCTTACCCTTAGGAGTCACAATTGAAATAGCTTGGTCTTGGGGGGCAGGTTTGGGGTACACTGGCTGCGAACAGTTGACTTTTGTTTTTGTTGATGTACAAATTGAAAATTTAAGCAAATCATTTGAAATATTAATGTCCACCTTAACTCCCCTGTGGTGGAAGACATGAAAGATCTTTTGCCAAGTATAAGAGCCCTAAAGGGCTAATAGTACATTGCAACCGAGACCAATATACAGCAATGTTTAAGTAGGATCCTATTGACAGTTCTTTTGCTTTCCCCATGCTTCAATAACCAACAAGGGGTTCTCAAGAGCTAAGAAACTCATTATTGGTCAGAAATGACAAAATTGGGAAAATGGAAAATGAAAATGTTGTAAATATATCATAATTGTTCCAATTAATTCACAGACTGATTTTCCTAGATTTGGTGCATCCCTAATAACTAAATTTTTTACCTTTTATATACCACATTTTAAAAAATTAGGCGGCATTTCGCCAAAGCCATAAAACTATAAGATACTTTTTACGAATATATCGTACTTGTGACTCTTTCACAATTTGGTGACCAACACTTCAAGAAATGTGTATTTATACCGAATTTTATATGCTTCCCCCCATTGAATGTTTATAGACAGGCACTAATTACAATCAAACCAGGCACAGGTCTGAGTACTTTCCCTAGATTGCAATCTGAACTATGTGCAATAAAAATGTATAGACTTAGGAAAAAAATAGTTTTTCAAGAATATTATTCCAAAGATGAACAAATCTTTATTAATAAACCAAGTAAATCGTATCTAGGGAACAAACCTTCATCATTTTTTCCATAGTGATTAATGCAAAATACTGAGGTGTTCCAAGCCATCTGCATCCATATAATTAACCTTGATGCAAGTTTCTTGGCAGCTACAGGCAAATATTTTAAGCCATATTTTCTGTTTTGAAATGTTGAAGGAAAAGTTTACAGTATACAAATATATAAACATATAATTAACATTTATTATACTGTTGACATAAAAAATATCTAGTGTGTGCAGAGCTTTTAATTATTTTTTTAATAGAAGAGTGCATTTTAACAATGAACATTACAGTAACTGGGTCATATTGCAGTCTGGAGCACCTTTGTTTGCATTCATTGTGCACTGCTGTACAGTTATATACTTATGATTTAAATTACTGCAAGAGACTGTTCTCAAACACCATCTGACAGAGCTGCAGGTTAGGAAGCAAAGGCCTCAGGGACTGCTTATGTTGATTTTTCTGTTGGTGTCACTTTTTGTCAAATAAATAATGGTAGCAACTGAATTTTTTCATTGCTGGTTTTTATAGCTTTTTGTAGCTCAAACCTTCTTAAACTTAAACTTGTTGCCCCAATGGAAAATGACCACTAGAAGAATCCTTGGTAACTCTACAATGATTATATACTCAAATTTACAGAATTCCAAAGTTCTTTACAATTCAATTGAGTCTTGTTTGGTGTTCTTTCCTGGCTAATATGCTATTTACTGTCTCGGGCAGCATACAGAATTGGGGAGCATTTACTGAATATAGTATAATATGGATTATTCGATTCTGTTTCCTCTTCCTTCCTCATTTATATACTGTACCCTGCTTGTTCCATATTAAGCATAGCTGGCATGCCAAAACAGTTTTTATAACGTAGTTAAATTCAGAACAGCGTGCTTAACTCTTTTTTTTTTTTTTTGTTTGAAGCAATCGCCATTCCCTCAAGGTTCGGGAGCACAAGGTGTTGGGCCCATATGTTGATGGTTTATCTCAGTTAGCGGTAACTAATTTTGAGGTAAGTATTCAACCATTATACAGTATTCAGCACTATTCAGAGCTGTCTTGTACTTGAATGCACAATTTACACCTCCACAGAGGCTTCTCTCTGTCTCCCTGTTACTAGAGAGTTACTAGCCACCTCTAAATTGATACATTAGTTGATACATTTCTTATCTATAGCCCTGCTGAGTAGAATCCCTGAGTTTTATTAAAGACAACTGTTAGAATTAATACAATGGTTGCTAATATTCCATAGATACTGCTGAGAAATAACATTGTAACAGTTCAGAATCTGCACCTGGATTACTGAGCTGCAAGACTGACACGCCAGAGAAAAGAACATTAACGGGGTTGTTTTCCAATCACTTTTTTCAGTTGTTTTCAGATTCTTTACCAGAAATATAGACTTTTCAATTGCTTTCCACCTTTTGTTTTGTTTTCTTTTTTTTTATTGTTTTTTCAAAATCAAAGTTTAAAGTTGAATGTTCCTGTCTCTGGTGTTTCAGTCTGGCAACTCGGTAATATAGTCACAGATTCTGAACTGTTATAATTTGCTACATTAGGTGATACATTTCTCAGAAGCATCTGTGGTAGTGATGTGCGGGTCAGGTTTTACCCAACCCGCACCCACCCAATACCCGCCCTCCCTCCACCTGCGCCCGCCTTCCCCCTACCTTTTATAGACCAGCGGCGACCCCGCCGATGACATCACAAAAGGGGTGGGGCGAGCAGGCGCGCATCTATAAAAGTTAAACCCGGAAGTCGGAATAGTAAGGTCACGGGCAGGGAGAGCAGGAAGATGAGATTAACACCGAAAGGGGGGTGCGAGGTCGGCCCTAACCTGCCTGACCAGCGGGTCCCCCGGGTATCGGGCCGGCCCACACATCACTAATCTGTGGAATATTAGCAACTATTGCATCATTTCTAACAGCTGCCTTTGAAGAAACTCAGGGATTCAACTTAGCAGGGCCAAAGATAACAGATTGACTTCTGTATCAATTTAGAGTCTGCATCCTTCCCTCATAAAGCTGCTTAGAAAGACAAGGGGAAAACTGAAACTAGAAAACTGAACTAGAAAAATGGCCACAAATAGAAAATAGAAAGTAATCAGAAAAGTCTTTATTTTCTGGTATACAATCTGAAACCAACTGAACTGAAAAAAGTTTTGGATGGTGAACAATCCGGTTAAACTTAAGTTTTAGAAAAGTGATTAAAAAAAAAATAGAAAGCAATTTTTTTAAAAATTTGAAGGTGAAGGACCCGTTTAAAATGTGCCCAGCCATTGGTAAAGCTCCCTTAAAAGTAAGGCACACAGGCAGTGTCGGACTGGGATGACAGGGGCCCACCAGAAGTTCGAAGTACAGTATGATTATCAGTTATTAATTATACAATGTACATTCTTTTTTTGTTGTTGTTGTGCTTTACTTGTCACAGGATTGTGTTGCCACTTTTATTTTTTTAGCCAATTAAATCTAAACTGCTATAATGTGACTTACTGGCAAGCTATCCTCTTAAATGGATTAGCCGTAACCTGATTAATTGTTAAACATGCTGGCATAATTAAAGCAACAGGGTGAGCCAAGCAGAATTGCTGTCCTCTAACTCAAAGTATGGATGTCTTACTTCTGGGTTTATACAATGAAGCTTTTGTTTACATCAGCTCCAGCATCCCTTAAAGGAATTGTTCACAGTGTAAAAATAAAAATTGGGTAAATAGACAGGCTGTACCAAATAAATAATGTTTCTAATATAGTTAGCTAGTCAAAAATGCAATGTATAAAGGCTGGAGTGACTGGATGTCTAACAGAACAGAACCCAACTTCCTGCTTTTCAGCTCTGTTGGTTTCTACTGATTGGTTACCAGGCAGTAACCAATCAGTGACTTGAGGGGGGGGCCATATGGGTCATAACTGTTGCTTTTGAATCTGAGCTGAATGCTGAGGATCAATTGCAAACTCACTGAACAGAAATGTACCATGTCACTGACTAATTTAGAGTTAGAGAGCTGAAAAGCAGGAAGTAGTGTTCTGGCTATTATGTTAGACGTCCAGTCACTCCAGCCTTTATTTATTACATTTTTGGCTAACTGACATTTTTTATTTTGCACAGCCTATCCATTTACCCAGTTTTTATTTTCACACTGTTCCTTTAACAGTAAATTGAAGGAACGCTGTGATTTATAATTCATAGCTACAGGTTACCATGTAATATATTCCTAGTTAAAGGGGTGGTTCACCTTTGAGATAACTTTCAGTATGATATAGAGAGTGATATTCTAAGACAATTTGAAATTTGTTTTTCATTTTTAATTATTGAAGGCTTTTAAGTTATTTAGTTTTTTATTCAGCAGCTCCTCATTTAGCATTTTAAGCAATCTGGTAACTAGGGTCCAAATTACCCTAGCAACCATGCACTGATTTGAATAACAGACTGCAAAATGAATAGGAGAGGGCCTGAATAGAAGTATCAGTAATAAAAAGTAACAATAACAATACATTTGTAGCCTTACAGAGCGTTTGTTTTTTAGAAGGGAGTCAGCGACGCCCAATTGAAAGCAGCGAAGAGTCTGAAGAAAAAGGCAAATAACTATAAAACGATACAAAATTAATAATGAAAACCTATTGAAAAGTTGCTTAGAATTGGCTGTTCTATTACATACTAAGGGGCAGATTTACATATGGTCGAATATCTAGGGCTAATTAACCCTCGATATTCGACTGCCGAATGTAAATCCTTCAACTATCGAAGTCGAAGGATTTACTGCAAATCGTTCAATCGAACGATTAAATCCTTTGAATCGAACGATTTTAATCAATCGATCGATTTTTCTACGACCCATAAAACCTTAGAAAGCCTATGGGGACCTTCCCCATAGGCTAACATTGAGGTTCGGTAGGTTTTAGGTGACAAAGTAAGGGGTCGAAGTTTTTTTTATAGAAACAGTACTTCGACTATCGAATGGTCGAACGATTTTTAGTTTGAATCGTTCTATTCAAAGTCGAAAGTCGAAGTAGCCAATTCGATGGTCGAAGTAGCCAAAAAAAAAACATTCGAAATTCAAAGTTTTTTTTATTCTATTCCTTCACTCGAACTAAGTAAATGTGCCCCTAAAAGTTACCTTAAAGGCGAACCACCCCTTTAAGAGAGATTCTTGTAATAAATTAATATTTAACATGTTTCTTCATTGTTTTATTCCTTAAGGACATCGAATCTTTAATGTCAGAAGGAAACAAATCTCGTACTGTTGCTGCAACAAACATGAATGAGGAAAGCAGCCGTTCGCATGCTGTATTTAGCATTATTGTGACTCAGACCCTGTATGACCATCAGTCTGGGGTAAGGATTTGATACAGCCTGGCATTGTTCAGTAGACTAGAAATCATTTTACTCTGAGAAGAAAATTTGCATAATTTTCCTCATCCCAAAAATGGGCATTTGCAATGGAATGAAAACAAAGCCAGACAGCACTTTTTGGAAAAGAAAAATTAACAGCAGATTGTCTAGTATTAAGTTTTGTTGATAAAGTCATCAAACTAAATTAGATTATGGGAAAAAAAGGGTTTTTTTTGCCAAATTCAGTGACAATATTGACAGTACATAACAGCAGAACAGTGGGAAAAAAAAATAATATAACCAGATCGTCAGGAATATGATAAGGGTGCTAATAAATAGTTACTTATCTGGTTATGTAATAATTTGTTGCATTTTTGGTGCCTCAAACAATTAAAAAGCTTGCTATTATTATCCTTAACATTTCTGACCAGATAAAAAGTAACTGCTGGTTTATTGCTCATTATTGTGTAGAGGAATTTGTTTCAGGCGACAGCCTATCCCCTGTATCACGTTTTGGAATAAATACTTTTTAACTTTGAATTAGTTGTAAACAAATCATCATCTGTAACTTTTCTCTGACCTGTAGATTCTTTCTCTTCCTGATTCTTATTAAAGGGGCAGAACCTATGTACATATTGGCTGAACCTAAGCACAATAAAAAGGAAGAATCCACATATTCAAAAATTCACATATTTCCCATTATAAAAGTTTAATGGAAAATTATTTTGCACTTAACTCCCATCCATATACAGCGTAATTTGTTCAAAGGGACATAGTGAGTTCTGTTTAAACAGACGCTAAGCTGCTTCCTTTCTTATGTTTTTAAATAATGAACTTCTTATTATATAAAACAGTGATCCTCAACCAGTGGCTTGTGAGCAACATGTTGATTTTTGACCCCTTGGATGTTGCTCTCAGTGGCCTCGAATCAGGAGATTATTTTTGAATTCCTGGTTTGGAGGCAAGTTTTGGTTGCATAAAAATCAGGTGTGCTGCCAAACATAGTCTCCTGTAGGCTGCTTGTCCACTTAGGGGCTAATAAATAGCCAATCAAGATCCTTATTTGGCATCCCCAGGGACTTCATACTTTTTAATTTGAATGTGACTTATGGGAAAAAAAAGTTTGGGGACCGCTGATATAGAGGGTTAATCTGTAAACCAGTAATTTGTTTTACCAGCTTCTCATCTGTTTCACAAAATCAGGAATATAAGATAAGTTAAAAACTAAATGTGGTTTCATTTTGTTTTTGTGGAAAAGTAACAATAGATTTTTTTTAAATTAAATGGATTGGAAAAAAGTATGATCAGCACAAGCCTTGTTCATTGGGCTTATGATTTGCACTTTGCCCACCATGTTTGGCAAATAGCTATAGGCCTCTGACTGTGCCTAGAATCAAGCACTGTCTGGGTTAGGCAGTGTTTAATCCAGTCAAGGGGGGGACACATTAGTGTCTCCAGCATCGGACTGGCCCGGCGGGACACCGGGAAAAAACCTGGTGGACCCACAACCCTTAATAGGCCCCCACCGGGCCAGACCCCTCTCCGGTTCGCATTGTAACAAAAAAAGTTATTTTAGACGCATCGCCATCTGCGCATGTGCGTGGCGCCATTCAAGCGACGCCGTCAAGCAGGAGCACTGAGGGGCGCATTCACGCTGATGCGCCATGCATGCTAGGCACGTCACGGTAGGAGGGCAGGGGGGTCGGAGGGGGGCCCTGGACAGTAGTCCGGTGGGCCCCAGGCCCCCCAGTCCGACCCTGAGTGTCTCTTTACCTGCCCCATACCTTGCATGTCATTCAGATATGCAAGGTACAGAGCTGCAGTAGGCGCTGGCCACATCAGGGCCCTGTCCTAACTGCCTGATCTAAGGCAGGGATAGGGCTGGGATGCACCTCCAGGCACTACTCTTTGCAGGGAGCTCTTGATTTTTGATCCTGTGCTCTGTGCAAAAAGCAGCTAGCCCAGAGAAGCAAATTCTTAGGAAATACACTAAGGAGCACACTCGTAGGGTCTGGCCACACGGGCAGATTCGGGGAGATTAGTCGCCAGGCGACAAATCTCCTCTTCTTCACGGCGACTAATCCCCCCGATCTTCCTTCCCCTGCCATCTGCCAGCTAAAATTCGCCTGGGGGCAGGCACACGGAGCGATTCGTTTTCCAAAGTCACCCAAAGTTTCCTTGTGAGGCAATTACAGACGACTGTGCTCCGTTTGCCTGCCCCCTGGCAATTTTCATTTTATTATTATTATTATTATTATTATTAACATGTATTTATATAGCGCCAACATATTGCGTAGCATTTTAGCTGCCAGAAGGCAGATCGGGGAGATTAGTAGCCACAAAGTAGAGGAGATTTGTCGCCTAGCAACTAATCTCCCCAAATCTCCATGTGTGGCTAGACCCTTACAAACCCTCCGGTCTTTTATAGGGCACATTAGTACATTCCCATTTTACTACAACTATCGTGCCCAACAACTCTTCTGCCAGTAGCTTAGAACCTTCAATTCAAAGTTCTGTTCTGCATGGAAGCTTACTTCTGAATTCTTTGTTTTTTTTGCTTTGATTGTTGGTAGAACTCAGGGGAGCGTGTCAGCAAAGTAAGCTTGGTGGACCTTGCTGGGAGTGAGAGAGTGTCCAAAACAGGTGCAGCTGGAGAGCGTCTAAAGGAAGGCAGCAACATTAACAAGTAAGCATATTCCGAGAAGGCTACTCTTATAAATGCTAAGAATATTAAATAAATTGTCATTTATTTTAGTTTGGTGAATTATATTCCGCTAAGGATCTATCTACCTACATACAGTGACGGACTGGGATACCAGGGGCCCACCAGAAAACCTTAGATCATGAGCCCACTTTCCAAACTATTATTCCTCCTCTCCTCACTCAACCTCTTTATTCTCCTAGTCTTTTATATCTACTTACTATATTCTTCCATATTGTGCATTTCTTTCCCATAAAGAAATAGGGAATGACCATGAAATAGGCCAAATGGTTAGAAGCAAGAGGCCCACTGACAACTGGGCCCACCGGGAGTGTTTTTATTTTATCCCATTCTTTAATCTGTGTCCCTCCCCTTATACAGGCTGTACCCATTATCCACACACAAGAAATAATATGCAGCTATGAGAGAGGTTAAACCTTTGAGCTATATGCAAAATCACAAAAACACACTGGGAAACTGTTCTTAGCATAACTGATAGAAAACAATTGGTTGGAAAGGTAAGGATAGAATGCAGCTGAAATGTGGATATCAGTAGAGAGGTGTCTATGTATATAGTGACCTGGATATTTGCATATTCTCTTCTCTAGATCACTTACAACCTTAGGTTTGGTTATATCTTCTCTGGCGGATCAAGCAGCTGGCAAAGGAAAGAACAAGTTTGTGCCATACAGAGATTCTGTGTTAACATGGCTACTTAAGGTAAAAACATACACTTTCCATCTGTTACATGCATATGCAAATGATACTAGTATTTAGAAATAAACCATAAATATTTTTAAAGGAAAACTATACCCCCGAACAATGTTGGTCTCTATAAAAATAAAGTGCATAAAACAGCTTATATGTAAAACCCTGCTTTGTGTAAGTAAACCATTTTCATAATAATATACTTTTGTAGTTGTATGTGTCATTGGGTAATCCTAAATAGAAAATTGCCATTTTATGAATTAAAGGAACAGTAATGGCAAAAACGGAAAGTGTCTTAAAGGAATGACAATATAATGCACTGTTGCCCTGCACTGATAAAACTGGTGTGTTTGCTTCAGAAACACAACTAGTTAATATAAACAAACGTCTATGTATTCATGGAGGCAGCCATTGAAGCACAGGATACACAATTGATAACAGATAAGTTCTGAAGAATCCCATTGTATACTACAGAGCTTATCAGTTATCTGCTGTGTATCCTGTTCCTTTTCTCCTTTTTCAGCTTTGAATTGTGCCCCCGCCCCTGGTTCCACAGCAGCCTGTTTATATACACTATTGCACAGTTTATGAATCAAGCATGTCCCTTGAACCCCCATTTTATGATGGCCACCTGTCCAGAAAAACTGCAGCTCTAACTGTAAGGGTGGTGGCAGACAAGGCTACTGGGGCAGATTAGTCGCCCAGCAACAAATCGCCTCTTTTTCGGGCGACTAATCTCCCCTAAATGCATTTCCGCTGGCTAAGTGTTCTGGGTGCCATCCCGCTGGCGATTTACATTGTAGCCGGTAGGAAGGCATTCAGGGTAGATTAGTTGCCCGTGGAAAAGGTGATCTCCCCCAGTAGCCTTGTCTGCCACCACCCTTACAGTTAGAGCTGCAGTTTCTCTGGACAGGTGACCATCATGGGGGCTCAAGGGCAAAGATGAAAAAGGCCAATATTTACTTTAATATATATTACAGTTAGGTAAGATTCTTTAAAATGCCACTTAATTTGATATAAACTATTTGTTGCTTAATTATTCATTTTGGGGGTATAGTTTTTCTAAAATGAATAAAAAGGAGCTGGCTACAAACTTGTTTTTCAAGTTCCAATAATTGAGTTTGGAAAAAGGTAGTTTCCTGCAGATGTTTTGCAAGACCGACACGCTCTTTGTTTTTTTTACTGGCCTGCACCTAGGGAAGTAATGTAAAGGCAGCATAAGTTGATGGATCAGAGAGGCCATTCAGCTTCCCCATATAAAATCTGCGAAAATAAAACCCTGTCTGGGCTTGGTTCACTCCACCAGAACATTATGTTACTGGTCCTTTAAGGGCATCCACCCAAGCCAAACAAGCTATTTCAGACCTGGTTTTTAGAGCACTACATTGTATTTTATGCATACTGCAGTTATGCAGGCTGCTGTTCATTTTCAGTCCACTGGATGATCCAAGAAAGGAGAAATTGTATTATTCGCCTTCACCAGATTTCTATTATTCACTGGTAAATCCTGCAGAGGCAGCACAGGGAGTCCCCCCACATTCATTCTTCTTGCCTCTGATCCTCTGACTGAAAACCAATGAGGGGACAAAGTCATTTCAGAAAGGTTTTTTTCCCAGTCATCCAGCCTCCTAGAGGGAATTCGACAAAAAAAACAAAAAAACATTGGTTCCCTCTCTTCCTCTATGATAATCCCCTTTTAAGCTAAACTTGAAAAATCGTCCAATTTTCTTGTTTTGTATTTGTTTATACGGGTATTTTTAAAATATTTTTAATGTGTTTTTTTTTTTCGTAATAGGACAATCTTGGAGGCAACAGTAAAACTGCCATGATAGCTACAATTAGCCCAGCAGCTGATAACTACGAAGAGACTCTCTCGACATTAAGATATGCTGATCGAGCAAAAAGGATAGTTAATCATGCTGTTGTAAATGAAGATCCCAATGCTAGAGTTATAAGAGAGCTGCGGGAGGAGGTGGAAAAACTAAAAGAGCAGCTTTCACAAGCAGAAGTATGTGTCCACTATCCTGTTAATATAATCTTCTTTTTCTTCTTATAGGAACATGTATTTGGCAGTTAATGGGTACAGCCTTACCCTGCGGCTGCTGGATAAAGTCTTAAGAGAACATTCTGTTATACCAACTATATTTTTTAATTTTTCACTCACGGTCTACAAAATTTGATAGGTCACAGAGGAGTCCCATGGTCATATGAAAGCATGACCAAGTACCTTTATCCAGGTAATGGAACGCCAAGGTGACTTCTAATATCCTCATATAAATTGCCCCACTAAGCACCGGGTATAACTAATGGCATTACTAGGGATATATTTATTAATTATTTGCATTATATGCATACATACATCTTGAAGAGAAAGTAAGCACTCAAGGGACTTAATCGTGATTACTAGTTTGACTTATTGGGACATTTCCCACAGAACATTAAGGTGACTTCAAATTAGAAATACACCAAAACCGTTATCTTTGGATTTGGGTTAATACAAAATCTTCCACAAAGGATTCGGCCAAATACTGAACCAAATCTGAACTATAATATTCCTAGTCCTATGTAGGAAGAATAAAAATATTGCATCATACCAAAAAATTATATTTTTTAGTTGTCACATGTCACCATGGTGCATTGTAAAATTACCATCCTATACATTTTATATAAAATTATATAGAGTATAACACACAGAGAGAGAGAGAGAGAGAGAGAGAGAGAGAGAGAGAGAGAGAGAAAAAAATCTGAATTATAAAAGATTATTTTATGTTAGCTGTCTGTGTTTTGTTCATGGTGTTAAAAAGACCAACACTCCCATTAACACAAGAGGGTAGATTTATTTATGTTATATGCTTTGTTTTAATTGGTTGGTTGTTTAGTTAGAGAATCAAGAACTTAAGCTGGCCATAGATGTTGAGATTTTTAAAAGATCAGATCCTGATCGTGAGACCACGATCTTCTCAGAACGATTGCACGATCGTACGAATTTACCATCAACTAAAAAGACCAATTTACCAGGAAAACAATGGGGAGCTGCCTGCTTGGCCCTGCAAACATAGATAGATTGCACTGGGTCCGACAAAGATTTTTTGACCTGGCGATCAATTTCTGGACAGATGTCGGCCGAAAATTGTAAGATGTTCGATCGTTCGAATCCCACTAACCGCAAAAATTATTTCGAAGGATTGGTCGGACTTCACTGAAATCGGTCGTTCGGCAAGAAGAATACATTGAGAAGGAAAAACAGCAGCCTGCCAGAAAGCATTTCTCTCCTAAAGTGAAGGCACAAGTCACATGACTTGGGGCGGCTGGGAAATTGACAAAATGTCTAGCCCCATGTCAGATTTCAAAATTGAATATAAAAAAATCTGTTTGCTCTTTTGAGAAATGGATTTCAGTGCAGAATTCTGCTGGAGCAGCACTATTAACTGATTCATTTTGAAATTTATTTTTTTCCCATGACAGTATCCCTTTAAAGTGGATTTTATTCAGAATTATGAGAAAAGCATTTTGGATAATAGATGAAGTCGTACCAGTGAAGTTGGTTGTTTTGTTATTCCATAGGTAAGGATTTGTAGAAACAAATGAATGCTTCTTAGATTTCTGTAAATGATATTTGTTTCTTTTTCTTTTCTCCTAAGTCTATGAAAGCCCCCGAGCTGAAAGATAAATTAGAGGAATCTGAAAAGCTAATTCGAGATCTAACAATCACTTGGGAAGAAAAACTAAGGAAAACCGAAGCAATAGCACAGGTGTACTGTTTAATTTAATTTTGTCTTCTGTATATCAGCTTAGACATCAGTCTACTCTGTATAAGAACATTCAGAACTTTTCCTTGAATTCACATTTATCCCATGTTCTTATATTTTATATACTCCAAAAAAAGCTTTTCCCACAATAAACAAGTTATTTTGCCAAATAAAAGATGTTAATTCTAAGGGCCAAAATGAGGCAAATTGAAGATAATTGTACATCCAAATTATTAGCACCGCCATTGATAGCAATCGCTTACCTGAGACCATGGGTGAGTGCTCTTGTTTGCCAATTGGGGTACTACTATAGGAGCCCCATGCCACAGTTAGGCTTCTTGTTTTTCTTTCGGGATCGTCTGTATGAACCAATCCAAGTGGGCATACACACTGCATACACACTGAAAATCTGAATCTGAAAGTGTTTCATTCACTCCTCATGCACACCTGGATTGAGACTGCAGTTAAGATCGAAGCAGAGGATTGTGGCGTGGTGCTCCTACAGTATTATCAGTTTTCAAACAGAAATACCAGCCTGGGGTCTCAGATAAGCTAATGTAAAAATTGGCTGCTAATACTAATAAACACTATCCATGAAAATAGCCGGTCTGTTCTACTATTTGGGGTTCATTCCTATCCTTATTGTTAGCTGTGCCATTTTGGATTTGAATTATCAATTTATATTTCTTCCATTTGGTTTATGGCGTATTCACTTTTTCTTTCCATAGGAAAGGCAGAAGCAGCTGGAAAGCATGGGCATATCTCTGGAATCCTCTGGAATTAAAGTTGGAGATGACAAATGTTACCTGGTGAACCTTAATGCTGATCCAGCACTCAATGAACTTCTGGTGTATTATTTAAAGGTGTGAATTTTTGTTTTCCAGACAGTGACAGTGAACATTGGGGCAGTGGGGGAACATTGGGCAGTGGTGCAAATATATGGCACATATATTAAGTATATAGAGCAGTGGAGGCTTTTGTCCAGAGCAGGGTTCTAGAATCTTTTCTTATGTTGTGCTTCACAATGCAAAATCTAGAATCCAAGTTGCAAATGCAATTCTGAGTACACATAAGTGACACATGTTCAGTACAGGAATAACTTTTATTAATGACTTTTATTACATGAAGCTGGGCATCCTCATTTATAAGCCTTTGCAACCAAATCAAATTAGTATGTGTATATTTTCTGTTCTCTGACTCCTTCCTCTTCCTTTGAGCTAGTAGGGCTCTAAGTTTATATATTGCGGTTAGTGATATTGTTTAGTTGATATGAACAACCTACATAATCTCTTAAAGTGATTATTAAAGTAATATCCATTGTCTGTTGCGAAGTGGAAATGAAAACCATGTTTTTTCAGCATACTATTGCTTAATTTCATTTAACTCATACAGAAATAACAGATGACTTACTAGCAATTGCTCTTACTTGGTATGGTGTTCTGTAAAAATATATTTTCAATATATTTGCATTAATATATCTTTAAAAAATATATTTTTTTTAAATGTTGGGATTATTTATTGATCTAGAAATTACTTCATTTCCTTTGCTACAGGGTCACAACAGAATAGGTGCTGACACTTCTCAGGATATTCAGCTCTTCGGTATTGGAATACAGCCGGAGCACTGCGTGATTGATGTGGCCTCAGATGGGGAGACGTATCTCATACCGAAGGAAAATGCACGGTAAGTTTGTTATTTGCCAATTTTTTTTTATTTATTATTTGATTAAAAAGACCTGGCAAATTGTGTTGCACATAGGATGAAGACTTGTGTTTCCAGATTTTCAAGTTAGTTGTTAATTAGCAATATTTGTCATGTTATTCTCTCATTTGCTGGGGAGTGCCATTTACTGAGCTTTAAGCATCCCTCTATAAAGTCAATCCCTGTTATTATTATTTAATATAACTAAGAGAAATTGTAATTGTCAGGAACTTTCCTATTAGCAATATGTGTCTGGGCCTGTGAATAAGAGAGACTAACATGACAAATATTGCTAATTAACAACTAACTTGAAAATCTGGAAACACGTTATTCTCTCATTTGGTGGGGAGTGCCTTTTATTGAGCTTAAAGCATCCCTCTATAAAGTCAATCCCTATTATTATTATTTAATAATATAACTAAGAGAATTTGTAATTGTCAGGAACTTTCCTATTAGCAATATGTGTCTGGGCCTGTACCTTTAGGCAGGAGCTGTCTCAATGAAATGGAATATGAGGCAGTATGCCTCATGTGGAAGGCTGTACTGTCTTTAGTTATGGGTGAAACAATATAAAAATTATTTAATTATTCATGAAATAAATTATTTATAAAATGATAAAGAGCAGCTATGTTTGAGGAATCTGCAGTGTTAACCTCTAATTTCTTGTAATGCCTAAGTGTCAAGATTGCCTTGTATATGCAGGGCAGTAAGTGCATACAATAATTTGCATGTTCTACAATATGTTGTATATACAGAAATTACTAGTAATCATAGGACTCTGTACAAAGTTAGATGACCCCCCCAGGCTCCACCAGTTGGGTGATGGGCCCTGCCAACATACATGTCTGCTCACTTATTTTCTTAAAAATCTGTCTATGATCCACTAAACTCTGTCCACTTCAATGTTTCACCCGAGTGAGCTGCAGATCCTGCTTTTCTATATTGGGGATCCCTTCTGACACGGCACAACTGACTGCAGTACTCCTCTCCTTGTACCCCCTCCCCATGGAGTCCCTGATTGTAACAACATACATATAATCACACAAACCTCAAGCAGCACAAGTAGTTACCATTTCCCTCAAATTTTTGGACTTTCTTAATTTGCTTATTAAGTCCCTTTACTTTGAACTAAATTATCAGTGTTCAGGTTGTACTATGTGTAGTTCTGTGTCTGAAAGATTTTTTTTAATTTCTGGTATTTCTACTAAAGGCTTTATTTGCTACTGCTGCCTGCTGAACTGTAAGCTCTTATGTGTATCCTCTTATATTCGTTAATGTTATTTCTTTGTTTATCTCTGGATCTGCTCTGCACTCTTAAAATTGTTGGAATGTTGTCTAAAGAAAACCTCCATCACCCCTCTGTTGCAGCTGTAGTTCAACATCTTTAGGGAATGGTTTGCAGTTGCGTGTGTCGTTATTGATGTATATAACAAAAAGGCAGCGGGGGTGGCCTGCTTTTCAGCTGTGAAAGAATGAATAAATCCCATGAACAAAGCCTTATGAGACATCATTCCAAGCGGAGTGTTTCACAAAGACAGTCTTGCAATAGCATGTCTGACATGAGAGCCAGCACAATAGCCCAGAGCTGGTACTGTCATGTGCCAGGAGAGTGTGAGTCAGACAGCAGGACTGGCAGATGGAAAGACTGACACACATGGGACAAATGAATAGGGAGCATGGGAGGTGGAGGAAGTAAAAAACAGTTTGGGAGGGGTGTTTGGCTGAATAAAATGCTGATCTCCATTTCATTTCGACCTCATGCTAGCACAGGGTAAATCAGGGGATTATATACATTTTTTTTTTTTTTAAATATAGCAAAACTTAATTTGGAAGGAAATCACTGCTTAATCCTATTAATTGTCACCACTTTATTCCAGGTTAAAAGCACCAACTTCAATAGGAAGTCTACAGTTTCCACCTACTTTAGGATTTAATAGTTCACCATTGTGCAACATTCATTGTTATACGTGCAGTAGAGAAGTTGTACATAAGATTGAGCTGCCCACCTATAGAACTGCAGGCTTATAGGTCACGATACAAACACATGGAGGAAACTTTGTTAGCTCAGAAATCCTCAGATACAAAGGGATGAAATCACCTTCCTGAACACAATTTGAACTAAAAAAAAACAAAACAAAAAATCTACAAATGTATAAATACATACCTAATTCCTCAGATTTACAAGCCATGATAGTCTCTCAGTCATGCATCCCCTACCTTACCATGTTTCATTGTGAAGGCATGATTTTGGTAATGTTATTGCACTGACCCCCGTAGCAGAAAAACTTTTGGAACCCCACCACATGGGAGGCATACTGCACTCCCTTATTTACACCCAGCCCCCCCCCCCCATACTTTTATACCTGTTATAGTGAATATAGACGATTAGTCTCACTTTAGTTAATACTTTTACTGTATGACAAATACCTGTTTCCTGACCTAAGCATGTCCTAATTGGGGAAATGCCATTGAGTGCAGCATGTGGCTGTGTGTGCAAACTGGTCCAAAATAGGGATGGACAAATTGGAAAGACCATGGCAAATTTAATCTTTGTGAATGTTACTCTGACCACATTATGCAAGTACATAAGGTCAAACATATCCTGTTCCCCACCTTCTGTTATACTATATGTGAACCAAGTTTATAAACAGGAAGTACTACTTGGTATAAGCATATGATTATAGTAGTAGAGGGTATAAAATAACTGATTGGTCCCTATTCTACCGTGCAATATGTTGAGTACTGCACAGTCCGGAAGAGGAAGCAGTAGGAAATTATAAGATGTGAAGGACTAATTATTTTCAGCCTGGAACACAACTTTTTAAATCACATTCCTTTTATATTAAAAAGAGTATATTGCCTGGCAGGTTAACCTGGGCAGTTTAGTGTCTATTTCATAGGTTTGACAGTACAGTAGTTTAGTTAATACAGTTTTACCATTATATACCAGATATAACTATGCAATGTCTTTTTTTTGCAGTACTTGTGTAAATGGCACCCTGGTTTGTGCACAAACATCACTTTGGCACGGGGACAGAATCCTATGGGGAAATAACCACTTCTTTAGGTAACCACTCCCTCCCCATATTTTCAGCTACATGGTAATATTTTATTCTAATGTAATACCCATTCAATATTTGTAGGCTAAATCTTCCAAAGAGAAAAAGGAAAGATTGGCTGAAAGAGTTTGAGAAGGAAGCCAGTTGTAGTGAAATGGATGTGGATGCTGCAAGTGAGGCCTCATCTGAACCAGACTATAACTATGAGTTTGCACAAATGGAAGTCATAATGAAAGCACTGAACAGCAATGGTAAGCAAAAGATTTACTTGTAAAAATAATAATGTTGTAATGTTTGTCTTAAATTGGAGAAGAAAAAAAACGTTGAATGTTTTGACCAAATCGTATAGACGTAACTGAACATGCTGTAGGATGAGCATATATATTCCAATCCGAGACATTGTGCTAGAAATCAACACAGTTTTACATATCAGCAAACAGCCTATATACAGGAGAGGGCATTATTCACTTAATATATTGTTACCCTGTACTTAAAAATGCACAAATAACCATATATTTAAGAAAATATTAAGTTTTTAGTTATAATTTATAAAAAAAATTTTTACCAATTACTTAGACACAAAATAAAGCATTAGTTGATCTTTCCCGAAAAAATTTTTGCGGGGGAAAAAAACGTGAAAAATTTTCATCGGATTTTTTAGGATTTTTCACCCGGAAACTCAGAATTTTGTCCGAAAAATTCGGGGTAATGCCAAAAACCCAGCGCACATTGGGACTTCTCTCATTGACTTATATGCAACCTCGACAGGTCTCTGAGATGCAGGATTTTTAGATTCTGACTTTTCCCATCCTTGGGGTTTAATAAATTCAAAAAAATTTGTGATTGTTTTTAAAAGTCCAATTTTATAAAAAATAAAAAAAAATCAGGAATTTTTCGTGATTTTTGCATTCAGAGTTTAGTAAATAACCCCCGAAGTATGTTATAGAATGGCCAATTCTAATCAACTTGTGAATTAGCCTTCATTATTTTTTTTAATATAGTTTATTTTTAATTATTTGCTTTCTGCTGACTTCTTCCAGCTTTCAAACGGGGTCATTGACCCCATCAAAAAACAAATGCTCTTTAAGGCTACACAATTATTGTTATTGCTAATTTTACTCATCTTTCTATTCAAGCCCTCTTCTATTCATATTCCAGTCTCTTATTCAAATCAGTGCATGGTTGCTAGGGTAATTTGGACCCTAGCAACCAGATTGCTGAAATTGCAGACTAGAGAGCTGGAAAATTAAAGGCTATAAATAACTCAAAAAGCACAAATAATAAAGTAATGAAAACCAGTTGCAAATTTTCTCAAAATTTCACTTTCTAAATTATACTAAACATTAACTCAAAAGTGAGCAACCCCTTTAATAGACAGCAACTCACCCACGCCGCAAGTAGGAGTATGAGGTGTACAACTTGTAATGGAACATTCCTGGAGACTGTCCATGTGAGTGTGTTTCCTTTGGATCTTTCCTCCTGTCCAGTGGCATGAACTCTTCCAGTATTTACACCACATCTGGAATAAAGGTCCCGTATTGACTGGCTCTTGCATGGAATTCATTGGCTTTTGTTAATGAGAAACGGCTGTGGCCAAGATTAACTTCATCAAAGCACTCAACCTTCCCATATAGTGGCAAAGCAAACAAATAATACTAAATAACACAAATCTTCAGAGAGAGGGAGAGTATTTCTTTAGTTATACAGGTATGGGACCTGCTATCCAGAACACTTTGGACCTGGGGTTATCCGGATAACTTATATTTCTGTAAAATAAACCCAATAAGCTGATTTTGCTTCCAAAAAGGATTTATTATATCTTAGGTTGGTTGAATTACAAGGTACTGTTTTATTATTACAGAGAAAAAGGAAATAATTGTTTTAAAATTTGGATTATTTGATTATAACGGTGTCTATGGGAGACAGCCTTTCTGCATTCGGAGCTTTCTGGATAACAGGTTTCCAGCTAAGGGTTCCTATACCTAATGACAAAACCAATATATATATAATTCTAAGACAGGTAAAGGACTTGTAAGCTTCACGGGTCAAGGGACACCTTCTTACTCTGTCGCTTACCACATGGCACCTAATTTCTTTATGTTTATTCAGGTATGGGATACGTTATCCAGAAACCCGTTATCCAGAAAGCTCTGGATTACATAAAGTCCCATAGACTCCATTGTATCCAAATAATCCAAATGCTTAAAAATGATTTCCCTTTTCTCTGTAATAATAGAACAGTACCTTGTGCTTAATTCAAAATAGGATATAATCAATCCCTATTGAAAGTAGAACCATCCCTTTAGGTTTATTTAATGTCTACAGTATATGAATTGCCAGTAGACTTAAGGTATGAAGATCCAAATTAAGGAAAGATCCGTTATCCGGAAAGCTCCAGGTTCTGAGCATTATGGATAATAGGCCACATACCTGTACAACTTACTTTTTTTGTTATAATGCTTGTCATCCCAGTGTGTACTTTTCCACATTGTAAGATTATCCAGTTCTGCATACAGTATTTCAGTAGCTCTTTATTACTAAAGTTATGCCTACATACTATTTAAGCAAATTTTCCTTTGACTTCACGTTACTTGGTGTAGACTATAATCATTAACCACTCATTCTGGATGAATAATTAAATGTAGCTATATGTAAAGGAGTATGTGTGAGCATAACAGTAGGTAGCTAATACCTCCTCTGCACACCAGCATGCATACATATGAGCCGCCATATTTCTTGTCTTGTTATATATTCTTGGACAGCAATAGCAACAGAACAGTCTCTTTGTAACCAAAAGGAACGTTGTTTCTCTTGTCTTTAACCCTGCAACGGTTTACAAGTATTTTCTTTCATTTACCTGTCTAAATAACACAGCCAAGGCACAATTTATTATACCAAATAGCATAAATCCATGATTGAAAGCTCATGCTGTTTGTCAGGGACAGGAAAAAATATTCTGTTTGAGAAATCAGTTTATGAAACCATTCACTACACCTTATTGGATTTTTAATATATCAGGCCAAGACTATGTAAGTGTGGCTTGACAGCACTGAAGCAATAAGGTAGGCATTATATCAAAGAGGGAATGATGATGGAAGGATTTCTGGAATGACTTTAATGTTTGCTCTAAAACATCAGTCATTGGATTCTCAAAGTTTGTGCTTATCTTTCAATTCCTGCTGCGGTGTATATCATATGTGCTTTGAATGATGGTTTATTATATTATATGGGTTCTGTCTTTTTGGCAATGCATGGGATGACTTTTGCAGACCCATTTTTGCTGTTGCATTAATATGCTTGAAATTACAGTGAAAACGGCTTCATCATTTAAGACTGCATTAAAACATCATATTAGACTGCATCAATTCCATTCCAGCTCCTTTATCATGTGATTAAAGCGTGTAGCTTTTGTGCACTCCTGCAATGTATTCCCAGCCGAGGGGGGGGGGAGGTAAAATATTGTACCTTGCTTTTAAAGTACCTGGACATTGCAAGATGGATTGGGTGCATGTTTAGCTTTCTATTTGGATTTTCTATGCTTCTCCATATAATGAATATACTGTATCTGAAGTGTTCAGATTTTAAGGTGCACCTTAAGGTGTTTTTGTAGGTTCCCTTAACCTGCACTTGGTAAGCAAGGAGGTCCTGTGCATGTGCAGATTCAGCAGCAATAGCTTGTGCACTGGAACCATTAATGTGTTGAACATTTCTTCCTGCAGATCCTGTCCACAATGTTGTGCAGGTTCTCGAGAAGCAATACTTGGAGGAGAAGAGGAATGCTCTGGAGGAACAGAGGCTGATGTACGAACGAGAATTAGAACAATTGCGACAGCAGCTCTCTCCGGACAGGCACCACCAGCACAGCACAGAGCGACTCTCCTATAGCTCCCAAACTGCCCAGCAGAAGTTGAACATGTGGGCTGAGGAGAGGTAAGCATTACTGGTAATCAAGAGCAGATCTGAAACAGCTTGCTGCTTTTTTGGAATTACAAAAGCTAAAAAAGAATAGCACACTATTTTTGTATCTCTTGTTTATAAGACAGATAAAAGATGATATATATTTTTTTGCTGAAGTTTTGGCATTACAGATATTTGTACAAAAGGCTTGCCTTACAATACCACTGAAAATGTAAAGGAAGCCCAGTACCCATTAGCGATTAAACCATTTATTTTAAATGCTTCTGATACTGTTTTGTTTTCTTTGCCAGGGATGAGCTATTCAGACAGAGCCTTTCTAAACTCAGAGAGCAGATAGTCAAAGCCAATGCCTTGGTGAGAGAAGCCAACTTTCTAGGAGAAGAAATGAACAAGTGCACAGATTACCAAGTGACTCTGCAAATCCCAGCTGTCAACCTGAGTGCTAACCGTAAGGTAATGCCTTCCTGGACTGACCTTCAATAAGGACAATAGGATAAAAGCCCATTAAAGGGGTTCTTGGGTCAGTGTGTTGGTGTGACTTTTCCAGTTTTGATTAAAGCTCTGACTAAAGGCAACTGCCTAAACATTTATTAATCTGCACAGTGTTAAAGTACTTGAACAGCAATAAAAACAAAGTCTAATGTTTTTTGCAGCCTAATGACCCATGTAGAGCACAAAAGCAAGCAGATTATATCTATATTTATTTAGTGTAGAAGTTCTAGTCCAGCCGGTTCCATGTTTTTCTTCATCCACTGGAAGTCCTTTGTATATTTCTTTCTGGTCTTGTTGGGAAACACACGACCCTGACATATCACTACCTCCTTCAGGAGGCAGACACAATAGAGTAAACTGGACCACACCTCTGGCTGCTGGTCCTTGTTTTTCACAATGGAACACCTAGATCCCTGCACTTCATCCAGTCACCTAGGGAGCTATCCTTGCTATGGATGGGAAATGCCTATAGACTGACTGGTGGGACACACACCTTTTGGACTCTTACCTAACACTTCTAGTACTGGTGGTTATTAAAATGCTCTAATGTGCTTTTTTTAGGGACAAGAACCACCTGTACATGCTGTCTCAGCCAGTCTGAATTTACATCAATAGGAAGAGATAT
The DNA here is from genome assembly GCA_038501925.1 of Xenopus petersii. Classification (NCBI taxonomy): domain Eukaryota; kingdom Metazoa; phylum Chordata; class Amphibia; order Anura; family Pipidae; genus Xenopus; species Xenopus petersii. The sequence goes on from CM076683.1 coordinate 83,136,593, forward strand.
GAGTGGTTTAGGCATTTCTCTGCCACTTAAAACACTTTTGAAAAACTGCCCCATGCGCCAGGGGCGATCCTGGCCCCTCCGCCGCCTGAGGCAGCAGCAGTTGCTGCTGCCCCCCCCTCCCCCAGAAATTCGCTCTTAAAGTACCAGGAGCAGTATTTTTGCTGCCCCTGGTACCTAGTGGGGCGCTGGCGCCTGAGGCAACAGCCTCAACTCGCCTCATTGGCGAAGCACCCCTGCCATGCGCCATTAGGAAAAGAATATCAGTACTTAAGTATATGAGAAGCACTGCGCTTAATTGTAATCCACATAATAATTCCATTACATATGCCCATGTAATTAAAGAAATAAGGGTCTTATCTACTCCATTAAATTAATCTTAAATACATTAAACTGAGAGGCAGTGAAACTTTAACCCCACATATTATATATACAGTGAGAGGCAATGGGTTCTTGCACCCCAAATTTCCCTCTTAACGTTGTAAAATCTGTTATCTGAAGGCTGGGCAAGATTTCAACATTCTTCCAAGCAGGAGAAATAGGAGCATGACTAATGACTGGGAAATAAGAATTTAACAGGTTCAGCTACAATAGGTACCTGAAAGGATTTACTTTGTGGTGTGCTGTGCTGGCTGTGTCTGAGAGCAAGGGATCATACATAATAACCTGAGATAACTGCCTGCGCACTATTATTAAAACTGAACATAAAAGAAACAAATTGAAAATACACATATATCCGGAGATCTGTTATCCAGAAAACTTCAAATTACAGTAAGGCCATATCCTATAAAGTCTATTTTAAGCAAATTATCTAATTTTTTTAAAATAATTTCCATTTCTCTGTAATAATAAGACAGTACCTTGTACTTGTCCCATACCTATATGGGAGCCTCTTCTAATATGTATACCTATACCCTAATATTTTCAAAAATACTCTATCAAATATTTATTAGTAATATTATATTATTAGAAGAGGCTCATTTGTTTAAAAGACAAAGCAGTGTTTAGCTCTCTTTTTAGCTTCTAAAAAAAGAAACATTTTCTAGACTGAGCGCATAACATTTGAACGGAAACATTTTTTTGCCATATCGGATTTATTCTGCAGAAGTAACATGGGTCATTGGCAGGATAAACATTACTGTTTATTTCCACAAATTTGCCTGATCCTTGGCTAGAAAGAAATATTGTGAAATATCTTTGTACAATAGGTTTTCTAGTTATTGCCAGCTGTCTGGCACCATAATGCACTTTCACTTTCCACTGAAATAGCATTGTTTATTGCGTGTGTATAATAAATTGTGTAGTGTGTGCTGATGTATATATATTTGCTTATATATAGTTATATTTGGATATATATATATTTGACACCTAACCTTGAATACTTAGGGGTTATTTACTAAGCTCCGAATACCCGAAATTCCCTGAAATCCGAAAAATTCATGATTTGTTTGTGTTATAATAGGCTTTTAAAAAAATCACAGATTTTTCGGGAATTTATTAAACCCAGAGGGCTAAAAAGCCTGAATATAAAAACATGGCATCTCAAACCTGTTGAGGTTGCATAAAAGTCATTGGGAACAATCCTATTGATTTTTGGTTGTGTCGGGGGTTTTGGGCAATTTCACAATGTTTTCGGAGCTTTCGGGTGAAAACTCCGAAAAATTGCGGGGAAAATTTCATGAAAAATCGTGGAAAGCTGAGTTTTTCCCACAAAGCAAATTTTCAGGGAAAATGTAATAATAAATAAGCGTTAAAAACCCGAGTGGCTTGGATCGGAGTTTGTAGCAGCTGATATCGAGAAGACTCTCCTTGCAGACATCCACAGGTTTCAATAATCCTTAGCTAGAAAAGAATTTTACAACTGAAGTTATTGCCTTTCTACCTACTAATGGGATGCTTATTAACCCTGTTGATTCAACCCTCTGTATCAGAGTAATATCTGACTCTTCCCTAAACATACAGTAATTATGTCCCTGTCACCAACTGGTGCTTTTTCCTGTGCAATATAGCAAACATATGTCCCTGTCCTTGTAAAGTAACTACTAAAACTGTTGTCCTTGTCTTATCCAGCCTAAACATTAGCATCTTACTAATCGGTCCCACCTCTCTCTTACAGTCTGTCTAAGGGCAATTTTGCAGAAAATATGTTGGATCACAGCATGTAAAACTCATTATACTGTATGTGGTGATTTGGTACTTGGTGTTCCTTAAACTTGCAAATGTAAAGGTATTTTCTGGTGATTTGTTGACCAGTGATTTGCCATGAGCGATAGATCACTGCATATGTCATTGCCGTTAGGCATATGGCAAATGGGATTTTTTCATCACCGGCATCAATAAAAGCCAATTCAGATTCGTATGTACTAGGTATGTGTGCACTGAGATACACGTCTGTCAGCACACACAGCAGATTTTGTCTTGAAAATGCATATTTTAGTGTTTCTGTGCCAAAATCTGATCTGATCTGTGCTTTGCAGACAGGCTGATCCCATGCCTGTCAGTGCAAATATACACGGTACAGAAGGCAGCAGATCAGCTTTTCTCCATCAGTGTTTATATGCCAGCGCAGAATTTACTTGCGTGCAATTAGCCTCAAACTCTGCTTCTAGAATTCTCATGCTCTCAACTAACTGACAACTTCAATGCTAAAATCTCATGGCTCCCTGTTAAGTATAGGAAGTTATAGCAGAATAACTTGATCTGATTCCACAGATTAAAAGGAAATAATGATAGTTTATTTTTGCTTGCGGAGACCAATTCCCCACGCCTTTAGGCTCCCAGTTTCATGCAGCCTCTCCATCATCATTGTAGCGTGATCATTTCTGGGAATTGAAGTCCCTCTGCTTTCCATAGTGGGTGGTGCACAGATTTGCTTGAAGGCAGAGGGACTTCAAAACCCCCTGTTGTCAAAAGTGTAGGCCTGAGGAATTTATGGAAATGTTTGGTGCTGATTTTTAATTACATATTTTAGACTCAATCGAATGCAGGTAAGATATTTTCCCTTTAATGAAACAAATTAAAAGGGCATCACTTTAAAATTAAAGTGCTCATCTGCCCTTTTATTGCATAAAAAATGACTTTTCTTCTTTCTCCAGAGAGGGGCAATAGTGAGTGAACCAGCTATTCAGGTGCGGAAAAGATGCAGAGGAACCCAAATATGGACAATTGAGAAACTGGAGAACAAACTTATTGACATGAGAGATGCATACCAGGAATGGAAAGAAAATCCTCAAGAGGTAAAGAAATCTAGCCTACTAATCATGGTGTTTAGTTTAGTCCTGCAGATAGGAGTGGAAACAGTCCCAAATCAAACTAGAATTGGTGTTTGACCAGTAAATGAGCAGGCTGCAAAAAGACCTGATGGCTCTGGGGCCAAATGGTCAGATTTACCAAAATTGTGACTGGCTTAATATATCAGTAGGAATCCTCTTATGTCACAACAAAAAAACTCCTGCCATGACCAGGGTCACAGGGGAACCCTGATTTTACAAACACTATCTATTGCACTCACATGGAATTGTAAGCTTGTCAGCACTATAGATTCTAAGAACCTGTTTCCTTCACTTTATGCAGGATAAAAAGTTGACTTGCAACTTGTGATTTTGTTTGGCATTATACCCCTTGACAACCCCCATCCTCCCGATATTTGTGTCACATTGTAGTACGGATAGAGCCTGAAGATAACCGCGTGGGAGTCTAGAAGCAAAACTGCACTGTTTTAAGTGTACCGCAGCCTGTTTCAGAGAAGGTGAGGCAGATTATAGAAACTTGATTTTGTTTATCTTCCAGAACAAAAGGGTTTCTTTTAAGAAAGGTGACCCATTTTACGAAGCTCAAGAAAATCACAATCTTATTGGAGTGGCGAATGTGTTTCTAGAATGTCTGTTTTATGATGTAAAGCTGCAGTATGCTGTGCCCATCATCAGCCAACAGGGGGAGGTAAGAACCCAAGTATTTCACCTGATTCTGGTCATTGCTTACGTCTGACTGCCACAAAAACTGCTGACTAACGTTTGGTTGCATGAATCCTAAATGTATAAATATAAATGTTAATATATCCTGGCTGTTATGTAAATGGTTTGGCTACAAAGTTGAAAGTTAACGGTCAAAATGTGCCCCGTGCCTTTGATAGCCTTTTTTAATTTCCCATCCCCAACAAAATCTAATTCATGCTTTTTTTTAAATGTTTGCTGAACTCCCACTGCTGCAAGCAGAAGACACACTCAGCTAGAAATGTATATACTGTTTATATTGGTCCCATCCTATGTTGTAAGCATAGCTGGGCAAACCATTTCTATAGGATATTGAGACAGATCCATGAACAGACAGATGCATGAACAGACAGATACATGAACATGAGTGTCCTGTCACTGCCTCAGCAGTACTGATATATGTCACTGAGCAACCAATTAGCAACATTTAATAAAGGACACATGTCTATATGTATTATATTAGAAGTTAAAGGATAAGTAAACCTTTAAAATAAGTGAATGTAAAAATGATGATGATGCTATTCTAAGATATTTTGCAATGTGCATTCATTATTTATTTTGTTTTTATTACAAGATATTAAAGGGATCCTGTCATCAGAAAAGATGTTTTTTTTCAAAACACATCAGTTAATAGTACTGAAATCCATTTCTCAAAAGAGCAAACAGATTTTTTTATATTCAATTTTAAAATCTGACATGGGGCTAGACATTTTTTCAATTTCCCAGCTGCCCCAAGTCATGTGAGGTGTGCCTGCACTTTAGGAGAGAAATGCTTTCTGGCAGGCTGCTGTTTTTCCTTCTCAATGTAACTGAATGTGTCTCAGTGGGACATGGGTTTTTACTAGGGATGCACCGAATCCACTTTTTTGGATTCGGCCGAACCCCCGAATCCTTCGTGAAAGATTCGGCTGAATACCGAACCGAATCCGAACCCTAATTTGCATATGCAAATTAGGGGCGGGGAGGGGAAAACATTTTTTACTTCCTTGTTCTCTGACAAAAAGTCACGCAATTTCCCTCCCCGCTCATAATTTGCATATGCAAATTAGGATTGGGATTCGGTTCGGCCGGGTAGAAGGATTCGGCCGAATCGAATCCTGCTGAAAAAGGCAGCTGGGAAATTGACAATATGTCTAGTCCCATGTCAGATTTCAAAATTAAATATTAAAAAATCTGTTTGCTCTTTTGAGAAATGGATTTCAGTGCAGAATTCTGCTGGAGCAGCACTATTAACTGATTCATTTTGAAAAAAATGTTTTTTCCCATGACAGTATCCCTTTAAGGGACTGTTAATATGAATGACTTTTGTTAAAACAGTGCCACCTGCTGGTCAGTTTCTGACCATTCTGGCCCCCAAGTAGTCAAGGAAGTTGTCAGGAGAAAGAAAGAGGCTGATGTTCTTCTACTTAGGAAAACCATTAAAAACCTTTCTCAAACCTTTCCTAAGCAGAACTTCAGAGCAGCTTCTTTCTCCTGACAACTTACTTGACTACCTGGTGATCAGACTGGTTAGAAACTGACCTGCAGGTGGCGCTGTTCTAACAAAATTCATAAATGTTAACAGTACATGTATACCTTAATATCTCGGAATAAAAACAAAATAAATAATGAATGTATATTGCAAAATATCTTAGAATAGCACCCTCATCATTTTTACATTCACTTATTTTAAAGGTTTACTTATCCTTTAAGTAGTCTAAAATCTAAATTAGTTTATTTTAAATTTATATAATATATATATCCCCTATACAGCCATAGGGGAAGCCATTCTTATCGAATAGTGTAAAAAGGCACATATTTTTGTAGCAAATATAAACATGGGGGATGAAAAATGCTAATAACTTGCCTGTCCTCTCTTTAGGTCGCTGGTCGACTTCATGTAGAGGTGATGCGTGTAACTGGCGTGGTGCCTGAGTGTTTAGTAGGGGATGATTCCTCAGAGAACTCCAGTGAAAGTGGGAGCTTTGAAATAATTGACAATAGTGGTGAAATCATCCATAGGGCAAAAAAACTGACCTGCAGAGTGAGTACTTCTAATGTTTAAAATACATTCCAGTCTTTTTGGTGGTGGGTATTTATTTTCTATTTTTCTGGAAGTACATCAACTACAGAAATTCAATGAACTCCTACTCCTACTGTAGATTAGAGGCCTAGGGCACTGCAAGAAGTTGTATGTGCCAGTGTCTGTGTGGGTTTCTACTGGGTACTTCTTTATACCCCAACACTGTAACATAACATAATAGACTACTGTCACATTCATACTGTGTGTAAATGTGTTATGAACCGTAGATTGTAAACTTCACTTTTGTAAATGCAGAAACTAGGTTGAGGGTCCAGAAAAGTTTTAACTATTCACCATGTAAATGAAGAGGCCCAGATGCCACACTCTGAGCTTTCAGCACAAGGAGCAGATTAGACCAAATATCTGTAGAGCAAACAGTAAAGGCATTCTTCCACCAGGCGTATAAAAACAAGGAGAGACTTTATTTATATCATATCTCTACTTTTTATATACCTGGTGGAAGATTGCCTTTATTGAGTTCCTGCTCTACAGATATTCAGTCACTAATGTAAATGATGCATAAGCTCTGTAAATCCCCATGTGTTTTGCAGTACAGTAGTAAAGAGTGATTGAAGTTTATCAGAGCAAAAGTCACATGACTTGGGGCAGCTGGGAAATTGACAATATGTCTAGCCCCATTTCAAAACTGAATATAAAAAAATCTGTTTGCTCTTTTGAGAAATGGATTTCAGTGCAGAATTCTGCTGGAGCAGCACTATTAACTGATGCATTTTGAAAAAAAGGTTTTTCCCATGACAGCATCCCTTTAAGTCAGTCAATTCAAATCATATAGGCATATTTAGGTGGACCAACATTTCGATTCCACACAGGAATCCTGACCCTGATTTTGGAGTGCCGTCATTGAAGGGATGATTTATTTATATATATATATATATATATATATATATATATATATATATATATATATATATATATAATTTATTTATACTGTATATGTGTGTGTGGTCATTAAACTCCCTGGCCTTACGGCACATGAATCCCTTGGGCTGTTGCCATAATCATAAAGCATTCTGTGTATACTCATTTAGAGCATTAAAAAACATTTCTATTTTTTATAACACTCTTCTTTTTCTGTAGGTAAGAATTAAAGAAGCAACTGGACTTCCCTTGAAACTGTCCAACTTTGTCTTCTGCCAGTATATGTTCTGGGACCAGCTTGAGCCTGCAGTTGCACCACCCATGGTCAATCCTGACATGCCTTCCCCTCGGACTGAAGATGTGCAGTTTACGGTTAAATTTGCTCATGTTAAAGTAAGGTTTTAAAAAGTTCTTACAGGCTTCAAGCCTAAACTAAAACTACACAAACTACACATGCTACACATTGATTTGTATTTCTAGATCAGATCATGCTACCACATTCCTTTATCAGTGATGATCTGAGCCTCTGGAGATGTCCCCAGTAGCTTTCCATCTTCTTTTCTGCTCATTTACAGCACATGTTCTGGGCTGCTGTCACTAAGCTGATCTGAGGAGCCAACAATATAAAGGGTATAGATTAGTAATTAATACAGATTTACATTACATGGCCACATAATAACTAAATTAATAGCCTCGCTTTCTTCAAATGCTCTGATAATTTCCACCAATACTTAAAGGAACAGTTCAGTGTACAAATAAAAACTGGGTGAATAGATTGTATGTGCAAAATAAAAAATGTTTCTAATATAGTTAGTTAGCGAAAACTGTAATGTATAAAGGCTGGAGTGACTGGATGTGTAACATAACAAAACAGAACACAACTTCCTGCTTTTCAGCTCTCTAACTCTGAGTTAGTCAACGACTTGAAGGGGGGCAACATGGGAATATAAATGTTTAGTGAGTTTGCATGTTATGACCCATGTGCCCCCCTCAAGTCCTGATTGGTTATTGGCTGGTAATGTTAGACATCCAGTCACCTATGCTAGACATCCAGTCACTCCAACCTTTATACATTACATTTTTGGCTAATTAACTATATTAGAAACATTTTTTATTTTGCACAGCCTATTTACCCAGTTTTATTTTAACACTGAACTGTTCCTTTAAATTTGCCAACAGCAGCCCAGGGTACACTTGTGCAGTACCACTTGCAAGGAGATTCCTAACAAGATTCAAAATGATGAAAACTTTGAAGGCATGGATAATGTCTTTTATGTTCAAGTACATTTCTGAAATGCATATTGTTTATCACTTCCATTGGCTGCTTTATACATTACATGTTGATGACGTATGTCATTGGCTTTTTGTGTATTGATATAAACTAGCAACGAGATAAGTGATGAAGGTACTTAAGAACACATTGGTTCCATTGATCATATCTACATTGTTTACACGCACTCCAGCGATATCTTTTTCTAACATAGGCGCTAGATTGCGAAGGATAGCAACCAACTTGAAAATGCGAAGTTGCGCTCAGGGAGCCGAACGGTAGCGAAGTTGCGCTAGCGTTAATTCGTCAAGCAAAGCGAAGTTACGCTAGTAATGCATACGGCGCAAATGGACTTATATGTAGCAGCAAATACACTACACAAGCCTTGGAAAGCTTCATAAAATAAAATAGAGTTGTTATTTTGCCCTATACATGTGCCCACTGTATAGTTTAGGTGCCATATGTAGGGGGGAAGGAGGGTACCCCAAAAACATTTACAATCTTTTTCACCCTATCACCCATAAAAAAGGACGCCACCGTTTTTGGGATTTAGAAAAAATTTCAACTTTTTTTGAAGCAATCCCTATCTACTCTTGCACTTCGCCTGGTCTGAGGTGGCGAAGGCAAGTCTGGCGCAAGAGATAACGTTCAGTAAAATCCGCAAGTTAGTGAATTAGCGTAGTTGCGTCCCTTCGCCATAGCGCAACTTCGCCTGGCATAAGGGTGCAAAGTAGCGCTAGTGTAGGTCCACTTTGCTAGTGAATTTACGCTAGCGCCCATTAGTAAATTGGCGAAGTAACGAAATGACGTCACGCTGGCAAATCTGCGCTAGCATTAGCCTCTTTGCGCTTTAGTGGATTTGCCCCAGTGTATAATATGGCTGCCTATGGAACTTTTCTAGATCTAATCCCATCCTCTCCACAGATGCGGAATCCAAAGCTGAATACAAGTAGTTGTTTTAAACCAAGCATAATTAACACCGTCTTTCTTTTTTAGGATTACATGGTGCATATCACAGAAGAATTTTTAGAATTCATTTCTGAGGGAGCACTAGCAATAGAAGTGTGGGGTCACAGATGCGCTGGAAATGGCAGGTCTCTGTGGGAGATTGATTCTCTACATGCCAAATCTAGAACGTTACAGGACAGGTTTGTGTTTTTCTTCTTACTCACATATTTGGATTTTAAATCTATATTTGAAATTTAAAATCTGCCTTAAATAAAAATAAAACATGTGGCATATCATGACCAAAATCATGGACATTTGAAAAATGAATATAGGAAAGAAAACAGGAGTGAACACACAAGTTATTTAACTTGAAGCAATATCAAATTTACTACCAATGCATAAACTTTAAAAAGCCTTATGTGGACCATAATCATATACCCCAATTTTTTTGGCATCTTTTAGTGCTACCTCCAGCTTTATAGGATAACTAAACACCCCAATAAGAAAATCCCCTACCTGCTACCCTAGGTAGTCCCCCCTCCCTGCTCCCACCGCCACATAGTTAGTTACCCCTGAAAATGCCAGTAAGAGTTAGCTCACATATTGGTGCAGAGTAAGTGCAGCAGAGCACATGGGAGCCAACTTTCGGATCTCCAGTCTTGTTCTGTAAGTGAGCGCTGTATTGGCGCATGTGCAGTTGGAGCAGTCTTCCTATTTGTAGCAACTGTGCATGCGTCCTGGAAATTGCCGAATGGAAGGAAGAGGACCCAAAGAAGACCAGAAATCTGTAAGATGGTGCCCATGACTCTGCTTCACTTACTCTGCACCGATACGTGAGCAAACTCTTAGGGGCAATTTCAGGGGTAACTATACGGGGGGAGCAGGGAGGGGGACTACCTAGGGCTGTAGTTAGAGGATTTTATTATTGGGAGGGTTTAGTTTTCCTAGTTAAAAGTTCAATTTTTGTGTAATATGTTTTTGTAGCCAAAAATAAACATTATGAACATGCACTGATACTGTGTGATTAGTTCCGAAGAAGCAAACTTTTTTTGGATTGCATCTAGGTGATCAAGGATTTGTGACCAAAATGTTGCCAAGACCATACTGTCCCATGCCATGTGGATAAGAGAGACTTGCTATGTGTGACACCTGGGACACTCATATTTTATGTAGTTTGGCCGGAGTGTAGTATGCTTCCAGGCCCGGATTTGTGGAAAGGCCACCAAGGCCTGGGCCTAGGGTGGCAGGATTTTAGGGGGTGGCAAGCTACCCAACCATACCCACATTGGTTCAGAAACACTGGGGATGCGCAGGAGATGCAATTGGTTTTACATTTCCCGTGCACCAATGCCCATTGCTCCCATCCAGATGAATATTGCACAAATAAAAGGGAGAGGACTGGGGGTGACAAATGTCAGCGGGCCTAGGGGTGCTCGCTATGTAAATCCGGCCCTCTATGCTCCATGCACAAAGTAAAGTTGAATCATTCACCTCCTATATTTAACAGAGATTGATAGTTAGGGCTCTACTAATTCATCCCATTTATCCTCATCTAAAGAACTTAGGTCCTGTTGCTACCACTTTACAGTAATCACTTTGAATGCATAAACCAAGGCAAGGCAAGATGTAAGGAACTCTTACTTTTCACTTAAAGGAGAATTAAACTCAACAGCAAACAATGCTGTGATGTACCGTGGCGGCCGCTCAGCTTTGTGACCGCTTGTAACTCTAATTCCAGTAGCTCTCACAGCATCAAGGTGTCTTTATCAAGATTTAAGGAATTGTTCAGTATAAAAATAAAAATGATGTAAATAGCTGTACAAAATAAAAATGTTTTCAGTATAGTTAGTTAGGCAAAATGTAATCTATAAAGGTTTGTTTGACTGAATTTCAACATAATAGCCAGAACCCAACTTTCTGCTTTGCAGCTCTAATGGTTTCCTTTTATTCAGTGACTTTGGGGGGGGGGCACATGGATCATAACTATTTGATTTTGAATCTGACTTTCATGCTAAGGATCAATTGCAAACTCACTGAACAGTTATGTCCCATCTGGCCCCCCTTCAAGTCGCTGACTAACTCAGAGTTAGAGAACTGCAAAGCAGGAGGTTGTATTCTGTTCTGTTATAGCAGACATTCGTTCACTTCAGACACTATTGATTACATTCTTGGCTAACTCGCTATATTAGAAACATTTTTTATTTTAAACAGCATGTCTATTTACACAGTTTTTATTTGTACACTGAACTGTTCCTTTAAATCTCCTTCCTCTCCCCCATCCTTAGGATCACCATTGTCTTCTCAATGCTTCTGATAGCACTAAGAGCATGGGTTCAGTAGATTTACTTCCAGCCACCAGATTTGCTTAGTTGGAAATGAAAAGAAATATTCTTCCTGCACAGTGCATGGAAATGTCTATGGTAAATACAGTAGGTGCTCTATGTATACACTAAGCACTCTCTGTGGGGATTGATACTCAACCTATTTGTTCTGCATGACTCTCCATGCCCGGCATATCTAGAACTTGTTTCACATATTTTATTTTTTAGGTGGAATGAAGTAACCCGACGAATAGAAATATGGATTTCTATCTATGAGTTAAATGAAAATGGGGAATATACATCTGTAGAGCTGCATGAGGCTAAAGACGTGAACACTGGTGGGGTCTTTCAGCTGAGGCAGGTAAGCCACAATTTCTGTAAACTGGCAATGTTATTCTTACATTTTCTCTTTGCTAAACACTTTTGTTGTTGTTTAGGGCCATTCTCGAAGAATTCAAGTGACTGTGAAGCCCATGCAGAATTCTGGAACTTTACCTCTTATGGTTGAAGCAATCCTTTCAGTGTCTGTGGGCTGCATCACTGCTAGATCAACAAAGCTTCAGAGGGGATTGGACAGTTATCAGGTAATGAATGGACATGACATGGAGTTTCAGAGCTGCAGAGTAGACATCAGAATGCTTGGTTTATAATGAAAGAACTGACTAACTTAAATTTCCCTCTGACCAGACTTCTGCTAAAAGAATGAAAAACTATTACAGGATATATGTTGCTGTATTGGTACTCAAAGACATCATTTATAGACAAGACACACATACATGTGGGACTAAAAGAGGAAAAGACGAGAGTAGGAAAGTAAAGCTCAATCTGTAAAAGCAGTGAGAACTAACCTTTCTTGTTCTTTAATATAAACTTTGGCAAAAACTGAATAGAATATAGAAATAAATCAGAACAAAGGAGGATGCTGTAGATAATGAAAATAAGCAAAACAGAAAAGTTGCATGCCTTTGTATTGTTTGCTATGGGTAATGAGATCTGTGCAAATTTTGGGCTTTAAGGTCCAAAATTGGGCTTTAAGGACGCAAAGATTTCTCTTGCCAAATGACCGATTTTAGCGAAGTCCGACCAATCCTTCTAAATTATCGTACACGATCGAACATCTTACGATTTTTCGGCCGACATCTGTCAGGAAATTGATCGGCCAGGTTAAAAAATCTTTGTCGGTCCCAGTGCAATCTATCTATGTTTGCAGGGCCAATCAGGCAGCCCTTTGTTTTCCTGGCAAATTGGTCTTTTTAGTTGATGGTCAATTCGTACGATCGTACAATCGTTCTGAGAAGATCGTGGTCTCACCATCATGATCGGATCTTTTAAAAATCTCAACATCTATGGCCAGCTTTACTCTGCAATTGTTTATAGTTCACAACTAGTCATGTGTCTGATTTATTCATGAAATTTGTTCTTTTAGTTTGTGCATCTTGGCTTATTCATAAAGATATATTGTACAATTAATAAATCATATTTATTGTGTTGTAAGAGCAATTTTTTTAAAAATTTTTAAAAAATGGTACTGTGCTTATCATTACTCATGTTCCCCTAATACATGTTTGTTTATTTCTGTTCATTCTGTGTTTTTTATTCTTGCTATGTGTGTCCTGTAAGTTTTTATTTTGTACCTGATTTGTTACCCCTGTCCTGTGCTTTGTTGTCTACTGAAAGATGAATGCATGTCCTGTTTACAAAGTTTATTTTTTATTACCAGAAAAATGATGATGTTGGTGGTGATATGGATAGTTACCAGGTATTATGGCTGCTGCTGCTGCTACTGTAACTGTCAATCCTGTGGCATGGAACCAAATTCTGCTCTATGCCAGAATGGGCAAGAGAAGGGTGGAAAATAAAGGGAAACTTAGACAAAGGACTGGGGTTGGGTGGGAGGTTGGCTTAAGATAACAAAATGAGGTTAGCACTAAATAAATGTTTCATTTGAGCATCATGTCAGACGGTACTATTCTTGCACAACTGTCACTGAGCACAGCACATTGTAATAATATGTTTTGGTGCAAGGCCAGGTAAAACAACATAACATAAATCAGTAATGTCCAACTTCTGTGCTACTGAGGGCCGGCATTTTTCTAGCCTACTGTATGTGGTGGAGGGCTGATAATGGAAGCCCATTTTAAACCACCCATTTAAACTACACCCATGTTATCTCAAGAACTTTTAAGACCATATCCACATATCCACGTTGGCACTCATTGCAGGCATATCACTCAGCAATCATATGTGAAAAATATAAGTCATACTTTTAAATATACCATAAACATTTAAATCCATATGTCGTCTCCTCCCCTGTGGATAACACAGCACCGCCACACCATATGGTTAAACACCTTAACAACAATTTCCAAATGCTAAGAACCCCCAGAAAAAATACTACCAGGATCACGTCCCACAGGGTAAAGAGTAGGCCAGGCAGAGTATAGCACACCCAGGGAGCATAGGACAGGCAGAGTATGGCACACACACAAGGAGCATAGGACAGGCAGAGTATGGCACACACACATGGAGCATAGAGAAGGCAGAATATGGCACACACAGGGAGCATAGGGAAGGCAGAGTATGGCACACACACACACAGGGAGTATAGGGAAGGCAGAGTATGTATGGCACACACAGGGAGCATAGGGCAGGCAGAGTATGGCACACACACACAGGGAGCATAGGGAGGGCAGAATAGAGCAGGAGACAGGGAAAGCTATAGCTAATTTCAGTACTGATACATTATTAAGCTTACACAAGCTAAGGAAAGCAGGCAGACTCTCATGTTGGGGGGTCACACAAGGAGGAGGTCCGGCCTGACAGTCGAACAGCCCTGACCTAAATGATTCCCTCTCAGATACGGTGTTTGACTGCCATTTATTTTTATTCACTATTCCTTTGAAAGCATAAATATTAAAGGAATTGTTCAGTGTAAAAAATAAAAACTGGGTAAATAGATAGGCTGTGCAAAATAAAAAATGTATCTAATATAGTTAGTTAGGCAAAAATGTAATGTATAAAGGCTGGAGTGATTTGATGTATAACATGTCAGTCAGATCACTACTTCCTGCTTTTCAGCTCTCTTGGTTTACACGGACTGGTTGCCCTGGCTACCAGACTTGAGGGGGGCCACATAGGTCATATCTGTTGCTTTTGAATCTGAACTGAATGCTGAGGATCAATTACAAACTCACTGAACAGAAATGTCCCATGTGGCCCCGCTTCAAGTCGCTGACTAACTCAGAGTTATAGAGCTGAAAAGCAGGAAGTTGGATTCTGGCTGTTTTATTAGACATCTGTTCACTCCAGCCTTTAAACATTACATTTTTGCCTAACTAACTATATTAGAAACATTTTTTATTTTGCACAGTCTATTTACCCAGTTTTTATTTTCACACTGAACTGTTCCTTTTAGGGAGTTATTGTAAAAACTAAGGGGTTCTATAGCTTTAGCAATTAGTCATTGACTTGCACAATTGGATAAATCATTTTAGAAAATGAATATATAATATAAATGTGGTGAAATCACAGTGCACTAACTTTTACTGTATCTTTGTGCTTTCTGCTCCTTTCACCTACACATACCAAACTTACTGATCAGCCGCATGGTGCATGAATGGGTTAATTTGCATGGAAGAGTTATTCATGGCTACATTTCAGCTGTGGCACTTTTGAGGCCAATATACGCAGTACTAATGGTGTATGAGCATTAACCTGTCTTTTGGAAATCTGCAGGAAAAGCAGAAGCCTCAGCACAATTCCAAACATTTGCCATTAAACTGTTTTCTGCTGTTATCTAGTTTAACAGCAGTCCATTAGAAACAAATAGATTTTCAGATGTTCTGTATTTGTATTGTATCAGTGAATTAGTAACACATTTAAGACCATATGGACAAATATCTGTAATGACTGTAATAGTCTTTTTTTTGTTCTTTTGTGAAGTGTATAGTACATAGTATTCCTTGTCTAAAGAATAGCAGAAAACTGTTTAATGGCATCACTTGTTTCCTCTAGCACATTCGGGTGGCAGGTGGCAATGCATCAAGCACAACTTTGATATATTTTTTATTTTGTTTCGATCACCAGGAGGAGGATTTAAACTGTGTCCGTGAAAGGTGGTCTGACACGCTGATAAAGAGGAAGGAATACTTAGATGAACAGATACAGAAAATCATCAACAAACAAGGTAAAATGTGTAGCGATGCATGCAGTTATGTTTCACACTCAGAGGTCAGTACCCAAAAACAGTTTTGTTTTTTTTCATGCAAAATGAAAGAAAATCTTCAACAAATTTCTGATATACACTGATTATTACTGTTTCATAAGGGCCTGTGGTTTCCAGGGGGCACAGTTTAGTGTGGCTCCTGAGAAATAATCTAATCTGCCCCTGGCCTGTAATGCAGAGAATATATAGCCAGACAGTGGGGCAAATTTACTAAAGGGTGAAGTGAAGGGTGAAAATTCGCCAGCGTGACATCATTTCGGGACTTCACCGATTTACTAACAGACACTGGTGTAAATTCGCTAGCGAAGGAGAAAGCCTGTAGCAGTATTTCGCACTGTAACGCCAGGAGAATTTTCACTCTGGCGAATGGACGTATCTACGGAAATTCACTAAGTTGCGGATTTTACTCAATGTTACCTCTTGCGCCAGACTTGCCTTCACCACCTCAGACCAGGCGAAGTGCAATAGAGCAGATAGGACTTCCTCAAAAAATAGTCCCAAAAAATGCTGGCGACTTTTCCGTTTTTCAGGGTTATAGGCTGCAAAAGATTGTTAGGGCCCCCTACATTTTCTTACATATGGCAGATAAACTATACACTGGGCTCATGTGTAGGGCAATATAACAACTTTGTTTTATTTTATTAAGCTTCCCTGGGCTTGTGTTATGTAATGTATTTGCTGCAACATATACGTCCATTGAAATTGAACTTCCTGTCGTACGCTACCATAACTTTACTTTGCTTGCCGAACTTTACTTTGCTTGCCGAATTAATGCTAGCGAAACTTCGCCATCGCTCTGCGCCCTGGACGCAACTTCGCATTTTTGTGAATTAGTGTTGTCCTGGCAAATTTTCACCTGGCCAAGTGTGGCGATGTGAGCGAACCCGTCACTGGCGAATTTCCGGAGGTTAATGAATTTGCCCCACTAGTGTTTTTAGTAGCAGTTTACAAATTATTCTACTAATGTAAATTGGAAAGTGATTTTTTTTACTTTTTAGAAGGAGGACCTCGCTTTAATTTCTTTTCACATACTTTCCATTTATTGCTAGCATTTCGGTTCAGCTTTTGCTTCTTTTGGTTTTTTTTTTTTTTTAGAGAAAAGCGAGGATGATATTGAGCGGGAAGCAAGGCTGGTGGAACAGTGGGTGGGGCTGACAGAAGAAAGGAATGCAGTACTTGTTCCTGCACCAGGAAGTGGCATCCCAGGGGCACCTGCAGACTGGTATGTAGAGGGCTTTTTTTATACACTTTACATTGTGTCAAGTCCTCTTTAGTATGTGCTGCTACAACGAGAAATTATATTTCATTCTAATTATGATTCTTTTAAAACTTGACATGCTTTTTAAAGGGCAATTCTATTGGTCATAGTTAAAGCTCTGCTTTTAGAGAGGAGACAGGTCTAAATAAACTTTTAGTGGCATTTTAAGTTGATACCAGGCCAAAATCATCTTTCCTGGGCATTTGCATGTGGGCACTACTAATGTAAAGAGGTGCAAACAAAACCCTGGCATTCTTCGCCCCCTGTAAGAAACATTCATAGTCTGGCATGGTTATTAATCATCAATGTTAGGGCCGTGTATATTAACTAATACTGAAAGTTTTAATGCATTTTGTTTTCTTTGTGTTATTCATTTAACAAAGGTATTACAGTTTATTTTATGTAATATGTATGTTATGCAACCACTCTGAACATTTTTGCAGGACCCCTCCTGCTGGCATGGAGACGCACATTCCTGTCCTTTTCCTAGATCTTAATGGTAAGTTAATGCATTGGGGTATTAAACCTTTCAGCAAAGCCTAACTATTTGACATCTTTACGTGAAACTTTGTGTATAAGGTATGCAACCTTCAGTCATCAGATGTCCAACAAAGTCTGACTGATTTCAGTTGAATTTCCCTGTTATATACAGTGATATTTGGATGTGCAAAAATAAAAAGGAATGGAAGTTCTTTAGTTCATGAATAAAATAATGCTACTTGCTATACAAATAGTATTTCAAATAAATGCGACCCACATGAAAATCTGTATTATAATCTGTCCTTTCAAAATTAATCATGAAACCCAAATTATTTTATTTATTAAAACAACCATTCTGGTTATAAACTCATTTAAAACGCTCAGCTGTCAATCATGTATTGCAGAGCAGGCAATTACTTTTGATTGTGATTTACAAGACTAAAAGAAAGAAGATTTAGATCATGCATATAGTGCAAGTGAAGTTTATTTTGCTTTGACTAACATCATAAATCAGGATTTGTAATTATTGTTTAGGGTGACAGGTCCCCTTTAACAGATGTATATTTTACAGTTATCTCCACAACACCAATTAGGACCGTATTTATTGCTGGGCACTGTAGAAATACATAGGCCTGTGTATTTCTACAGTGCCCAGCAATAAATTACCTGTTTTTTACCGGAGTGCTGTTCATCTGTTCGTGCATATATATTTTACAGTGTACACACCGTCTTCAGATAAAAGAGCTTGGGGATTTATATTTATATTGTATACAATATTTCTCTGTTATTTGGATATATACAAAGTGCAATTGTATTATTCATATTTGGCTATTTAAATGGGCTGTTCCTTCCAAACACTTTTTTCAGTTCAGTTGTTTTTAGATTATTCCCCAGAAATAAAGACTTTTTTTTTCAATTACTTGCCATCATTTATTTTTTACTGTTTTTCCAAAATCTAAATTTAAAGTTTAATGTCCCTATCTCTTGTGTTTGAGTCTGGCAGCTCAGTAATTCAGTCGCACTCTTAACTGCTACAATTTTGCAACATTCCTCCACAACATCTCTGGAATATTAGCAACTATTGTATCAATTCTAACAGCTGCCTGTAATGAAACCCAGAGATTCTGCTCAGCAGGGACAAAGATAACAAATGTATCAACTAAAGGTATCAATTTAGAACAGGTTACAGGGTCGATGACCCCCCTCCCAGAGCTGCATTAGAAAGTAAAAAATGAAACAGAAAATAGAAAGTAATTGTAAAAAGTCTTCATTTCTGGTAATCTATCTGAAAGCATCTAGTTGTTTGAATGTGAACAACCCCTTTAAAGGAATGTTTTGAACAGTAAGTGGTTTGGGTGATAAAATGAATTAATTAGCATTCCCTCCAGTGTTGCTAGGATTAACAACTAGATGAACAAAGATAATCAAAATATGTAAATAATTAATAATCATATTAGGTAAGTTTTGCCTTCATAATTTTTTATATGGGCTCAGTTATATAAATAGGCATGAATTCCCTCATTTTGGATACATAGACGATGCTATGTAGTGTTTGTGAAGCAAGCACCACCTTTTTATCAGTGCAGGGCAACAGTATAGGATATTTTCATTACTTTAAAACACTTTCATTTTTTGGTGTTACTGTTCCTTTAAGTCTCCTTTCAGGTTCAGCATTTGACCATAGTACCTATAGTAGCTTTTGGACATGAGCTCAATCAGTAGGGTGTATATAGAAAAGGCTTGTAAACACTATCTGGAGAAATAAACATTATTTTTTACAATCATACCTGATTCCATAGAGTAAAAGGAAATACCCTGTGCACCTGAGGTGGCTATAGGCTTACAGACCCATGTGAGTCTACCTGAAGCTTTCAGAGATCTTGTAACCAGTGATAGTGCGTCTCATACATGTTCCTAATATATCCTAAATAAAAAGTGGGAAGAATAGCTTAGTAGGTAAGGTACTAGATAGATTCAGATATGGCTACCAGTGTTACACTATACACTATAGGTAAATGAAGGTAAGGTTAAATTAAGTCTAACATTGCTTTTGCTTTTCCTTTATTTTTGGCCTGGCTAGCTGATGACCTTAGTGCCAATGAACAACTTGTAGGTTCTCACGCCACAGGAGTCAATTCAATACTACCAAAGGAGCATGGAAGCCAGTTCTTCTATCTACCAATCATAAAGCATAGTGATGAGGAGGTAACGCCATTAATTCTGATCTTCTATGTTCATAATTATGTGAATACTAATCTGTCCATCAATCTATCGGTCTGTCTAATTGAACTGAACAAATGCTAATGCATTTTTAGTATTCTCCCCAAGCCATCCTTTTCTCCCCACTCCCAGTTATTTTAGTTTATGGTTAGTCTTTCATCAGATGTTCTAGTTGCCAGGGTCACTGACTGTAGAAACCAGAAGGTCAACTGAATATGGAGCTAGACTTTTAATAGTAATTATGATTTTTAGTTCACTTTCTTTTTTCATATCCTTGCCTTTCATTCAAACAAATACCTGGTTTTTGGACCAGCTGCTTTTTTTTACCCAAAACCATTGGTTTTCACTCTTACTTGATAGTGTGGTGTCTTTTGAGGGGAGGTGAAAACTGGAAGGGTGTCCACCTTCTACTGTATTTATCTAACTGTACCTTCAAACTGTTAATTTTATCCAATATAAAATGGGTGGTGATCTCCATAAGAAGGGACTCCAAGCAGCTAGCCTTTGTAGATTGTGCAAGACATTGGAGTGGGATATGCTTCCTGCAGCTCTGAATTTAGCTCCACTGTGATATTTGATCAATATAGAAATGTGATAAAAGTGTTATGTAGTGTACCAATCATCTATAATACATCATCAGTACAGGAATGAGATCTGTTATCCAGAAACCCGTTATCCAGAAAGCGCCAAATTACAAAAAGGCTGTCTCCCATTTTATCCAAATTTTTAAAAATGATTTCCTTTTTCTCTGTAATAATAAAACAGTACCTTGTACTTGATCCCAACTAAGATATAATTAATCCTTATGGGAGGCAAAACCAGTCTATTGGGTTTATTAAATGTTTACATGATTTTCTAGTAGACTTAAGGTATGAAGATCCAAATTAGAGAAAGATCTGTTATCCGGAAAACCCCAGGTCTGGCGCATTCAGGATATCAAGTCCCATACCTGTACTAGTGATTGGTGAGAGTTCAAGCCTTCTCCTCACATAGATTATTACATGATGCATGGGGAAAGATGCCCTGACAGTCAGAATACAAATCTGTCCTTTTCCCTTGTGGATTCATTCTCTGACATTTGCTCAAAGCTACCTACTTTCAGGGTATGGGTCTTGGATTCATTGTGTACTTTTTTATGAGTTAGTCTTGTAACACATAAATCATGTGGTTTAAATTCCATTTGTCATATATAATCGCTATGCTTTCATTTATTGCCAGCCTAACAAGCTTACGGAAATTCATTATATTGCTTTTCCTAAAAATAAAGTAAGGACATTAAATATAGCAGTGATCTGTGCAACACCAAGAAAATGTAAGATGCAGTGACCTGACAGTGCTGTTGTGTGTTTATTCCACAGGTTTCGGCCACAGCCTCCTGGGATTCTGCTATCCATGACTCGGTGCATTTGAACAGGGTGACACTTCAGAATGAGCAGGTCTATCTGATTGTTAAGGTCACGGTGCAGCTTAGTCACCCTGCTGCGCTGGAGCTGGTTTTACGTAAAAGGATTGCAGTGAATGTATATAATAAGCAGGTACCTATTTATTTATTTATAATAAGCAGGTTCAGGTATGGGATCCGCTATCCAGAAACTCATCATCCAAAAAACTCAGAATTACAGAAAGGCCTTCTCCCATAGACTCCATTTTCATCAAATTTTTAAAAATGATTTCCTTTTTCTCCAATAATAAAACAGTACCTTCTACTTGATCCAAACTAAGATATAATGCATCCTTATTAGAAGCAAAACCAGCCTATTGGGTTTATTTAATGTTTACATGATTTTCTAGTAGACTTAAGGTATGAAGATCCAAGATCTGTTATCCAGAAAAGCCCAGGTCTTGAGCATTCTGGATAAAAGTTCCCACGCCTGTACCTATTTATTTACAGTTCACATCAACAAACAATCTTGGTTACCCAAAATTGATTTCTCACCTGTAACTGCATGCCCAGTAAAATGGTAAAATATGATTTTTTTTTATAATTTACTTTAATTAAGAAAAACTTTAAAGACCTTTTTTGCAATACGGTTCAACCATTTCTTCCCAGAGTATAAACTGTGGACCCCAGAGAAGCTAAATGAGGAAATTACAGCAGAAGGGTTATAGGTTGTGTCCAAAGAAACTACCTTTCCTGGCACCCTCTAAATTGCCAGCTGTTTTGTAAAATTGACCCAGCCTACTCTTAGTATTTTTCATTATTAGGCACAACAGTTCTAGATAATGTCTATAGATGACTTTTATCCTTGATTCATTTCTTCCTATCTGTTTTGTGGAATATGGGTGGACAGGTGTATTTGGTTATGACTGTGCATGATCATATTGTATTGAAATGTTGAATATGGCCAGTGGACTCTATTTTGATTGGGGAGATCATCTCTGGTGTAATCTCACCAGAGCTTGAGAGAGGTCATTTTATTCACTTATTAGCTTTAATATCCAAAACTTTCTTTTCAGAGTTTTACACAGAGCCTAAAAAGACGGATGTCAACAAAAAATATTCTGCACTCCTGTGGCGTAAGCTATGAGATTGTGTCCAACATTCCAAAGGTAGCCATTTGTCTTTTTGGTTTTCTGATGTACATAGTAAATCCTAACAAGGCAACATGCAGTTAAGACTTGTCTGGTTACTGCAAGTTGGTGCTATGCTTTTAAACTTGTTAAATTTACACCAAAAAAGTAAAATTATTGCTGTAAAATGAACAACATATATGTAATAAACCACATTTGAGATATTGCACAATACAATGCAGCAGCACTGACTTTGTGAGCCCCCTCCCCCTTACCTGGAACTTGCGAGTAATTCTGAGATTATACCAATAATACTGGGATGATATTATGAGTTTAAGAACTAGAATTGTGAAAATCTGCTCCAGTCATAGTATGGGGAATGATATAGCAGTTAAAGGAGAACTAAACCCTAAAAATGAATATGGATAAAAATGCCATATTTTATATACTGAACTTCTTGCACCAGCCTAAAGTTTCAGCTTGTCAATAGCAGCAATGATCCAGGACCTCAAACCTGTCACAGGGGGTCACCATCTTGGAAAATGTCCGCGTCACTCACAAGCTCTGAGCAGCTGTTAAGAAGCTAAGCTTAGAGGTTGATGCAAATTATCAAGCAGAAAATGAGGTTGGCCTGTAATATAACATGATTATATTCTGGTGCTAATTGCACTGGTTTCTGTGCTGCCATGTAATTATTTGCGATAATTATTAATCAGTCTTATACTGTGACATTTCTATTCTGTGTGTACTGTATATTGTCTGTCCCTAAGCTCAGTAAGTGACAGCAGCACAGAACATGTGCAGTGAATCAGCAGAAAAGAAGATGGGGAACTTCTGGGGCAACTTCAGAGGCACATTTATTTACTGCTAAAGGGCTGTGGTTGCCTTGGGCTGGTACAGAAGCCCAAAACATAATGTACAACATTTCTAGCTACTACTTTAGTTAAGCTTTAGTTGTCCTTTAAACAAAATATTTACACCTAGTATTATTATAATTAAAAAATAAAGTGATTTAAGTCATATAAAGTAGTGCTTGCATATTTTAAAAGTTTCAGATTCTTGACACTTAAATTGTTTCAAAAAAGAAAATATTTTAACCATTATACTGACCCTAAATAGGCCACAGAAGAGCCAGAAGATCGTGAAACATTGGCTTTGATGGCAGCAAGAAGTGAAAATGAGGGAAGTGTGGATGGAGAGTCCTACATTGAGAAATACACACGGGGGGTATTGCAGGTGGAAAATATACTGAGCCTTGAGCGGCTCAGGCAGGTAGGTAGCGACATAATAGGCATATTCCTGTGTTCATAACAAACGACCTTAAGCTTAATTAATTCAAGTGAGATATTAAAATGTCAAGTCCAGTTGGCTTGAATGGAATGTGCCAGGGCTAGTGCTGTTAAAAACAGGTTTTAGAGATCAGCTATTCTTTATTGAACATGCAGTGTACACTTTAAACGTGTGTAAGGACAACTGCATGTAGGACTATTTAAACCCCAAGAGTTTTTATTTAGAAAACCATGGTAATGTGAATAACAAGAGTCTTGTGTTATTTGTGCGTGACATTGCACCCAGTCAGTTCAGGAACTAGATACCGTTTTTTTACAGTAAAACTTTATTTTGATTTTTATTTGAAAACCTTGTTATATGTAATAAAAGAGTATCTTTATAATAAAGCTAGTGGCTAGTGTGTATGTGGGAATAAGCTTGCTAACAGAAATGGTTCTCTCCCTATAACATAGGCTGTCACTGTTAAAGAAGCTCTGTCAAGCAAAACGAAGCTCATCCGAAGAAGCCTCAGCACACCCAACATGCACAATGTGAGCTATGCTTTTCCTTCATGGATCATAATCTCCCTTTACAAATTACAGTATATTCCTCTGGGTCTCCAATAAATACAAATACCATCATATTCCGCAGTCAGGCTGCATAAACTACCAATCCCACCAAAATGTATATTTGTACTGGAATTCTGTGGCTGGGAAGTTCATTCTGTTTTAGTCCTGATGTTACAGCTCCAATCATTCCCTGCAGTCTTTAGTATACGTGAGGATATGCTGTTTTATGCATTCATGAGCAGCAGCCATTTATAATACCTCTTATACTAACCTTGATGCAAAGTTGATCATGCTTGCTGCTGTGCAAAGACTACAAGCAGGTTTTTTATTTGTGTGTTTTTTAGTTAGTATTTATTCAGCGGCTATCCAGTTTGCAATTACACAATTGTTTTTTTTTTTTGCAGACATCTTCTAGCCGTCTTGACCTAATTGCTGGTGATGAAGATGACAAGGTAATGTCTATGAAGGCTAATTTTATTGCAAGATATAAAATCTTCAGTAGCTAAACGTTGAAGAGTCTCGATTGTTTATATTAACTGTAGTATGCATAAACACAATCAAAAAATGCTGGAAAAGTGGAGGCAGAGCAAAACACAAAATGCTTTTAGGCTAATAACAAATGGGGAAATACACTCTATGGGAGGTGTCCCCAACCTTTTTTTCACCTATGAGCATTACATTTAAATGTAAACAGAGTTGGGGAGCAACACAAGAATGAAAAAAAGTCTCTGGGGTGCCAAATAAGTGATATGATTGGCTATTCAGTAACTCCCATGTGGATAGGCAGCCTACAGAAGGTGCTGCATGGCACTACAACTAGTTTTTGTATATCCAAAACTTATATCCAAGCCTGGATTTAAAAAAATGAGCACCTGTTTGAGGCAACTGAGAGCAACATCCAAGGTCTTGGTGAGCAACATGTTGCTCATGAGCCATTTGTTGGGGGCCACTTATTTATGGCATATCTTGGCAGGGATATTTAAAGGAGGAGGAAAGGTTAAAACTAAGTAAGCCTTATCAGAAAGGTCCACCTAAATCCTCAAAGTAATGCTGCTCTGAGACCTCTGTCAAAAGAAACACTCCTCCACTCCTTGTACACATGGGCTTCTGTATCAGACTTCCTGCCTTCATCTTAAACCTCCTTGACCCAGGCGTGAGCATGCTCAGTTTCCTCCTCTTCCCCCCTTTTTCTTTTGTAATCTGAGCCCAGAGCTATGAGTGAGCAGGGAGAGACTCGGGCAGGAAGTGATGTCACACCAAGCTAATACTGCAGCTGCTATACTAAGCAAATAGGGAGCTTCTAGAGCTGTTTATTCAGGTATGGTAAAACATTCTACAGAATAAATATAGCATTCTAGTTTGCACTATTGCAGCTAATCTATTGGCAATAAAATGCCTCCGTAGCTTTCCTTCTCCTTTAAAAAAAATAGCAAAACAAGCAATTATTGAAATACACTCTGTTAACTGTAAAATAGAAAAAAAGTATATGAATTCACCAATTCTTGGGTTTAATTTGTTTTGGTGTTCAGTCTTTGAAGCTTGAAAGTCATGTACCGTAACTGTAAAGCACTGTAAAGCAGAAAGTAAAAATATTTTACCCTAATGCAAACTAGGATTTTGATTCAGCTTGGTATCTCTTGTTAAAATGATTAATACCCAGGAACTTTGACAATAAAAATCAACTTGAATTGATAATTCTCTCCCTAGTTGTATACACAACTTCTTGTATTAAAGGAGAACTAAACCCTAAAAATGAATGTGGCTAAAAATGCCATATTTTATATACTGAACTTATTGCACCAACCTAAAGTTTTAGCTTCTCAATAGCAGCAATGATCCAGGTCTTCAAACTTATCACAGGGGGTCACCATCTTGGAAAGTGTCTACTACACTCACATGCTCAGTGGGCTCTGTCAGCTATTAAGAAACTAAGCTTAGGGGTCGTCACAAATTATCAATCAGAAAATTAGGGTTTCCTGTAATATAAGCTGATGCCACAGGGCTGATTATTAAATTCTGATGCTAGTTACACTGGTTTCTGTGCTGCCGTGTTGTAATTATATGTATTAATCACTAATCAGTCTTATATTGTGACATTTCTATTCTGTATATACAGTATATTGTGAGTGGGTCCCTAAGCTGATTAAGTGACAGCAGCACCGAGCATGTGCAGTGAAAAGAAGATGGGGAGCTACTGGGGCACATTCAGAGGCACAGATCTTCCCTGCTAAAGGGCTGTGGTTGCCTTGGGCTCGTGGAGGAGCCAAAAACATAATGTACAACATTTCTAGCTACTTCTTTAGTTAAGCTCTAGTTCTCCTTTAAGTCTGCTCCCTGTTATGTCCATAATAAGAAATCTTCCACAGGCTTAAACAGTTGGTTGAACAGTCACACTCTCTAAGCCACTTCATCTCTAGTCTTTTCCAATTCTAATACCACATTTATTCCTTCAGAAAAATATATCACAAAATGTTACTGTAATCCAGTGATCCCCAACCAGTAGCTCGTGAGCAACATGTTGCTCTCCAACAACTTTGATGTTGCTCTCAGTGGCCTCAGAGCAGGTGCTTATTTTTGAATTCCAGGCTTGGAGGCAAGTTTTGGTTGCATAAAAAACAGATGTACTGCCAAACAGAGCCTCCTGTAGGCTGCAAGTCCACATAGGGGCTACCAATAGTCAATCACAACCCTTATTTGGCACCACCCAGGAACATTTTTCATGCTTGTGTTACTCCCCAACTCTTTTTACTAACGCCATCTGTATTGCACTACTCTGACTATGTAACCAGTGTGAAATTTTCATCATTTGTCAGAAGATACAGTAAAAGTTGAAGTTGGAGATGGCCAAACCCCCAACGGGGGTAAGGTTTAGAAAAAAGTTATCTTGGGCCTGGTCCCCTCTCAGATCAGAGGTGTACATGATCACATATAAAGTTTTGGTGTGTTGGCCCATATCTACTATATTAATTCTACCAGAAATTGTTATAAGGGGCCAGATATTCTCAAAACAGAAAGTAACGTGGGTTTCTAGTAATAAGAATAACCACGTGGGTATAATTGTTGACTTTAAGAAGTGATTAATTAAAGGTCTAGGCTCTAGGTTGCCACTTCTAGATGTGGTCCAATACCTGTTCCCTGTGTCATTCCACTTTATTACACAAAACTTTATTTATGGACTTATTTCTTTTGAGTTCTTTGTATGTGTGGATTATTTGGGTTGTTACCGACATCTGGTCTTAATTCTGTATCAATAGCCCCATTAGAAATATATTTACTGAGAAAAACGGTGATGTGTTCAATACTTATTTTCCCTGCTGTGTGTTATTTTATAGCGTTCACCTACTTTCTTTTTACTTTTATTCCGGAAAATATTGACTTCTTTATTGGTTGGTTAGATTTAAAGTGAACTGCTGTTTTGTGAAACTCATATATTCAACTACTCTGTAGGGCTGGACGGATAGTCAGTATGATCTGACAGAGTACTCTTCCAGCTATAAAGACTTACCATTCTACAGCAGCCAAGTGAGTGATTCTCCCAGAAGGAAGGACAGTGGTGGAGGTGAGCCTCTTTCTGAAACACGTGCCTCTTCGTAACAACCCTCTTAAAGCATCTTATTTCAGTTCATCGAGCTACTAAAAGGTAGTAGTATAGGTAGAATTGAATAAAGGAGTTAAACGAAAAGAAGCATAAAATGAAAGTACATTTTTTTATTGTACATGTATGGTATTTATATTTGGAGAATCCGCTGGCTGTATAAATTACAGTAAATAACCAATACATTGCAGAATGCCCTGATAGCTTCTTATATGCTTCTTTTATTACTATAGCATTTCAGCCTGTTGGACTCCATCTGATCACTTCTTCACTGCTGACATTTACTGGCAGGGTCAGAGCTACATCTTACTGTGCTGCTTACAAGCTGCAACCTTGATCACTCCTTACACAGAATTGGGTGAACCTTAACAATGCTATGGGAAAGTGCACATGATTCTGTGTAAGAAGCAGTCAGAGGAACCGCTAAGCAGTACTGCAACACAGGACTAAGGGAGGCAACAATCCAGGAAAGACTGTTAAGGCTTTATAGGATATAATGAAAAATGCTGTCCCATCATGTCGTAATAGGTAGACTCCACTGCCAGTCCTTTGATCCTAAGCTGCTGATACTTTTTAGTTACAGGTTATTGGCTGTAGTGGGAAAGTAAAGGCAGAAAGTAAGAGACAAATGGCTTATATGGGTGCATAATTCAAATTTTAATCTTGAGCCCTGTCTTTTATCCATTTTAATGCATCAGCTTTTTAATATATAAGCAGAGGGGCAACACAAGACTTGAAAAGTTATGAAATGATAAAAAAGAGCAGATCACAGAGAGGCTGGGTCTCTCAGAAGTAAATGATGGGGAGGGGCAACCCACTCTGTGACACACAGTACAGGCAAATATTGCATGAATGTAACAATATTTAAAGGGGTTGTTCCCTGTCTTCATTATTTATTATTTATAATTTTTTGATTATTTGCCTTCTTCTTCTTCTAACTCTTTCCAGCTTTCAAATGGCGGTCACTGATCCCATCTAAAAAGCAAATGTTTTTTTTGGGTTTTCTAGATAAGGGGGTTTTCCGTAATTTGGAAAAATTATTTAAAAATGAATTAAACCCAATAGGATTGTTTTGCAACCACTATTGATTTATGCACCTTAAAGGGGTTGTTCACCTTTGAGATAACGTTTAGTATAATGTAGAGAGTGATATTCTGAGACATATTGCAATTGGTTTTATTATTTGTGGTTTTGAGTTTTTTTTATTCAGCAGCTCTTCAATTTGCATCTTAACCAATCTGGTAACTAAGATCCAAATTACCCTAGCAACCATGCATTGATTTGAATAAGAAACTGGAATATGAATAGGAGAGGCCCGAATAGAAGGATCAGTAATAAAAAGTAACAATACATTTGTAGCATTACAGACCATTTGTTTTTTTAGAAGGAAAGCTGCAAAGAGTCAGAAGAAAAAGTCAAATAACTATAAAACTATAAAAAATAAATAATGAAAACCAATTGAAAAGTTGCTTAGCATTGGCCGTTCTATAACATAATAAAAGTTACCTTAAAGGTGAACCACCCCCTTTAACTGCCATTAAGTTCAAGGTACAGGTATGAGAACTGTTATCCAGAATGCTCGGGACCTGGGGTTTTCCGGATAATGGATCTTTCCATAATTTGGGTCTTCATTCATTAAAACATTAAATAAACCCAATAGGCTGGTTTTGCTTCCAATAAGGATTAATTATTTCTTAGTTGGGATCAAGTACAAGCTACTGTTTTATTATTACAGAGAAAAAGGAAATCATTTTTAAAAATGTGGATTATTTGGATAAAATGCAGTCTATGGGAGAAAGCCATTCTAAAATTCGGAGCTTTCCGGATATCGGGTTTCCGGATAAGAGATCCTATACCTGTACTGTTTTATTATTAGAAAAAAAAGGAAATCATTTGCAAAAATCATAATTATATTCTTATAATGGGAAATGTCCTTACTGTAATTCAGAGCTTTCTGTACAACAGCTTACAGATAAGGGACATGGAACTTTGGCCTGTTATTTGTCCCTTTTAGTAAATAAAGACCATTATGTTTAACTATAAGTGGTATAAGTGACATTATTTCTTTTTTTCTAGGCAGTGTACCGGACAGTGCACATGTTTTAAGCCCATTCAAAACATTCACTCATCAACCACCCAAACTCTTCAAGCCATTAATGCCTGTCAGAGAAGAGCACAAAAGAAAGATTCCTGTTGAAAGCCAGCCTCTGCTCAGTCAAGAGGTACAGAACCTTGGCTCCATATTTCATGTGGCCCCAGTGCAGAGCTTTTCTTTCCGCATTCATTAATATAAAATACCACATGCAAATTGCTATTTTAAAATGTGAAGCTCTTGGCTTCTAATAATGAGACAGAATAATCTTTGGCAGTGTGTCGCCAGTGTATGATTACCTTCGGTTTTGAAAATAAAGGAAAATAAGGGTATGGAATGGGTAAATGGCAAAAAAAACAGGATTTTTGCTTCCTTTATTGGAGCAATATCTTTCATTGTCTGGGAAATCCCTGAACGTGCTCCTTGTGGAGGGAACAGGCTGATGCTGTAATCTTGAGCCCATAGTGGCTCTAAATAGAAGGTATATTCTGCAACATTCACATGCAAGACGTTTGTATATAGAAGAATGTGGGAGGCTATGAAACAGATTAGTGTGTAAGATAGAGGTTTTTTACCACCCACCCCCAGAACATGTCTTGTGTCATTTCCCTTCTCTGCAGCACAGTGCACATTGCTATCAGTTTTGTCCTGGTTTAACTGCTCTTCTGTGTATGTACTAGGGAATATCACTGGGAGGGGGTATCAACACACAGCCTAAGTCTCCTATCCACACACGCAACCCCATTGAGACACAGTTCATATAATAACATTACTTTTCCTTTGTCATTATTTATGTGATTTATTATAAGAATTAATTGTTCTCACCAACATATTGCATGAGAGTCTTATTAATTGCTTGTTTAGACATCTCTAGATTTGCACGTGTCACATTTGTGTTTTTTTTATATCTGTTTTATCACTTGCACGTTTTTAAACATGTCACTGTAGTATTTGTGTTCACGTTTGCTGTGATGTGTTGTGTGTCTGAACCTTTGCAGAGCATGCCTTCATCCCAGACACTTAGCCCTGGCACTGCTGTGCCGTCAGGACCTAATGACATCTGCATGCGAGTAGAACACAATAACCCTCATGAAGATATCATTGTAAGTCTGCGTTTTGCCTTGGGTCGTTGTGTTTAGACAGCGAGTACTTTTAACTCTCAGTTTTGTATTGCTGAATTTTAGACTTTGCATAGATTCTTTCTCCAGGGCATGTGTTATTCCTTTCCATGCTTTCCATTCCTTTGCGATAGCTCCACCATGCAGCATGAGTTAATCACATTCCTGGATCAGAAAATGCACATTGCACAACCTATTTCTCTATCTTCAGAAATAAAGCCCTGCCAGCATGCCTTAACCTTGATAATATGTTAAAGGATGCTAGGGAAAGTGGTTGAGCAGTGCAGCAGGGTTTATTGCCCCTTAAGTTGCCTCCCTGATGCGTTCAACCCTTTATAATATAAAGCACGTAGATGCACGTAAAATAAAAAAAAAAGTAAACATATTCATCGATTTTATTAGCTCTAGATATTAATGTAGTAAATAACACAGCTCATAATGAATTCCCTGAAAAGAATGGTGTATACGAATGTTCATTGCTGTATCTGGTGTTTTATTTTGTTTTGTTTTAAAGGAGTCGGAAGAAGACGATAATGAATTTAGTGGGAGCAGTAAAAAAGGAATCCACTCCAGTAGTTTTCAAACTTTCCAGCCTTATGTCCCAGAAGAATTTGCTGATTTCAGTGTTTACAATGCCAGTCTGGACAACAAGGACTGGGTCCCCTTAAAAGCAGATTTTATTTGCTCTCGGCCTCTGGAGAAAGAGATTTCTCGGAGTCCCACCACCAGCAGTATTACTAGTGGCTACTTTTCTCACAGTGCATCCAACGCTACACTTTCTGACATAATGGTTCCCTCCAGTAACAGCATGGATCATTTAGTTGCCCATACTGGGGATTTTGAAAGCCGAGATGTTTCGCTTCACCATTCTGCAAATGATCACGCGTCTTACTCGCACAAACGATCAAACGGTAGGATTTCTACAGACAATGCAACCAGCCTAGCAAACCTCATAGAAAAAAGTGCCTTTGATAAAGTGCCACATTGCACTACTGAAAAAACAGCTGCTCTCCTGTTCAGAAGTGTGTCGTGCTCTTCTGTCGACTCCCCAACCTACAAATCTAAAGTAAGCACTGTAAATATTCTGCCCAGTGAAGTTTCCGTGGAGCACACGTGTGTTTTATTAGAAGATCATTCATTCACAGAGTTCATGGGGGCTGAAGATGGCAAAGAATTTGAGCAACATGAGCACTCCCTGGATTTATTTTCCAATGGAGATAAAGATAGAGCTGACTGCAACTTAGTACCTGACCTCTCTAATGAAACCCCTAGCCAACACTGGCTGACAGAGGATGATAATGACTCAAACTGCCTGGGTGATGCTGCCTTATTTAGCAAATCCCCCCCTCATTTCTCTGAAGATAGTTCCCTTGAAAAAAATAATTTACATCTTTCTGACTGTGAAGATAATCCTTTCCACAACTCACTGTGTCTCGCACTTGGCGATCAAGTATGCATTGGGGAGAACAAAACTGGGACAGTGCGATACGTTGGCACAGTCGATTTTTCACATGGTATGTGGGTTGGAATTGAGCTTCATTCTCAGCTAGGTAAGAAAAAAAGCCATTTTAATGGCCTTTTTGCTTGCATTCAGAAATATATGCCTATCATATGAAATAAAACCATGAAAATAGGAATATATGTTTGCCCCAAGGTTTATTTCACATAGGAATATTAATAGCTGCTACTTGCAGCTGGATAATTTTAATGAGCAAACATGAATGTTGTCCCACCAAACACTTTTTGCAGTGTTTGATCACCAAAGATTTCTCTAAATTACAGGTTCTTTTCAAAAGCTTGTCCCACTTGTATCTCTCCCTATTTTCTTTTTTATTGGCACTGCTCTTCACCTAATTTTCTCATTGTTGTCCTACAGTTCATCTTATTCATTTCATGCGTTCCTCTTAAACAAGCTCACTCCCCTCCATATTCTCTGAAACAGATGTAATTTCTGCTCCACAAGGAAGTCTCCTTCAGCTATCCTCTAATAAAGTTTCACCTACTTTCATTTTAATTTGGCTACTTTTTCCCATGAGCATAGTTTGGAGGGCACATAGTCAAGGCTAATAAAATGCTTAGGAACAAGTTAAAATGCAACCACATAGTTGTGTGTCAACTGGCAATAAACCAGATTTGAGTATTTTCCTTTTTTGGTAATTCTTTAAAACAAAAATAACAGAACTCCATTTTACAATGTAACATCTGGGGAAATGAAAAATCATGGAAATTTGTTTTAGGATCAAAAATATGATACAGAAATTCTTGGCGTATAGCCGTGCAAGTTCTTGCCAGTTTACACATAGGTGCAAATTCATTAACCTCCGAAAATTCACGCTAATTCACTAAAATCTGAAGTTGTGTCCAGGGCGCCAAACGCTGGCGAAGTTGAGCTAGCGTTACTGTGCAAAGCAAATCGAAGTTGCGCTAGTGTTGGGTAATTTGCATATGGCGGGAAGTTAAAGTTGAATGGACGTATATGTTGCAGCAAATACATTACACTACACAAGCCCGGTAACCTTAATAAAATAAAATAAAGTTGTTATATTGCCCTACACATGAGCCCAGTGTATAGCTTATGTGCCATATGTTAGGAAATGTAGGGGGGAAGCCGGGTACTCCAAAAAAAAATTTTTTTTGCAGCCTATCACCTTGAAAAAGGAAGACGCCAGCATTTTTTGGGACTTAGAAAAATTTTCAACTATTTTTTTAGGAACTCTTATCTACTCTATTGCACTTCGCCTGGTCTGAGGTGGAGAAGGCAAGTCTGGCGCAAGAGGTAACGTTCAGTAAAATCAGCATCTTAGTGAAGTCGCGTAGTTACGTCCATTCGCCAGAGCACAAATTCGCCTGACGTTAGGGAGCGAAGTATCGTAGAGTCTTATCTCCTTCGCTAGCGAAGTTATGCCATCGACCGTTAGTAAATCACGAAGTTCTGAAATTACGTCACGCTGATGAATCGCCAGCGTTAGTCACTTTAGTTAATTTGCCCTTTAGTTAATTTGCCCCAGAGGTTAATGAAATGTCAGACCTACAGCTCATGTTGGAGGTATCACATTATGGAGAGAACAGCAGGCACTCACAGATCCCATAGGTAGGCATAATAAAAGAACCACATACTTTATGTTAGGCAAATAGTGGACTTACAGTATTTGCCTAAACTAAAGTATGTAGTTCATTTACTACGACTGTCTGTCGAATCTGTGAGTCTCTCATGTTTTATCCATGGTTTAAATTTGTTAAGTGTACCAGGGTAATAATAAGCTCTTTTGAGCAGGGCCTCTTTACCTCTTGTGTGCTGCAGAATATATTTGTATTTTATAAATTAGTGTTAATAATAATCATAATAAGCACATGACTCTTTTCTGTGTTTCATTCCCTACCACACATGCTAACACCCCACACTAACACGTATTACTGTGAACCCCCATAACACACACACTCAATTACAACCATCAGTCTAAATTTATAGGTGTGCACCCATAGAAATACATTGAAATTCGACTGTGAAACATAAACTTTAAAATTAGAAATGTATGTTTGAGGCTTCTTAGCCGTAGTTAGGTTGAAGCAAATGTAATAATTATATTTGGGATGAATTGTCCAACTCTTGGACATTAACCATGAGTCACATCACAAATATCAATGCACCCTCTATAAATCGCTTTTATACTAGTCTGCTTTTATATGTTGCTGTATAGAAAGCGACAACCAATAACAAAATAATTGTACGATTGATTTAAAAAAAATAAATAAAATGTTTTATTCTGATTTAAGGCAAACATGACGGGACAGTAAAAGGCAAGGAGTATTTCCGCTGCAAACCCAAGCACGGCGTGTTTGTCCGTCCCAGTCGGATTAGCAAAGCACTTGACTTGTCACAGAGGAGCAATAGCAGCACTGCACAGGCTCAGGCATCAATGAACATAGACAAGAGGAAGAGTGCGGTGCTTCGAGACTCTTCAGCTGCCAATCCAGAAGTGAAAGCAGCCTACCTGTCTGGGGATCAGGCAGCATCTGCATTCTCTAGGAAACAGGAGATCCGCAAATCCTGGATTAACTAAGAAGCATTATTTGCACTTACTACACAATTCTTGTGTTAAAAGAAAAACATTTTGTACAGCTGTACAGTTTTAATTTGTTGTTCTGAAACTTTTACTGGATAGAGTCAAAGACAATGTTCTAACTGTTTTTAATGTGGTCTGTACATGAAATGTGTCTGCCTTGTAGGCAGGTTGTTGCTGCACACTAAAAGCACGACTGAAAGTGAATATGTAGATAGAGGGCAGGTACTTGTCTATTCTTACATGATGTCTCTATTTTAATCAGAGAAACAAAACCTATTTTATGCAAAGAAGAAAAATAAACCATATATACATATATGTACAAATGAAAAGTTGCAGTATGTTGTTTAACTACCAAAGAGGCTGTGACATGTGAAATGTTGGCTGATAACATTGTTTCTTGCTTTCTATTGAGAAAGGTAGTTATGTGGGCTTGTTGATAATAGTCACGCCATTTTGCCTTATATGTTTCTTTTCTGTCCTGCCTGAGGGATCAATGTTGAAAGGCATATCAAGTGCCCCTTTAATTTAGCTATAGAAGAGCTTTTGGTTCTAAATTGGATGTTACTGTTTCACTCTGAACATTTGTGGGCAAATTTACTAACCTACTAACTAATTTTCATACAGCGGGAAGTTACATTTCAATGGACGTATATGTTGCAGCAAATACATTACACTACACAAGCCCAGGGAACCTTAATAAAATAAAGGTTTTTTTTGCCCTACACATAGGTCCAGTGTATAGTTTATGTGCCATATGTAAGGAAATGTAGGGGGGTACTCTAAAAAAAAAATTATGATCTTTTGCAGCCTATCACCCTAAAAAACTGAAAAGTTGCCAGCGTTTTTTGGGACTTAGAAAAAATTTCAACTTTTTTTGAAGCAAGCCCTAATCTAATCTATTGCACTTCGCCTGGTCTGAGGTGGTGAAGGCAAGTCTGGCGCAAGAGGTAACGTTCAGTAAAATTCATAACTTGGCGAATTTGTAGTTACGTCCATTATGAAACTGGAGTATCTTTAAAGTAGCACAATTATTAAGAGCACACAGCAATGCCTTCATATTTAAGGTTCGGCAGTTTTATTAAAATTTAAATATGTTTGATAATTTGATACAAAATGCCAGTGGAGCAGCAGGTAAATGAATTGAAGAGTATATAGAAACGTATCATTTAATACAGATGACAAAATGTTTGTTTTTAAAAAAAGAAATTCTCAATTTACTGGTGATATTTACAATACCTATGTTACATGCAAATCTTAAAATATTCATGCATGATGCATAGTGATGGGCGAATCACAAAACGGCGCCGGCGTCTCGTTTTTGATGCCGGCGGCCGTTTTTGATGCCAACGTCTGTTTTTTTTCGACGCAAGTTTCGCATATTTATTTGCTGGAGGCGAATCGCGCAAATTCGTGCCTGGCGAATAAATTCGCCCATCACTAATGATGCACTGTCACTCTTATGATTTATGAAAACTGCGGCCATAGCCCTGCAATATACATCAGTTCAGCTTGATTTATCAGTGTCTGTTTTCATGCTATTCACTCCATTAGCCCCATTAAGTGACATCTTTCCTCACTTTCAGTAGGCTGCTACAAGAATACTTAGATAAAGATCAGAACATCTTCCACTGCACTGAACCCCTAATAAGAACAAAACTGTTCTGTACTTGGGATTTGATCAGTGACTACCCTGTCTGGGCTATCATTTTCCAATGGCTGAGTTTCCTCCTATAGGGCAGTGATCCCCAACATGTTGCTCTCCAACTCCTTGGATGTTGCTCCCAGTAGCCTCAAAGCAGGTGTTTATTTTTGAATTCCAGGCTGGGAAGCAAGTTTTAATTGCATAAAAACGAAGTATAGTGCCAAGCAGAGCTTCCTGTAGGCTGCTAGTCCACATAGGGGCTAGCAAATAGCCAACCAGAGCCCTTATTTGGCACCCCAAGGAACTTTTTCATGCTTGTGTTGCTCCCCAACTCTTTTTTCATTTGAATGTGGCTCACGGTTAAAAAAAAAGTTGGGGACCCCTGCTATAGGGTATTCCATGCACATTGAATAACACATAAGCAAACTTGGATTTGTTATAAGCAAAACAAATAAAAATTGGCATTGGTCAGGCTTATAAGAACAGTAGTCCTGCAGAACTGAAGCTACATGCTTTTGCACTACCGTCTTATAGGTTTATTTGTAAATTCTATTTATGGTTTTTATTGAGGAAATAGGAATTTGACCACTAACGAAACAAAAAAATTTTCTCTTTGTTAGAAACTGACAAAACAGCTGCTTGCTCCCAAAACTGATATTCCTTCAGATGCTTGGTAATAATGACAAGCTGCTCTGATTTCTTACTGTAGACTTTTGCTGTACAAATATGTAATTTATACCCAACAATACTGGTACATATTATTTTTCTTGTATGTAGAATAAAAACGGTGTACTTCTAATGTCTTTTTTCTTTGTGCTGTTGCTTGTGTAGTTCGATTATCAGATGGGCAACTGGGGGACCCACCAAATAAGCTCCCAGCATGCTGACAAGCTGGAGTTGGATGATACAATCATTTTTTCCATCTGAGTTCTATCTCCAGTGATAAGAATACTTTTTTATTGATGGGATATGATGTACTGGATCCACATCTGCTACCTGCTAACCTGATAAATCACTGCTTTTGGCAGAAATTATATTTCTACATGGCAAATAATTAACTAGTAAGTGTAGTAGAGTAATGAAAAACCAACAGACCCAACAGTCATGACCTGAATACTGTGGATTCTGTGCAATTGAATCATTAATTGAGACTTGTTTAAATAATAGCAGGGAGGCCCCGTGAAGTTATTCTTCATCCGCACATAGTAAATTATGAGTCTTCTCAGTCAGAACTATGGATCCGATACACCACTTATCACATAGTCCCGTGTCCTGTTTCCGGCCCTCCATATCTTTCTCTCCTCCCTTTGATCTTTACCTTATAACACTTCCTTGTAATACATCAAGATAGACCGGCTTCATTTTCGTTACATTTCTATTGGAGTTACACAGTAAAACCGATATACGCTTACCAGCGATTCAACATATGAATACACAGCTACGTACTTTCCAAACATTTAATTTATTATGCCATTTTTGTATATTTTTCTTCACTTTTTTCGCAGTATTTCTATCCGTGTATGATATCACAGTTACGTCAATTTTTATCAACTGTTTTCTCCCCGCCACACCATGTATTTAATCAGTTTGTTTTATCCCCAACATCACTTTAAGAAAGACTGTTGTATCAAACGTAACGTCAGCTATTGTCCATAAATAAAAAGTTTTTTTTGTACATATGAGACCTGTGAGTGTGGTCAATATAGTCCTCATACACTCTACATAGATATATATATTCATCCATCTATATACACTCTACATATATATTCATCCATCTATATACATTCTACACACACACATATATATATATATACTGTATATATATATATATATATATATATATATATATATATATATTTGCATCTATATACACTCTACAGATATATATTTATCCATCTATATACACTCTACAGATATATATTCATCCATCTATATACACTCTACAGATATATATTCATCCATCTATATACACTCTACAGATATATATATATATATATATATATTCATCCATCTATATACACTCTAAAGATATGTATTCAGCCATCTATATACACTCTACATATACATATTCATGCATCTATATACACTCTACAGATATATATTCATCCATTTATATACACTCTACAGCTATATATTCATCCATCTATATACACTCTACATATATATATTCATCCATAAATATACACTCTACAGATATATATTCATCCATCTATATACACTCTACAGATATATATTCAGACATTTATATAAACTCTACAGAAATAAATTCATGCAGCTTTATACGCTCTACAGATATAAATTCATCCATCTATATTCACTCTACACATATATATATATATATATATATATATATATATATATATATAATCATCCATCTATATACACTCTACAGATATATATTCATCCATTTATATACACTCTACAGATATATATTCATGCATCTCTATATACTCTACAGATATAAATTCATCCATCTATATATACTTTATAAATATATATTCATCCATCTATACACACTCTACAGATATATATTCATACATCTACATACACTCTACAGATATATATTCATCCCTGTATATACACTCTACAGATGTATATTAATCCATCAACATACACTCTATAGATATATATTTATGCATCTATATACACTCTACAGATATATATTCATCCATCTATATACACTCTACAGACATATATTCATCCATTTATATACACTCTATAGATAAATATTCATCCATCTATATATACTCTACAGATATATATTAAAACATCTATATACACTCTACAGATATATATTCTTCCATCTTTATACACTCTACAGATATATATTGATCCATCTACATACACTCTACAGATATATATTCATCCATCTATATACACTCTACTGATATATATTCATCCATCTATATACACTCTACAGATATATTCCTGAATCTTTATACACTCTACATATATATATACATATTCATCCATCTATATACACTCTACTGATATATATTCATCCATCTATATACACTCTACAGATATATATTCATCCATCTATATACACTCTACATATATATATATACATATTCATCCATCTATATACACTCTACAGATATATATTCATCCATCTATATACACTCTACATATATATATACATATTCATCCATCTATATACACTCTACATATATATATACATATTCATCCATCTATATACACTCTACAGATATATATTGATCCATCTACATACACTCTACAGATATATATTCATCCATCTATATACACTCTACAGATATATATTCATGAATCTTTATACACTCTACAGATATATATTCATGCATCTATATACACTCTTCAGATATATACCATATATACTCGTGTATAAGCCGACCCGTGTATAAGCCGAGGTACCTAATTTACCTAAGAAAACTGGAAAAATTTATTGACTCGTGTATAAGCCTAGGGGCTGATTGAAAATCAATCTGTACCTGCACCCACTGAATAACAATGAAAGGTAGGCCTGCCCACAGTTTAAAAAAAAAAAAATTGTAAGCACACCAGTCACAGTAAAATAACTTATAACTCAACCAGGGGCAGAGAGATGGAGAGATGCAGCAACTACATACGAGGCTCCTTCTGCGGCCCCAACAGTGTGCAGGACACATGTAAATGTTTACAGTCCGCAGCAAGAGCTTTGAAATTCCTCTGCTTATTTTGGTCACAAACTCTTCTAGGAGAATATGGCCTGGATGGGGGAAGGGGGTCCAATAATCCTATTATTATAAATAAGCCCCTGTTTAGCAGTTGGTGCTGCCATGCTGGTTCCTGTAGGGAGAAGATAATCCATATACCAATACCTTATATACGCCAATCCCTCACCGGATCCCTCACCTCCCTCTCCCATAGCGCATCAGAACTATTATATATATATATATATATATATATATATATATATATATATATATATATTTGCATCTATATACACTCTACAGATATGTATTTATCTATATACACTCTACAGATATATATTCATCCATCTATATACACTCTACAGATATATATTCATCCATCTATATACACTCTACAGATATATATTCATCCATCTATATACACTCTACAGATATATATATATATATATATATATATATATATATATATATATATATATATATATATTCATCCATCTATATACACTCTTCAGATATATATATTCATCCATCTATATAAACTCTAAAGATATGTATTCAGCCATCTATATACACTCTACATATACATATTCATGCATCTATATACACTCTACAGATATATATTCATCCATTTATATACACTCTACAGCTATATATTCATCCATCTATATACACTCTACATATATATATTCATCCATAAATATACACTCTACAGATATATATTCATCCATCTATATACACTCTACAGATATATATTCAGACATTTATATAAACTCTACAGAAATAAATTCATGCAGCTTTATACGCTCTACAGATATAAATTCATCCATCTATATTCACTCTACACACATATATATATATATATATATAATCATCCATCTATATACACTCTACAGATATATATTCATCCATTTATATACACTCTACAGATATATATTCATGCATCTCTATATACTCTACAGATATAAATTCATCCATCTATATATACTCTATAAATATATATTCATCCATCTATACACACTCTACAGATATATATTCATACATCTATATACACTCTACAGATATATATTCATCCCTGTATATACACTCTACAGATGTATATTAATCCATCAACATACACTCTATAGATATATATTTATGCATCTATATACACTCTACAGATATATATTCATCCATCTATATACACTCTACAGACATATATTCATCCATTTAT
The DNA here is from genome assembly GCA_038501925.1 of Xenopus petersii. Classification (NCBI taxonomy): domain Eukaryota; kingdom Metazoa; phylum Chordata; class Amphibia; order Anura; family Pipidae; genus Xenopus; species Xenopus petersii. Next base: position 83,177,986 of record CM076683.1, read on the forward strand.
ATACACTCTATAGATAAATATTCATCCATCTATATATACTCTACAGATATAGATTAAAACATCTATATACACTCTACAGATATATATTCTTCCATCTTTATACACTCTACAGATATATATTCATCCCTCTATATTCACTCTACAGATATATATTCATCCATCTATATACTATCTAGAGATATATATTCTTCCATCTATATACACTGTACAGATATATATATATATATTCATGCATCTATATACACTCTACAGATATATATTCACCCATCTACATACACTCTACAGATATATATTCATCCATCTATATACACTCTACAGATATATATTGATCCATCTACATACACTCTACAGATATATATTCATCCATCTATATACACTCTACTGATATATATTCATCCATCTATATACACTCTACAGATATATTCCTGAATCTTTATACACTCTACATATATATATATATATATACATATTCATCCATCTATATACGCTCTACACATATATATTCATCCATCTATATACACTCTACAGATATATATTCATCCATCTATATACACTCTACAGATATATATTGATCCATCTACATACACTCTACAGATATATATTCATCCATCTATATACAGTCTACAGATATATATTCATGAATCTTTATACACTCTACAGATATATATTCATGCATCTATATACACTCTTCAGATATATACCGTATATACTCGTGTATAAGCCGACCCGTGTATAAGCCGAGGTACCTAATTTACCTAAGAAAACTGGAAAAATTTATTGACTCGTGTATAAGCCTAGGGGCTGATTGAAAATCAATCTGTACCTGCACCCACTGAATAACAATGAAAGGTAGGCCTGCCCACAGTTTAAAAAAAAAAAAATTGTAAGCACACCAGTCACAGTAAAATAACTTATAACTCAACCAGGGGCAGAGAGATGGAGAGATGCAGCAACTACATACGAGGCTCCTTCTGCGGCCCCAACAGTGTGCAGGACACATGTAAATGTTTACAGTCCGCAGCAAGAGCTTTGAAATTCCTCTGCTTATTTTGGTCACAAACTCTTCTAGGAGAATATGGCCTGGATGGGGGAAGGGGGTCCAATAATCCTATTATTATAAATAAGCCCCTGTTTAGCAGTTGGTGCTGCCATGCTAGTTCCTGTAGGGAGAAGATAATCCATATACCAATACCTTATATACGCCAATCCCTCACCGGATCCCTCACCTCCCTCTCCCATAGCGCATCAGGACTATATATATATATATATATATATATATATATATATATATATATATATATATATATATATATATATATATTTGCATCTATATACACTCTACAGATATATATTTATCCATCTATATACACTCTACAGATATATATTCATCCATCTATATACACTCTACAGATATATATATATATATATATATATTCATCCATCTATATACACTCTTCAGATATATATATTCATCCATCTATATAAACTCTAAAGATATGTATTCAGCCATCTATATACACTCTACATATACATATTCATGCATCTATATACACTCTACAGATATATATTCATCCATTTATATACACTCTACAGCTATATATTCATCCATCTATATACACTCTACATATATATATTCATCCATAAATATACACTCTACAGATATATATTCATCCATCTATATACACTCTACAGATATATATTCAGACATTTATATAAACTCTACAGAAATAAATTCATGCAGCTTTATACGCTCTACAGATATAAATTCATCCATCTATATTCACTCTACACACATATATATATATATATATATATATAATCATCCATCTATATACACTCTACAGATATATATTCATCCATTTATATACACTCTACAGATATATATTCATGCATCTCTATATACTCTACAGATATAAATTCATCCATCTATATATACTCTATAAATATATATTCATCCATCTATACACACTCTACAGATATATATTCATACATCTATATACACTCTACAGATATATATTCATCCCTGTATATACACTCTACAGATGTATATTAATCCATCAACATACACTCTATAGATATATATTTATGCATCTATATACACTCTACAGATATATATTCATCCATCTATATACACTCTACAGACATATATTCATCCATTTATATACACTCTATAGATAAATATTCATCCATCTATATATACTCTACAGATATAGATTAAACCATCTATATACACTCTACAGATATATATTCTTCCATCTTTATACACTCTACAGATATATATTCATCCCTCTATATTCACTCTACAGATATATATTCATCCATCTATATACTATCTAGAGATATATATTCTACCATCTATATACACTCTACAGATATATATATATATATTCATGCATCTATATACACTCTACAGATATATATTCACCCATCTACATACACTCTACAGATATATATTCATCCATCTATATACACTCTACAGATATATATTGATCCATCTACATACACTCTACAGATATATATTGATCCATCTATATACACTCTACTGATATATATTCATCCATCTATATACACTCTACAGATATATTCCTGAATCTTTATACACGCTACATATATATATATATATATATATATATATATATATACATATTCATCCATCTATATACACTCTACTGATATATATTCATCCATCTATATACACTCTACAGATATATATTCATCCATCTATATACACTCTACATATATATATACATATTCATCCATCTATATACACTCTACAGATATATATTGATCCATCTACATACACTCTACAGATATATATTCATCCATCTATATACAGTCTACAGATATATATTCATGAATCTTTATACACTCTACAGATATATATTCATGCATCTATATACACTCTTCAGATATATACCGTATATACTCGTGTATAAGCCGACCCGTGTATAAGCCGAGGTACCTAATTTACCTAAGAAAACTGGAAAAATTTATTGACTCGTGTATAAGCCTAGGGGCTGATTGAAAATCAATCTGTACCTGCACCCACTGAATAACAATGAAAGGTAGGCCTGCCCACAGTTTAAAAAAAAAAAAATTGTAAGCACACCAGTCACAGTAAAATAACTTATAACTCAACCAGGGGCAGAGAGATGGAGAGATGCAGCAACTACATACGAGGCTCCTTCTGCGGCCCCAACAGTGTGCAGGACACATGTAAATGTTTACAGTCCGCAGCAAGAGCTTTGAAATTCCTCTGCTTATTTTGGTCACAAACTCTTCTAGGAGAATATGGCCTGGATGGGGGAAGGGGGTCCAATAATCCTATTATTATAAATAAGCCCCTGTTTAGCAGTTGGTGCTGCCATGCTAGTTCCTGTAGGGAGAAGATAATCCATATACCAATACCTTATATACGCCAATCCCTCACCGGATCCCTCACCTCCCTCTCCCATAGCGCATCAGGACTATATATATATATATATATATATATATATATATATATTTGCATCTATATACACTCTACAGATATATATTTATCCATCTATATACACTCTACAGATATATATTCATCCATCTATATACACTCTACAGATATATATTCATCCATCTATATACACTCTACAGATATATATTCATCCATCTATATACACTCTACAGATATATATATATATATATATATATTCATCCATCTATATACACTCTTCAGATATATATATTCATCCATCTATATAAACTCTAAAGATATGTATTCAGCCATCTATATACACTCTACATATACATATTCATGCATCTATATACACTCTACAGATATATATTCATCCATTTATATACACTCTACAGCTATATATTCATCCATCTATATACACTCTACATATATATATTCATCCATAAATATACACTCTACAGATATATATTCATCCATCTATATACACTCTACAGATATATATTCAGACATTTATATAAACTCTACAGAAATAAATTCATGCAGCTTTATACGCTCTACAGATATAAATTCATCCATCTATATTCACTCTACACACATATATATATATATATATATATATATAATCATCCATCTATATACACTCTACAGATATATATTCATCCATTTATATACACTCTACAGATATATATTCATGCATCTCTATATACTCTACAGATATAAATTCATCCATCTATATATACTCTATAAATATATATTCATCCATCTATACACACTCTACAGATATATATTCATACATCTATATACACTCTACAGATATATATTCATCCCTGTATATACACTCTACAGATGTATATTAATCCATCAACATACACTCTATAGATATATATTTATGCATCTATATACACTCTACAGATATATATTCATCCATCTATATACACTCTACAGACATATATTCATCCATTTATATACACTCTATAGATAAATATTCATCCATCTATATATACTCTACAGATATAGATTAAACCATCTATATACACTCTACAGATATATATTCTTCCATCTTTATACACTCTACAGATATATATTCATCCCTCTATATTCACTCTACAGATATATATTCATCCATCTATATACTATCTAGAGATATATATTCTACCATCTATATACACTCTACAGATATATATATATTCATGCATCTATATACACTCTACAGATATATATTCACCCATCTACATACACTCTACAGATATATATTCATCCATCTATATACACTCTACAGATATATATTGATCCATCTACATACACTCTACAGATATATATTGATCCATCTATATACACTCTACTGATATATATTCATCCATCTATATACACTCTACAGATATATTCCTGAATCTTTATACACGCTACATATATATATATATATATATATATATATATATACATATTCATCCATCTATATACACTCTACTGATATATATTCATCCATCTATATACACTCTACAGATATATATTCATCCATCTATATACACTCTACATATATATATACATATTCATCCATCTATATACACTCTACAGATATATATTGATCCATCTACATACACTCTACAGATATATATTCATCCATCTATATACAGTCTACAGATATATATTCATGAATCTTTATACACTCTACAGATATATATTCATGCATCTATATACACTCTTCAGATATATACCGTATATACTCGTGTATAAGCCGACCCGTGTATAAGCCGAGGTACCTAATTTACCTAAGAAAACTGGAAAAATTTATTGACTCGTGTATAAGCCTAGGGGCTGATTGAAAATCAATCTGTACCTGCACCCACTGAATAACAATGAAAGGTAGGCCTGCCCACAGTTTAAAAAAAAAAAAATTGTAAGCACACCAGTCACAGTAAAATAACTTATAACTCAACCAGGGGCAGAGAGATGGAGAGATGCAGCAACTACATACGAGGCTCCTTCTGCGGCCCCAACAGTGTGCAGGACACATGTAAATGTTTACAGTCCGCAGCAAGAGCTTTGAAATTCCTCTGCTTATTTTGGTCACAAACTCTTCTAGGAGAATATGGCCTGGATGGGGGAAGGGGGTCCAATAATCCTATTATTATAAATAAGCCCCTGTTTAGCAGTTGGTGCTGCCATGCTGGTTCCTGTAGGGAGAAGATAATCCATATACCAATACCTTATATACGCCAATCCCTCACCGGATCCCTCACCTCCCTCTCCCATAGCGCATCAGGACTCTGTGACTGACTGTCACGATCGCCGCCCGGAGCAGGTTCAGGAGCTCCGGGCAGCGCGTGCTTCCCTGCCGGCGTCGCTCCCAAAATGGCGGCGCCCATGCCCGCCACGTGGGTAGCGGCACCGGCGCCTCTACCCACGTGGCGGCCATGGGCGCCGCCATTTTGGAAGGACGCCGGCAGGGAAGGACGCGCCGCCCGGAGCTCCTGGACCTGCTCCGGGCGGCGATCGTGACAGTCAGTCACAGAGTCCTGATGCGCTATGGGAGAGGGAGGTGAGGGATCCGGTGAGGGATTGGCGTATGACCCGCGTATAAGCCGAGGTCGAGTTTTTCAGCACATTTTGGGTGCTGAAAAACTCGGCTTATACGCGAGTATATACGGTATTCATGCATCTATATACACTCTACAGATATATATTCATCCATCTACATACACTCTACAGATATATATTCATCCATCTACATACACTCTACAGATATATATTCATCCATCTATATACACTCTACAGATATATGTATATATATTCTTACAGATATATATTCATCCATCTATATACACTCTACAGATATATGTATATATATTCTTACAGAGATATATATATATATATATATATATATATTCTTACATCTATATACACTCTACAGATATATATTCTTACGTCTATATACACTCTACAGATATATATTCATCCATCTATATACACTCTACAGATATATATTCATGCATCTATATACACTCTACAGACATATATTCATCCCTCTATATTCACACTACAGATATATATTCATCCCTCTATATACACTCTACAGATATATATTCATCCATTTATATACACTCTACAGATATATATTCATCCATCTTTATACACTCTACAGATATATATTCTTCCATCTATATACACTCTACAGATATATATTCATCCATTTATATACACTCTACAGATATATAATCATCCATCTATATACACTCTACATATCTATATTCATCCATCAATATACACTCTACAGATATAAATTCATCCATCTATATACACTCTACAGACATATATTCATCCATTTATATACACTCTATAGATAAATATTCATCCATCTATATACACTCTACAGATATATATTAAAACATCTATATACACTCTACAGATATATATTCTTCCATCTATATACACTCTACAGATATATATTCATCCATCTATATACACTCTACAGATATATATATATATATATATATATATACATACACACACTCTACAGATATATATATATATATATATATATATATATGTTCTTACAGAGATATATATATATTCTTAAATCTATATACACTCTACAGATATATATTCATCCATCTATATACACTCTACATATATATATATACATATTCATCCATCTATATAAACTCTACCGATATATATTCATCCATTGATATACACTCTACAGATATATATTCTTCCATCTATGTACACTCTACAGATATATATTCATGCATCTATATACACTCTACAGACATATATTCACCCATCTATATACACTCTACAGATATACATTCATCCATCTATATACACTCTACAGATATATATTCATCCATCTACATACACTCTACAGATATATATTCATCCATCTATATACACTCTACAGATATATATTCATGAATCTTTATACACTTTACAGATATATATTCATGCATCTATATACACTCTTCAGATATATATTCATGCATCTATATACACTCTACAGATATATATTCATCCATCTATATACACTCAACAGATATATATTCATCCATCTATATACACTCTACAGATATATATATATATATATATATAAAATCATCCATCTATATACACTCAACAGATATATATTCATCCATATATATACACTCTACATATATTTATATTCATCCATCTATATACACTCTACAGATATATATTCATCCATCTATATACACTCTAAAGATATATATTCATCCATTTATATACACTCTATAGATAAATATTCATCCATCTATATACACTCTACAGATATATATTAAAACATCTATATACACTCTACAGATATATATTCTTCCATCTATATACACTCTACAGATATATATTCATCCATCTATATACACTCTACAGATATATATATATATATATATATATATATATATACACTCTACAGATATATATATATATATATATATATATATATTTTCTTACAGAGATATATATATATATATTCTTACATCTATATACACTCTACAGATATATATTCATGCATCTATATACACTATACAGATATATATTCATCCATCTATATACACTCTACATATATATATATACATATTCATCAATCTATATACACTCTACCGATATATATTCATCCATTGATATACACTCTACAGATATATATTCTTCCATCTATGTACACTCTACAGATATATATTCAAGCATCTATATACACTCTACAGACATATATTCACCCATCTATATACACTCTACAGATATATATTCATCCATCTATATACACTCTACAGATATATATTCATCCATCTACATACACTCTACAGATATATATTCATCCATCTATATACACTCTACAGATAAATATTCATGAATCTTTATACACTCTACAGATATATATTCATGCATCTATATACACTCTACAGATATATATTCATCCATTTATATACGCTCTACAGATATATATTCATCCATCTGTATACACTCTACAGATATATATTCATCCATTTATATACACTCTACAGATATATAATCATCCATCTATATACACTCTACATATCTATATTCATCCATCAATATACACTCTACAGATATAAATTCATCCATCTATATACACTCTACAGACATATATTCATCCATTTATATACACTATATAGATATATATTCATCCATCTATATACACTCTACAGATATATATTAAAACATCTATATACACTCTACAGATATATATTCTTCCATCTATATACACTCTACAGATATATATTCATCCATCTATATACACTCTACAGATATATATTCATCCATCTATATACACTCTACAGATATATATATATATATATATATATACACTCTACAGATATATATATATATATATATATATATATATATATATTTTCTTACAGAGATATATATATATATATATATATTCTTACATCTATATACACTCTACAGATATATATTCATGCATCTATATACACTATACAGATATATATTCATCCATCTATATACACTCTACATATATATATATACATATTCATCAATCTATATACACTCTACCGATATATATTCATCCATTGATATACACTCTACAGATATATATTCTTCCATCTATGTACACTCTACAGATATATATTCAAGCATCTATATACACTCTACAGACATATATTCACCCATCTATATACACTCTACAGATATATATTCATCCATCTATATACACTCTACAGATATATATTCATCCATCTACATACACTCTACAGATATATATTCATCCATCTATATACACTCTACAGATAAATATTCATGAATCTTTATACACTCTACAGATATATATTCATGCATCTATATACACTCTACAGATATATATTCATCCATTTATATACGCTCTACAGATATATATTCATCCATCTGTATACACTCTACAGATATATATTCATCCATTTATATACACTCTACAGATATATAATCATCCATCTATATACACTCTACATATCTATATTCATCCATCAATATACACTCTACAGATATAAATTCATCCATCTATATACACTCTACAGACATATATTCATCCATTTATATACACTATATAGATATATATTCATCCATCTATATACACTCTACAGATATATATTAAAACATCTATATACACTCTACAGATATATATTCTTCCATCTATATACACTCTACAGATATATATTCATCCATCTATATACACTCTACAGATATATATATACACTCTACAGATATATATATATATATATATATATTCTTACAGAGATATATATATATTCTTACATCTATATACACTCTACAGATATATATTCATGCATCTATATACACTATACAGATATATATTCATCCATCTATATACACTCTACATATATATATATACATATTCATCCATCTATATAAACTCTACCGATATATATTCATCCATTGATATACACTCTACAGATATATATTCTTCCATCTATGTACACTCTACAGATATATATTCATGCATCTATATACACTCTACAGACATATATTCACCCATCTATATACACTCTACAGATATACATTCATCCATCTATATACACTCTACAGATATATATTCTTCCATCTATGTACACTCTACAGATATATATTCATGCATCTATATACACTCTACAGACATATATTCACCCATCTATATACACTCTACAGATATATATTCATCCATCTATATAAACTCTACAGATATATATTCATCCATCTACATACACTCTACAGATATATATTCATCCATCTATATACACTCTACAGATATATATTCTTCCATCTATGTACACTCTACAGATATATATTCATGCATCTATATACACTCTACAGACATATATTCACCCATCTATATACACTCTACAGATATATATTCATCCATCTACATACACTCTACATATATCTATATTCATCCATCTATATACACTCTACAGATATATATTCATCCATCTATATATACTCTAAAGATATATATTCATCCATTTATATACACTCTATAGATAAATATTCATCCATCTATATACACTCTACAGATATATATTAAAACATCTATATACACTCTACAGATATATATTCTTCCATCTATATACACTCTACAGATATATATTCATCCATCTATATACACTCTACAGATATATATATATATATATATATATATATATATATACACTCTACAGATATATATATATATATTCTTACAGAGATATATATATTCTTACATCTATATACACTCTACAGATATATATTCATGCATCTATATACACTATACAGATATATATTCATCCATCTATATACACTCCACATATATATATACATATTCATCCATCTATATACAATCTACCGATATATATTCATCCATTGATATACACTCTACAGATATATATTCTTCCATCTATGTACACTCTACAGATATATATTCATGCTTCTATATACACTCTACAGACATGTATTCACCCATCTATATACACTCTACAGATATACATTCATCCATCTATATACACTCTACAGATATATATTCATCCATCTACATACACTCTACAGATATATATTCATCCATCTATATACACTCTACAGATATATATTCATCCCTCTATATACACTCTACAGATATATATTCATGCATCTATATACACTCTACAGACATATATTCACCCATCTATATACACTCTACAGATATATATTCATCCATCTATATACACTCTACAGATATATATTCATCCATCTACATACACTCTACAGATATATATTCATCCATCTATATACACTCTACAGATATATATTCATGAATCTTTATACACTCTACAGATATATATTCATGCATCTATATACACTCTTCAGATATATATTCATGCATCTATATACACTCTACAGCTATATATTCATCCATCTATATACACTCTACAGATATATATTCATCCATCTATATACACTCTACAGATATATATTCCTGAATCTTTATACACTCTACAGATATATATTCATGCATCTATATACACTCTTCAGATATATATTCATGCATCTATATACACTCTACAGATATATATTCATCCATCTACATACACTCTACAGATATATATTCATCCATCTATATACACTCTACAGATATATATTCCTGAATCTTTATACACTCTACAGATATATATTCATCCATCTATATACACTCTACAGATATATATTCATCCCTCTATATACACTCTACAGATATATATTCATCACTCTATATACACTCTACAGATATATATTCATCCCTCTATATACACTCTACAGATGTATATTAATCCATCAACATACACTCTATAGATATATATTCATCCATCTATATACACTCTACAGATATATATTCTTCCATCTATATACACTCTACAGATATATATTCTTCCATCTATATACACTCTACAGATATATATTCATCCATCTATATACACTCTACAGATATATATTCATCCATCTATATACACTCTACTAGGGATGCACCGAATCCACTATTTTGGATTCGGCCGAACCCCCGAATCCTTTGTGAAAGATTCGGCCGAATACCGAACCGAATCCGAACCCTAATTTGCATATGCAAATTAGGGGTTGAAAGGGGAAAACATTTTTTACTTCCTTGTTTTGTGACAAAAAATCACGCGATTTTCCTCCCGCCCCTAATTTGCATATGCAAATTAGGATTAGGATTCGGTTCGGCCGGGCAGAAGGATTCGGCCGAATCCGCATCCTGCTGAAAAAGGCCGAATCCTGGCCGAATCCCGAACCGAATCCTGGATTCGGTGCATCCCTACTATATACACTCTACAGATATATATTCTTCCATCTATATACACTCTACAGATATATATTCATCCATTTATATACACTCTACAGATATATAATCATCCATCTATATACACTCTACATATCTATATTCATCCATCAATATACACTCTACAGACATATATTCATCCATTTATATACATTCTATAGATAAATATTCATCTATCTATATACACTCTACAGATATATATTCTTCCATCTATATACACTCTACAGATATATATTCTTCCATCTATATACACTCTACAGATGTATATTAATCCATCAACATACACTCTATAGATATATATTCATCCATCTATATACACTATACAGATATATATTCATCCATCAATATACACTCCACAGATATATATTCATCCATCTATATACACTCTACAGATATATATTCATCCATTTATATACACTCTACAGATATATATTCATCCATCTATATACACTCTACAGATATATATTAAAACATCTATATAAACTCTACAGATATATATTCTTCCATCTATATACACTCTACAGATATATATTCTTCCATCTATATACACTCTACAGATATATATTCATCCATCTATATACATACACTCTACAGATATATATTCATGAATCTTTATACACTCTACAGATATATATTCATGCATCTATATACACTCTTCAGATATATATTCATCCCTCTATATACACTCTACAGATATATATTCATCCATCTACATACACTCTACAGATATATGTAGATATATTCTTACAGAGATATATATATATATATATATATATATATATATATAAATATATATATTCTTGCATCTATATACACTCTACAGATATATATTCTTACATCTATATACACTCTACAGATATATATTCATCCATCTATATACACTCTACATATATATACATATTCATCCATCTATATACACTCTACAGATATATATTCATGCATCTATATACACTCTACAGACATATATTCATCCCTCTATATTCACACTAGATATATATTCATCCATCTACATACACTCTACAGATATATATTCATCCATCTATATACACTCTACAGATATATATTCCTGAATTTTTATACACTCTACAGATATATATTCATCCATCTATATACACTCTACAGATATATATTCATCCATCTATATACACTCTACAGATATATATTCATCCATCTATATACACTCTACAGATGTATATTAATCCATTAACATACACTCTATAGATATATATTCATCCATCTATATACACTCTACAGATATATATTCATCCATCAATATACACTCTACAGATATATATTCATCCATCTATATACACTCTACAGATATATATTCTTCCATCTATATACACTCTACAGATATATATTCATCCATTTATATACACTCTACAGATATATAATCATCCATCTATATACACTCTACATATCTATATTCATCCATCAATATACATTCTACAGATATAAATTCATCCATCTATATACACTCTACAGATATATATTCATCCATGTATATACACTCTATAGATAAATATTCATCCATCTATATACACTCTACAGATATATATTAAAACATCTATATATACTCTACAGATATATATTCTTCCATCTATATACACTCTACAGATATATATTCATCCATCTATATACACTCTACATATATATATATACATATTCATCCATCTATATACACTCTACAGATATATATTCTTCCATCTATATACACTTTACAGATATATATTCATCCATCTATATACACACTACAGATATATATTCATCCATCTATATACACTCTACAGATATATATTCATCCATCTAGATACACTCTAGAGATATATATTCATGAATCTTTATACACTCTACAGATATATATTCATCCATCTATATACACTCTACAGATATATATTCATCCATCTACATACACTCTACAGATATATATTCATCCATCTATATACACTCTACAGATATATATTCATGCATCTATATACACTCTACAGATATATATTCATCCATCTATATACACTCTACAGATATATGTATATATATTCTTACAGATATATATATATATATATATATATATATATATATATTCTTACATCTATATACACTCTACAGATATATATTCTTACATCTATATACACTCTACAGATATATATTCATCCATCTATATACACTCTACAGATATATATTCATCCATCTATATACACTCTACAGATATATATTCATCCATTTATATACACTCTACAGATATATATTCATCCATCTGTATACACTCTACAGATATATATTCTTCCATCTATATACACTCTACAGATATATATTCATCCATTTATATACACTCTACAGATATATAATCATCCATCTATATACACTCTACATATCTATATTCATCCATCAATATACACTCTACAGATATAAATTCATCCATCTATATACACTCTACAGACATATATTCATCCATTTATATACACTCTATAGATAAATATTCATCCATCTATATACACTCTACAGATATATATTCATCCATCTATATACACTCTAAAGATATATATTCATCCATTTATATACACTCTATAGATAAATATTCATCCATCTATATACACTCTACAGATATATATTAAAACATCTATATACACTCTGTATATAGATGGAAGAATATATATCTGTAGAGTGTATATAGATGGATGAATATATATCTGTAGAGTGTATATAGATGGAAGAATATATATCTGTAGAGTGTATATAGATAGATGAATATTTATCTGTAGAGTGTATATAGATGGATGAATATATATCTGTAGAGTGTATATAGATGGATGAATATATATCTGTAGAGTGTATATAGATGGAAGAATATATATCTGTACTCTACAGATATATATTCATCCATCTATATACACTCTACAGATATATATTCATCCATCTATATACACTCTACAGATATATATATATATATATATATATATATATATATATATATATATATACACTCTACAGATATATATATATATTCTTACAGAGATATATATATATTCTTACATCTATATACACTCTACAGATATATATTCATGCATCTATATACACTATACAGATATATATTCATCCATCTATATACACTCTACATATATATATATACATATTCATCCATCTATATACACTCTACCGATATATATTCATCCATTGATATACACTCTACAGATATATATTCTTCCATCTATGTACACTCTACAGATATATATTCATGCTTCTATATACACTCTACAGACATATATTCACCCATCTATATACACTCTACAGATATACATTCATCCATCTATATACACTCTACAGATATATATTCATCCATCTACATACACTCTACAGATATATATTCATCCATCTATATACACTCTACAGATATATATTCATCCATCTACATACACTCTACAGATATATATTCATCCATCTATATACACTCTACAGATATATATTCATGAATCTTTATACACTCTACAGATATATATTCATGCATCTATATACACTCTTCAGATATATATTCATGCATCTATATACACTCTACAGATATATATTCATCCATCTACATACACTCTACAGATATATATTCATCCATCTATATACACTCTACAGATATATATTCCTGAATCTTTATACACTCTACAGATATATATTCATCCATCTATATACACTCTACAGATATATATTCATCCCTCTATATACACTCTACAAATATATATTCATCACTCTATATACACTCTACAGATATATATTCATCCCTCTATATACACTCTACAGATGTATATTAATCCATCAACATACACTGTATAGATATATATTCATCCATCTATATACACTATACAGATATATATTCATCCATCAATATACACTCTACAGATATATATTCATCCATCTATATACACTCTACAGATATATATTCATCCATCTACATACACTCTACAGATATATATTCATCCATCTATATACACTCTACAGATATATATTCATGAATCTTTATACACTCTACAGATATATATTCATGCATCTATATACACTCTTCAGATATATATACATGCATCTATATACACTCTACAGATATATATTCATCCATCTATATACACTCTACAGTTATATATTCATCCATCTATATACACTCTACAGATATATATTCATCCATCTACATACACTCTACAGATATATATTCATCCATCTATATACACTCTACAGATATATATTCCTGAATCTTTATACACTCTACAGATATATATTCATCCATCTATATACACTCTACAGATATATATTCATCCCTCTATATACACTCTACAGATATATATTCATCACTCTATATACACTCTACAGATATATATTCATCCCTCTATATACACTCTACAGATGTATATTAATCCATCAACATACACTCTATAGATATATATTCATCCATCTATATACACTCTACAGATATATATTCATCCATCAATATACACTCTACAGATATATATTCATCCATCTATATACACTCTACAGATATATATTCTTCCATCTATATACACTCTACAGATATATATTCATCCATTTATATACACTCTACAGATATATAATCATCCATCTATATACACTCTACATATCTATATTCATCCTTTAATATACACTCTACAGACATAAATTCATCCATTTATATACACTCTACAGACATATATTCATCCATTTATATACATTCTATAGATAAATATTCATCTATCTATATACACTCTACAGATATATATTCTTCCATCTATATACACTCTACAGATATATATTCATCCATCTATATACACTCTACAGATATATATTCATGCATCTATATACACTCTACAGACATATATTCATCCCTCTATATTCACACTACAGATATATATTCATCCCTCTATATACACTCTACAGATATATATTCATCCATTTATATACACTCTACAGATATATATTCATCCATCTGTATACACTCTACAGATGTATATTCTTCCATCTATATACACTCTACAGATATATATTCATCCATTTATATACACTCTACAGATATATAATCATCCATCTATATACACTCTACATATCTATATTCATCCATCAATATACACTCTACAGATATAAATTCATCCATCTATATACACTCTACAGCCATATATTCATCCATTTATATACACTCTATAGATAAATATTCATCCATCTATATACACTCTACAGATATATATTAAAACATCTATATACACTCTACAGACATATATTCACCCATCTATATACACTCTACAGATATATATTCATCCATCTACATACACTCTACATATATCTATATTCATCCACCTATATACACTCTACAGATATATATTCATCCATCTATATACACTCTAAAGATATATATTCATCCATTTATATACACTCTATAGATAAATATTCATCCATCTATATACACTCTACAGATATATATTAAAACATCTATATACACTCTACAGATATATATTCTTCCATCTATATACACTCTACAGATATATATTCATCCATCTATATACACTCTACAGATATATATTCATCCATCTATATACACTCTACAGATATATATATATATATATATATACACACTCTATAGATATATATATATATTCTTACAGAGATATATATATATATTCTTACATCTATATACACTCTACAGATATATATTCATGCATCTATATACACTATACAGATATATATTCATCCATCTATATACACTCTACATATATATATACATATTCATCCATCTATATACACTCTACCGATATATATTCATCCATTGATATACACTCTACAGATATATATTCTTCCATCTATGTACACTCTACATATATATATTCATGCTTCTATATACACTCTACAGACATATATTCACCCATCTATATACACTCTACAGATATACATTCATCCATCTATATACACTCTACAGATATATATTCATCCATCTACATACACTCTACAGATATATATTCATCCATCTATATACACTCTACAGATATATATTCATCCCTCTATATACACTCTATAGATATATATTCATGCATCTATATACACTCTACAGACATATATTCACCCATCTATATACACTCTACAGATATATTCATCCATCTATATACACTCTACAGATATATATTCATCCATCTACATACACTCTACAGATATATATTCATCCATCTATATACACTCTACAGATATATATTCATGAATCTTTATACACTCTACAGATATATATTCATGCATCTATATACACTCTTCAGATATATATTCATGCATCTATATACACTCTACAGCTATATATTCATCCATCTATATACACTCTACAGATATATATTCATCCATCTATATACACTCTACAGATATATATTCCTGAATCTTTATACACTCTACAGATATATATTCATGCATCTATATACACTCTTCAGATATATATTCATGCATCTATATACACTCTACAGATATATATTCATCCATCTACATACACTCTACAGATATATATTCATCCCTCTATATACACTCTACAGATATATATTCCTGAATCTTTATACACTCTACAGATATATATTCATCCATCTATATAAACTCTACAGATATATATTCATCCCTCTATATACACTCTACAGATATATATTCATCACTCTATATACACTCTACAGATATATATTCATCCCTCTATATACACTCTACAGATGTATATTAATCCATCAACATACACTCTATAGATATATATTCATCCATCTATATACACTATACAGATATATATTCATCCATCAATATACACCCTACAGATATATATTCATCCATCTATATACACTCTACAGATATATATTCATGAATCTTTATACACTCTACAGATATATATTCATGCATCTATATACACTCTTCAGATATATATTCATGCATCTATATACACTCTACAGATATATATTCATCCATCTATATACACTCTACAGTTATATATTCATCCATCTATATACACTCTACAGATATATATTCATCCATCTACATACACTCTACAGATATATATTCATCCATCTATATACACTCTACAGATATATATTCCTGAATCTTCATACACTCTACAGATATATATTCATCCATCTATATACACTCTTCAGATATATATTCATGCATCTATATACACTCTACAGATATATATTCATCCATCTATATACACTCTACAGTTATATATTCATCCATCTATATACACTCTACAGATATATATTCATCCATCTACATACACTCTACAGATATATATTCATCCATCTATATACACTCTACAGATATATATTCCTGAATCTTTATACACTCTACAGATATATATTCATCCATCTATATACACTCTACAGATATATATTCATCCCTCTATATACACTCTACAGATATATATTCATCCCTCTATATACACTCTACAGATATATATTCATCCCTCTATATACACTCTACAGATGTATATTAATCCATCAACATACACTCTATAGATATATATTCATCCATCTATATACACTCTACAGATATATATTCATCCATCAATATACACTCTACAGATATATATTCATCCATCTATATACACTCTACAGATATATATTCTTCCATCTATATACACTCTACAGATATATATTCATCCATTTATATACACTCTACAGATATATAATCATCCATCTATATACACTCTACATATCTATATTCATCCTTTAATATACACTCTACAGACATAAATTCATCCATCTATATACACTCTACAGACATATATTCATCCATTTATATACATTCTATAGATAAATATTCATCTATCTATATACACTCTACAGATATATATTCTTCCATCTATATACACTCTACAGATATATATTCTTCCATCTATATACACTCTACAGATATATATTCATCCATCAATATACACTCTACAGATATATATTCTTCCATCTATATACACTCTACAGATATATATTCATCCATTTATATACACTCTATAGATAAATATTCATCCATCTATATACACTCTACAGATATATATTCTTCCATCTATATACACTCTACAGATATATATTCATCCATCTATATACACTCTACATATATATATATACATATTCATCCATCTATATACACTCTACAGATATATATTCTTCCATCTATATACACTTTACAGATATATATTCATCCATCTATATACACACTACAGATATATATTCACCCCTCTATATTCACCCTACAGATATATATTCATTCATCTATATACACTCTACAGATATATATTCACCCATCTATATACACTCTACAGATATACATTCATCCATCTATATACACTCTACAGATATATATTCATGAATCTTTATACACTCTACAGATATATATTCATGCATCTATATACACTCTTCAGATATATATTCATGCATCTATATACACTCTACAGATATATATTCATCCATCTATATACACTCTACAGTTATATATTCATCCATCTATATACACTCTACAGATATATATTCATCCATCTACATACACTCTACAGATATATATTCATCCATCTATATACACTCTACAGATATATATTCCTGAATCTTTATACACTCTACAGATATATATTCATCCATCTATATACACTCTTCAGATATATATTCATGCATCTATATACACTCTACAGATATATATTCTTCCATCTATGTACACTCTACAGATATATATTCATGCTTCTATATACACTCTACAGACATGTATTCACCCATCTATATACACTCTACAGATATACATTCATCCATCTATATACACTCTACAGATATATATTCATCCATCTACATACACTCTACAGATATATATTCATCCATCTATATACACTCTACAGATATATATTCATCCCTCTATATACACTCTACAGATATATATTCATGCATCTATATACACTCTACAGACATATATTCACCCATCTATATACACTCTACAGATATATATTCATCCATCTATATACACTCTACAGATATATATTCATCCATCTACATACACTCTACAGATATATATTCATCCATCTATATACACTCTACAGATATATATTCATGAATCTTTATACACTCTACAGATATATATTCATGCATCTATATACACTCTTCAGATATATATTCATGCATCTATATACACTCTACAGCTATATATTCATCCATCTATATACACTCTACAGATATATATTCATCCATCTATATACACTCTACAGATATATATTCCTGAATCTTTATACACTCTACAGATATATATTCATGCATCTATATACACTCTTCAGATATATATTCATGCATCTATATACACTCTACAGATATATATTCATCCATCTACATACACTCTACAGATATATATTCATCCATCTATATACACTCTACAGATATATATTCCTGAATCTTTATACACTCTACAGATATATATTCATCCATCTATATACACTCTACAGATATATATTCATCCCTCTATATACACTCTACAGATATATATTCATCACTCTATATACACTCTACAGATATATATTCATCCCTCTATATACACTCTACAGATGTATATTAATCCATCAACATACACTCTATAGATATATATTCATCCATCTATATACACTCTACATATATATATACATATTCATCCATCTATATACACTCTACCGATATATATTCATCCATTGATATACACTCTACAGATATATATTCTTCCATCTATGTACACTCTACAGATATATATTCATGCTTCTATATACACTCTACAGATATACATTCATCCATCTATATACACTCTACAGATATATATTCATCCATCTACATACACTCTACAGATATATATTCATCCATCTATATACACTCTACAGATATATATTCATCCCTCTATATACACTCTACAGATATATATTCATGCATCTATATACACTCTACAGACATATATTCACCCATCTATATACACTCTACAGATATATATTCATCCATCTATATACACTCTACAGATATATATTCATCCATCTACATACACTCTACAGATATATATTCATCCATCTATATACACTCTACAGATATATATTCATGCATCTATATACACTCTTCAGATATATATTCATGCATCTATATACACTCTACAGCTATATATTCATCCATCTATATACACTCTACAGATATATATTCATCCATCTATATACACTCTACAGATATATATTCCTGAATCTTTATACACTCTACAGATATATATTCATCCATCTATATACACTCTACAGATATATATTCATCCCTCTATATACACTCTACAGATATATATTCATCACTCTATATACACTCTACAGATATATATTCACCCCTCTATATACACTCTACAGATGTATATTAATCCATCAACATACACTCTATAGATATATATTCATCCATCTATATACACTCTACAGATATATATTCTTCCATCTATATACACTCTACAGATATATATTCTTCCATCTATATACACTCTACAGATATATATTCATCCATCTATATACACTCTACAGATATATATTCATCCATCTATATACACTCTACTAGGGATGCACCGAATCCACTATTTTGGATTCGGCCGAACCCCCGAATCCTTTGTGAAAGATTCGGCCGAATACCGAACCGAATCCGAACCCTAATTTGCATATGCAAATTAGGGGTTGAAAGGGGAAAACATTTTTTACTTCCTTGTTTTGTGACAAAAAATCACGCGATTTTCCTCCCCGCCCCTAATTTGCATATGCAAATTAGGATTCGGATTCGGTTCGGCCGGGCAGAAGGATTCGGCCGAATCCGCATCCTGCTGAAAAAGGCCGAATCCTGGCCGAATCCCGAACCGAATCCTGGATTCGGTGCATCCCTACACTCTACATATATCTATATTCATCCATCTATATACACTCTACAGATATATATTCATCCATCTATATACACTCTAAAGATATATATTCATCCATTTATAAACACACTATAGATAAATATTCATCCATCTATATACACTCTACAGATATATATTAAAACATCTATATACACTCTACAGATATATATTCTTCCATCTATATACACTCCACAGATATATATTCATCCATCTACATACACTCTACATATATCTATATTCATCCATCTATATACACTCTACAGATATATATTCATCCATCTATATACACTCTAAAGATATATATTCATCCATTTATAAACACACTATAGATAAATATTCATCCATCTATATACACTCTACAGATATATATTAAAACATCTATATACACTCTACAGATATATATTCTTCCATCTATATACACTCTACAGATATATATTCTTCCATCTATATACACTCTACAGATATATATTCATCCATCTATATACACTCTACAGATATATATTCCTGAATCTTTATACACTCTACAGATATATATTCATCCATCTATATACACTCTACAGATATATATTCATCCCTCTATATACACTCTACAGATATATATTCATCACTCTATATACACTCTACAGATATATATTCATCCCTCTATATACACTCTACAGATGTATATTAATCCATCAACATACACTCTATAGATATATATTCATCCATCTATATACACTCTACAGATATATATTCATCCATCAATATACACTCTACAGATATATATTCATCCATCTATATACACTCTACAGATATATATTCTTCCATCTATATACACTCTACAGATATATATTCATCCATTTATATACACTCTACAGATATATAATCATCCATCTATATACACTCTACATATCTATATTCATCCATCAATATACACTCTACAGACATATATTCATCCATTTATATACATTCTATAGATAAATATTCATCTATCTATATACACTCTACAGATATATATTCTTCCATCTATATACACTCTACAGATATATATTCTTCCATCTATATACACTCTACAGATGTATATTAATCCATCAACATACACTCTATAGATATATATTCATCCATCTATATACACTATACAGATATATATTCATCCATCAATATACACTCCACAGATATATATTCATCCATCTATATACACTCTACAGATATATATTCATCCATTTATATACACTCTACAGATATATATTCATCCATCTATATACACTCTACAGATATATATTAAAACATCTATATACACTCTACAGATATATATTCTTCCATCTATATACACTCTACAGATATATATTCTTCCATCTATATACACTCTACAGATATATATTCATCCATCTATATACATACACTCTACAGATATATATTCATGAATCTTTATACACTCTACAGATATATATTCATGCATCTATATACACTCTTCAGATATATATTCATCCCTCTATATACACTCTACAGATATATATTCATCCATCTACATACACTCTACAGATATATGTAGATATATTCTTACAGAGATATATATATATATATATATATATATATATATATATATATAAATATATATATTCTTGCATCTATATACACTCTACAGATATATATTCTTACATCTATATACACTCTACAGATATATATTCATCCATCTATATACACTCTACATATATATACATATTCATCCATCTATATACACTCTACAGATATATATTCATGCATCTATATACACTCTACAGACATATATTCATCCCTCTATATTCACACTAGATATATATTCATCCATCTACATACACTCTACAGATATATATTCATCCATCTATATACACTCTACAGATATATATTCCTGAATTTTTATACACTCTACAGATATATATTCATCCATCTATATACACTCTACAGATATATATTCATCCATCTATATACACTCTACAGATATATATTCATCACTCTATATACACTCTACAGATGTATATTAATCCATCAACATACACTCTATAGATATATATTCATCCATCTATATACACTCTACAGATATATATTCATCCATCAATATACACTCTACAGATATATATTCATCCATCTATATACACTCTACAGATATATATTCTTCCATCTATATACACTCTACAGATATATATTCATCCATTTATATACACTCTACAGATATATAATCATCCATCTATATACACTCTACATATCTATATTCATCCATCAATATACACTCTACAGATATAAATTCATCCATCTATATACACTCTACAGATATATATTCATCCATGTATATACACTCTATAGATAAATATTCATCCATCTATATACACTCTACAGATATATATTAAAACATCTATATATACTCTACAGATATATATTCTTCCATCTATATACACTCTACAGATATATATTCATCCATCTATATACACTCTACATATATATATATACATATTCATCCATCTATATACACTCTACAGATATATATTCTTCCATCTATATACACTTTACAGATATATATTCATCCATCTATATACACACTACAGATATATATTCATCCATCTATATACACTCTACAGATATATATTCATCCATCTAGATACACTCTAGAGATATATATTCATGAATCTTTATACACTCTACAGATATATATTCATCCATCTATATACACTCTACAGATATATATTCATCCATCTACATACACTCTACAGATATATATTCATCCATCTATATACACTCTACAGATATATATTCATGCATCTATATACACTCTACAGATATATATTCATCCATCTATATACACTCTACAGATATATGTATATATATTCTTACAGATATATATATATATATATATATATATATATATATTCTTACATCTATATACACTCTACAGATATATATTCTTACATCTATATACAGATGAAGCCACTTGGATTTGTGAGTTAAATGCGTCATGACTCAGGGGTAATTGAAGAAACTGTGTTATCTTAAGTCATCTTAACTCATTTAATGCATTTAACCTTTTCATTAGCATACCAAAGCTCCATTGTTCACAATGGTGAATGCTTTAATTAGATGGGATGTTGTGACGCAGTTTTCTGTGTTAAATGAGATAAATGGGATATCTGTGTTTAGTTATTCTGTGTCAAACAGACAAACCAAAGTGGCTGCATCTGTACACTCTACAGATATATATTCATCCATCTATATACACTCTACAGATATATATTCATCCATTTATATACACTCTACAGATATATATTCATCCATTTATATACACTCTACAGATATATATTCATCCATCTGTATACACTCTACAGATATATATTCTTCCATCTATATACACTCTACAGATATATATTCTTACATCTATATACACTCTACAGATATATATTCATCCATCTATATACACTCTACAGATATATATTCATCCATCTATATACACTCTACAGACATATATTCATCCATTTATATACACTCTATAGATAAATATTCATCCATCTATATACACTCTACAGATATATATTCATCCATCTATATACACTCTGTATATAAATGGATGAATATATATCTTTAGAGTGTATATAGATGGATGAATATATATCTGTAGAGTGTATATAGATGGATGAATATATATCTGTAGAGTGTATATAGATGGAAGAATATATATCTGTAGAGTGTATATAGATAGATGAATATTTATCTGTAGAGTGTATATAGATGGATGAATATATATCTGTAGAGTGTATATAGATGGATGAATATATATCTGTAGAGTGTATATAGATGGAAGAATATATATCTGTACTCTACAGATATATATTCATCCATCTATATACACTCTACAGATATATATTCATCCATCTATATACACTCTACAGATATATATATATATATATATATATATATATATACATACACTCTACAGATATATATATATATTCTTACAGAGATATATATATATTCTTACATCTATATACACTCTACAGATATATATTCATGCATCTATATACACTATACAGATATATATTCATCCATCTATATACACTCTACATATATATATATACATATTCATCCATCTATATACACTCTACCGATATATATTCATCCATTGATATACACTCTACAGATATATATTCTTCCATCTATGTACACTCTACAGATATATATTCATGCTTCTATATACACTCTACAGACATATATTCACCCATCTATATACACTCTACAGATATACATTCATCCATCTATATACACTCTACAGATATATATTCATCCATCTACATACACTCTACAGATATATATTCATCCATCTATATACACTCTACAGATATATATTCATGCATCTATATACACTCTACAGACATATATTCACCCATCTATATACACTCTACAGATATATATTCATCCATCTATATACACTCTACAGATATATATTCATGAATCTTTATACACTCTACAGATATATATTCATGCATCTATATACACTCTTCAGATATATATTCATGCATCTATATACACTCTACAGATATATATTCATCCATCTACATACACTCTACAGATATATATTCATCCATCTATATACACTCTACAGATATATATTCCTGAATCTTTATACACTCTACAGATATATATTCATCCATCTATATACACTCTACAGATATATATTCATCCCTCTATATACACTCTACAAATATATATTCATCACTCTATATACACTCTACAGATATATATTCATCCCTCTATATACACTCTACAGATGTATATTAATCCATCAACATACACTCTATAGATATATATTCATCCATCTATATACACTATACAGATATATATTCATCCATCAATATACACTCTACAGATATATATTCATCCATCTATATACACTCTACAGATATATATTCATCCATCTACATACACTCTACAGATATATATTCATCCATCTATATACACTCTACAGATATATATTCATGAATCTTTATACACTCTACAGATATATATTCATGCATCTATATACACTCTTCAGATATATATACATGCATCTATATACACTCTACAGATATATATTCATCCATCTATATACACTCTACAGTTATATATTCATCCATCTATATACACTCTACAGATATATATTCATCCATCTACATACACTCTACAGATATATATTCATCCATCTATATACACTCTACAGATATATATTCCTGAATCTTTATACACTCTACAGATATATATTCATCCATCTATATACACTCTACAGATATATATTCATCCCTCTATATACACTCTACAGATATATATTCATCACTCTATATACACTCTACAGATATATATTCATCCCTCTATATACACTCTACAGATGTATATTAATCCATCAACATACACTCTATAGATATATATTCATCCATCTATATACACTCTACAGATATATATTCATCCATCAATATACACTCTACAGATATATATTCATCCATCTATATACACTCTACAGATATATATTCATCCATTTATATACACTCTACAGATATATAATCATCCATCTATATACACTCTACATATCTATATTCATCCTTTAATATACACTCTACAGACATAAATTCATCCATTTATATACACTCTACAGACATATATTCATCCATTTATATACATTCTATAGATAAATATTCATCTATCTATATACACTCTACAGATATATATTCTTCCATCTATATACACTCTACAGATATATATTCATCCATCTATATACACTCTACAGATATATATTCATGCATCTATATACACTCTACAGACATATATTCATCCCTCTATATTCACACTACAGATATATATTCATCCCTCTATATACACTCTACAGATATATATTCATCCATTTATATACACTCTACAGATATATATTCATCCATCTGTATACACTCTACAGATGTATATTCTTCCATCTATATACACTCTACAGATATATATTCATCCATTGATATACACTCTACAGATATATATTCTTCCATCTATGTACACTCTACAGATATATATTCATGCATCTATATACACTCTACAGACATATATTCACCCATCTATATACACTCTACAGATATACATTCATCCATCTATATACACTCTACAGATATATATTCTTCCATCTATGTACACTCTACAGATATATATTCATGCATCTATATACACTCTACAGACATATATTCACCCATCTATATACACTCTACAGATATATATTCATCCATCTATATAAACTCTACAGATATATATTCATCCATCTACATACACTCTACAGATATATATTCATCCATCTATATACACTCTACAGATATATATTCTTCCATCTATGTACACTCTACAGATATATATTCATGCATCTATATACACTCTACAGACATATATTCACCCATCTATATACACTCTACAGATATATATTCATCCATCTACATACACTCTACATATATCTATATTCATCCATCTATATACACTCTACAGATATATATTCATCCATCTATATATACTCTAAAGATATATATTCATCCATTTATATACACTCTATAGATAAATATTCATCCATCTATATACACTCTACAGATATATATTAAAACATCTATATACACTCTACAGATATATATTCTTCCATCTATATACACTCTACAGATATATATTCATCCATCTATATACACTATACAGATATATATTCATCTATCTATATACACTCTACAGATATATATATATATATATATATATATATATATATATATACACTCTACAGATATATATATATATATTCTTACAGAGATATATATATTCTTACATCTATATACACTCTACAGATATATATTCATGCATCTATATACACTATACAGATATATATTCATCCATCTATATACACTCTACATATATATATACATATTCATCCATCTATATACACTCTACCGATATATATTCATCCATTGATATACACTCTACAGATATATATTCTTCCATCTATGTACACTCTACAGATATATATTCATGCTTCTATATACACTCTACAGACATGTATTCACCCATCTATATACACTCTACAGATATACATTCATCCATCTATATACACTCTACAGATATATATTCATCCATCTACATACACTCTACAGATATATATTCATCCATCTATATACACTCTACAGATATATATTCATCCCTCTATATACACTCTACAGATATATATTCATGCATCTATATACACTCTACAGACATATATTCACCCATCTATATACACTCTACAGATATATATTCATCCATCTATATACACTCTACAGATATATATTCATCCATCTACATACACTCTACAGATATATATTCATCCATCTATATACACTCTACAGATATATATTCATGAATCTTTATACACTCTACAGATATATATTCATGCATCTATATACACTCTTCAGATATATATTCATGCATCTATATACACTCTACAGCTATATATTCATCCATCTATATACACTCTACAGATATATATTCATCCATCTATATACACTCTACAGATATATATTCCTGAATCTTTATACACTCTACAGATATATATTCATGCATCTATATACACTCTACAGATGTATATTAATCCATCAACATACACTCTATAGATATATATTCATCCATCTATATACACTATACAGATATATATTCATCCATCAATATACACTCCACAGATATATATTCATCCATCTATATACACTCTACAGATATATATTCATCCATTTATATACACTCTACAGATATATATTCATCCATCTATATACACTCTACAGATATATATTAAAACATCTATATACACTCTACAGATATATATTCTTCCATCTATATACACTCTACAGATATATATTCTTCCATCTATATACACTCTACAGATATATATTCATCCATCTATATACATACACTCTACAGATATATATTCATGAATCTTTATACACTCTACAGATATATATTCATGCATCTATATACACTCTTCAGATATATATTCATCCCTCTATATACACTCTACAGATATATATTCATCCATCTACATACACTCTACAGATATATGTAGATATATTCTTACAGAGATATATATATATATATATATATATATAAATATATATATTCTTGCATCTATATACACTCTACAGATATATATTCTTACATCTATATACACTCTACAGATATATATTCATCCATCTATATACACTCTACATATATATACATATTCATCCATCTATATACACTCTACAGATATATATTCATGCATCTATATACACTCTACAGACATATATTCATCCCTCTATATTCACACTAGATATATATTCATCCATCTACATACACTCTACAGATATATATTCATCCATCTATATACACTCTACAGATATATATTCCTGAATTTTTATACACTCTACAGATATATATTCATCCATCTATATACACTCTACAGATATATATTCATCCATCTATATACACTCTACAGATATATATTCATCACTCTATATACACTCTACAGATGTATATTAATCCATTAACATACACTCTATAGATATATATTCATCCATCTATATACACTCTACAGATATATATTCATCCATCAATATACACTCTACAGATATATATTCATCCATCTATATACACTCTACAGATATATATTCTTCCATCTATATACACTCTACAGATATATATTCATCCATTTATATACACTCTACATATCTATATTCATCCATCAATATACACTCTACAGATATAAATTCATCCATCTATATACACTCTACAGATATATATTCATCCATGTATATACACTCTATAGATAAATATTCATCCATCTATATACACTCTACAGATATATATTAAAACATCTATATATACTCTACAGATATATATTCTTCCATCTATATACACTCTACAGATATATATTCATCCATCTATATACACTCTACATATATATATATACATATTCATCCATCTATATACACTCTACAGATATATATTCTTCCATCTAGATACACTTTACAGATATATATTCATCCATCTATATACACACTACAGATATATATTCATCCATCTATATACACTCTACAGATATATATTCATCCATCTAGATACACTCTAGAGATATATATTCATGAATCCTTATACACTCTACAGATATATATTCATCCATCTATATACACTCTACAGATATATATTCATCCATCTACATACATTCTACAGATATATATTCATCCATCTATATACACTCTACAGATATATATTCATGCATCTATATACACTCTACAGATATATATTCATCCATCTATATACACTCTACAGATATATGTATATATATTCTTACAGATATATATATATATATATATATATATATTCTTACATCTATATACACTCTACAGATATATATTCTTACATCTATATACACTCTACAGATATATATTCATCCATCTATATACACTCTACAGATATATATTCATCCATCTATATACACTCTACAGATATATATTCATCCATTTATATACACTCTACAGATATATATTCATCCATCTGTATACACTCTACAGATATATATTCTTCCATCTATATACACTCTACAGATATATATTCATCCATTTATATACACTCTACAGATATATAATCATCCATCTATATACACTCTACATATCTATATTCATCCATCAATATACACTCTACAGATATAAATTCATCCATCTATATACACTCTACAGACATATATTCATCCATTTATATACACTCTATAGATAAATATTCATCCATCTATATACACTCTACAGATATATATTCATCCATCTATATACACTCTAAAGATATATATTCATCCATTTATATACACTCTATAGATAAATATTCATCCATCTATATACACTCTACAGATATATATTAAAACATCTATATACACTCTGTATATAGATGGAAGAATATATATCTGTAGAGTGTATATAGATGGATGAATATATATCTGTAGAGTGTATATAGATGGAAGAATATATATCTGTAGAGTGTATATAGATAGATGAATATTTATCTGTAGAGTGTATATAGATGGATGAATATATATCTGTAGAGTGTATATAGATGGATGAATATATATCTGTAGAGTGTATATAGATGGAAGAATATATATCTGTACTCTACAGATATATATTCATCCATCTATATACACTCTACAGATATATATTCATCCATCTATATACACTCTACAGATATATATATATATATATATATATATATATATATATATACACTCTACAGATATATATATATATTCTTACAGAGATATATATATATTCTTACATCTATATACACTCTACAGATATATATTCATGCATCTATATACACTATACAGATATATATTCATCCATCTATATACACTCTACATATATATATATACATATTCATCCATCTATATACACTCTACCGATATATATTCATCCATTGATATACACTCTACAGATATATATTCTTCCATCTATGTACACTCTACAGATATATATTCATGCTTCTATATACACTCTACAGACATATATTCACCCATCTATATACACTCTACAGATATACATTCATCCATCTATATACACTCTACAGATATATATTCATCCATCTACATACACTCTACAGATATATATTCATCCATCTATATACACTCTACAGATATATATTCATCCATCTACATACACTCTACAGATATATATTCATCCATCTATATACACTCTACAGATATATATTCATGAATCTTTATACACTCTACAGATATATATTCATGCATCTATATACACTCTTCAGATATATATTCATGCATCTATATACACTCTACAGATATATATTCATCCATCTACATACACTCTACAGATATATATTCATCCATCTATATACACTCTACAGATATATATTCCTGAATCTTTATACACTCTACAGATATATATTCATCCATCTATATACACTCTACAGATATATATTCATCCCTCTATATACACTCTACAAATATATATTCATCACTCTATATACACTCTACAGATATATATTCATCCCTCTATATACACTCTACAGATGTATATTAATCCATCAACATACACTGTATAGATATATATTCATCCATCTATATACACTATACAGATATATATTCATCCATCAATATACACTCTACAGATATATATTCATCCATCTATATACACTCTACAGATATATATTCATCCATCTACATACACTCTACAGATATATATTCATCCATCTATATACACTCTACAGATATATATTCATGAATCTTTATACACTCTACAGATATATATTCATGCATCTATATACACTCTTCAGATATATATACATGCATCTATATACACTCTACAGATATATATTCATCCATCTATATACACTCTACAGTTATATATTCATCCATCTATATACACTCTACAGATATATATCCATCCATCTACATACACTCTACAGATATATATTCATCCATCTATATACACTCTACAGATATATATTCCTGAATCTTTATACACTCTACAGATATATATTCATCCATCTATATACACTCTACAGATATATATTCATCCCTCTATATACACTCTACAGATATATATTCATCACTCTATATACACTCTACAGATATATATTCATCCCTCTATATACACTCTACAGATGTATATTAATCCATCAACATACACTCTATAGATATATATTCATCCATCTATATACACTCTACAGATATATATTCATCCATCAATATACACTCTACAGATATATATTCATCCATCTATATACACTCTACAGATATATATTCTTCCATCTATATACACTCTACAGATATATATTCATCCATTTATATACACTCTACAGATATATAATCATCCATCTATATACACTCTACATATCTATATTCATCCTTTAATATACACTCTACAGACATAAATTCATCCATTTATATACACTCTACAGACATATATTCATCCATTTATATACATTCTATAGATAAATATTCATCTATCTATATACACTCTACAGATATATATTCTTCCATCTATATACACTCTACAGATATATATTCATCCATCTATATACACTCTACAGATATATATTCATGCATCTATATACACTCTACAGACATATATTCATCCCTCTATATTCACACTACAGATATATATTCATCCCTCTATATACACTCTACAGATATATATTCATCCATTTATATACACTCTACAGATATATATTCATCCATCTGTATACACTCTACAGATGTATATTCTTCCATCTATATACACTCTACAGATATATATTCATCCATTTATATACACTCTACAGATATATAATCATCCATCTATATACACTCTACATATCTATATTCATCCATCAATATACACTCTACAGATATAAATTCATCCATCTATATACACTCTACAGCCATATATTCATCCATTTATATACACTCTATAGATAAATATTCATCCATCTATATACACTCTACAGATATATATTAAAACATCTATATACACTCTACAGACATATATTCACCCATCTATATACACTCTACAGATATATATTCATCCATCTACATACACTCTACATATATCTATATTCATCCACCTATATACACTCTACAGATATATATTCATCCATCTATATACACTCTAAAGATATATATTCATCCATTTATATACACTCTATAGATAAATATTCATCCATCTATATACACTCTACAGATATATATTAAAACATCTATATACACTCTACAGATATATATTCTTCCATCTATATACACTCTACAGATATATATTCATCCATCTATATACACTCTACAGATATATATTCATCCATCTATATACACTCTACAGATATATATATATATATATATATATATATATATATATATACACACACTCTATAGATATATATATATATTCTTACAGAGATATATATATATATTCTTACATCTATATACACTCTACAGATATATATTCATGCATCTATATACACTATACAGATATATATTCATCCATCTATATACACTCTACATATATATATACATATTCATCCATCTATATACACTCTACCGATATATATTCATCCATTGATATACACTCTACAGATATATATTCTTCCATCTATGTACACTCTACATATATATATTCATGCTTCTATATACACTCTACAGACATATATTCACCCATCTATATACACTCTACAGATATACATTCATCCATCTATATACACTCTACAGATATATATTCATCCATCTACATACACTCTACAGATATATATTCATCCATCTATATACACTCTACAGATATATATTCATCCCTCTATATACACTCTATAGATATATATTCATGCATCTATATACACTCTACAGACATATATTCACCCATCTATATACACTCTACAGATATATTCATCCATCTATATACACTCTACAGATATATATTCATCCATCTACATACACTCTACAGATATATATTCATCCATCTATATACACTCTACAGATATATATTCATGAATCTTTATACACTCTACAGATATATATTCATGCATCTATATACACTCTTCAGATATATATTCATGCATCTATATACACTCTACAGCTATATATTCATCCATCTATATACACTCTACAGATATATATTCATCCATCTATATACACTCTACAGATATATATTCCTGAATCTTTATACACTCTACAGATATATATTCATGCATCTATATACACTCTTCAGATATATATTCATGCATCTATATACACTCTACAGATATATATTCATCCATCTACATACACTCTACAGATATATATTCATCCATCTATATACACTCTACAGATATATATTCCTGAATCTTTATACACTCTACAGATATATATTCATCCATCTATATAAACTCTACAGATATATATTCATCCCTCTATATACACTCTACAGATATATATTCATCACTCTATATACACTCTACAGATATATATTCATCCCTCTATATACACTCTACAGATGTATATTAATCCATCAACATACACTCTATAGATATATATTCATCCATCTATATACACTATACAGATATATATTCATCCATCAATATACACTCTACAGATATATATTCATCCATCTATATACACTCTACAGATATATATTCATGAATCTTTATACACTCTACAGATATATATTCATGCATCTATATACACTCTTCAGATATATATTCATGCATCTATATACACTCTACAGATATATATTCATCCATCTATATACACTCTACAGTTATATATTCATCCATCTATATACACTCTACAGATATATATTCATCCATCTACATACACTCTACAGATATATATTCATCCATCTATATACACTCTACAGATATATATTCCTGAATCTTCATACACTCTACAGATATATATTCATCCATCTATATACACTCTTCAGATATATATTCATGCATCTATATACACTCTACAGATATATATTCATCCATCTATATACACTCTACAGTTATATATTCATCCATCTATATACACTCTACAGATATATATTCATCCATCTACATACACTCTACAGATATATATTCATCCATCTATATACACTCTACAGATATATATTCCTGAATCTTTATACACTCTACAGATATATATTCATCCATCTATATACACTCTACAGATATATATTCATCCCTCTATATACACTCTACAGATATATATTCATCCCTCTATATACACTCTACAGATATATATTCATCCCTCTATATACACTCTACAGATGTATATTAATCCATCAACATACACTCTATAGATATATATTCATCCATCTATATACACTCTACAGATATATATTCATCCATCAATATACACTCTACAGATATATATTCATCCATCTATATACACTCTACAGATATATATTCTTCCATCTATATACACTCTACAGATATATATTCATCCATTTATATACACTCTACTGATATATAATCATCCATCTATATACACTCTACATATCTATATTCATCCTTTAATATACACTCTACAGACATAAATTCATCCATCTATATACACTCTACAGACATATATTCATCCATTTATATACATTCTATAGATAAATATTCATCTATCTATATACACTCTACAGATATATATTCTTCCATCTACATACACTCTACAGATATATATTCATCCATCAATATACACTCTACAGATATATATTCTTCCATCTATATACACTCTACAGATATATATTCATCCATTTATATACACTCTATAGATAAATATTCATCCATCTATATACACTCTACAGATATATATTCTTCCATCTATATACACTCTACAGATATATATTCATCCATCTATATACACTCTACATATATATATATACATATTCATCCATCTATATACACTCTACAGATATATATTCTTCCATCTATATACACTTTACAGATATATATTCATCCATCTATATACACACTACAGATATATATTCATCCCTCTATATTCACCCTACAGATATATATTCATTCATCTATATACACTCTACAGATATATATTCACCCATCTATATACACTCTACAGATATACATTCATCCATCTATATACACTCTACAGATATATATTCATGAATCTTTATACACTCTACAGATATATATTCATGCATCTATATACACTCTTCAGATATATATTCATGCATCTATATACACTCTACAGATATATATTCATCCATCTATATACACTCTACAGTTATATATTCATCCATCTATATACACTCTACAGATATATATTCATCCATCTACATACACTCTACAGATATATATTCATCCATCTATATACACTCTACAGATATATATTCCTGAATCTTTATACACTCTACAGATATATATTCATCCATCTATATACACTCTTCAGATATATATTCATGCATCTATATACACTCTACAGATATATATTCATCCATCTATATACACTCTACAGTTATATATTCATCCATCTATATACACTCTACAGATATATATTCATCCATCTACATACACTCTACAGATATATATTCATCCATCTATATACACTCTACAGATATATATTCCTGAATCTTTATACACTCTACAGATATATATTCATCCATCTATATACACTCTACAGATATATATTCATCCCTCTATATACACTCTACAGATATATATTCATCACTCTATATACACTCTACAGATATATATTCATCCCTCTATATACACTCTACAGATGTATATTAATCCATCAACATACACTCTATAGATATATATTCATCCATCTATATACACTCTACAGATATATATTCATCCATCAATATACACTCTACAGATATATATTCATCCATCTATATACACTCTACAGATATATATTCTTCCATCTATATACACTCTACAGATATATATTCATCCATTTATATACACTCTACAGATATATAATCATCCATCTATATACACTCTACATATCTATATTCATCCTTTAATATACACTCTACAGACATAAATTCATCCATCTATATACACTCTACAGACATATATTCATCCATTTATATACATTCTATAGATAAATATTCATCTATCTATATACACACTACAGATATATATTCTTCCATCTATATACACTCTACAGATATATATTCTTCCATCTATATACACTCTACAGATATATATTCATCCATCTATATACACTCTACAGATATATATTCATCCATTTATATACACTCTATAGATAAATATTCATCCATCTATATACACTCTACAGATATATATTAAAACATCTATATACACTCTACAGATATATATTCTTCCATCTATATACACTCTACAGATATATATTCATCCATCTATATACACTCTACATATATATATATACATATTCATCCATCTATATACACTCTACAGATATATATTCTTCCATCTATATACACTTTACAGATATATATTCATCCATCTATATACACACTACAGATATATATTCATCCCTCTATATTCACCCTACAGATATATATTCATTCATCTATATACACTCTACAGATATATATTCATCCATCTATATACACTCTACAGATATATATTCATGCATCTATATACACTCTACAGACATATATTCATCCCTCTATATTCACACTACAGATATATATTCATCCCTCTATATACACTCTACAGATATATATTCATCCATTTATATACACTCTACAGATATATATTCATCCATCTGTATACACTCTACAGATATATATTCATCCATCTATATACACTCTACAGATATATATTCATCCATTTATATACACTCTACAGATATATAATCATCCATCTATATACACTCTACATATCTATATTCATCCATCAATATACACTCTACAGATATAAATTCATCCATCTATATACACTCTACAGCCATATATTCATCCATTTATATACACTCTATAGATAAATATTCATCCATCTATATACACTCTACAGATATATATTAAAACATCTATATACACTCTACAGACATATATTCACCCATCTATATACACTCTACAGATATATATTCATCCATCTACATACAATCTACATATATCTATATTCATCCACCTATATACACTCTACAGATATATATTCATCCATCTATATACACTCTAAAGATATATATTCATCCATTTATATACACTCTATAGATAAATATTCATCCATCTATATACACTCTACCGATATATATTAAAACATCTATATACACTCTACAGATATATATTCTTCCATCTATATACACTCTACAGATATATATTCATCCATCTATATACACTCTACAGATATATATTCATCCATCTATATACACTCTACAGATATATATATATATATATATACACACTCTATAGATATATATATATATATTCTTACAGAGATATATATATATATTCTTACATCTATATACACTCTACAGATATATATTCATGCATCTATATACACTATACAGATATATATTCATCCATCTATATACACTCTACATATATATATACATATTCATCCATCTATATACACTCTACCGATATATATTCATCCATTGATATACACTCTACAGATATATATTCTTCCATCTATGTACACTCTACATATATATATTCATGCTTCTATATACACTCTACAGACATATATTCACCCATCTATATACACTCTACAGATATACATTCATCCATCTATATACACTCTACAGATATATATTCATCCATCTACATACACTCTACAGATATATATTCATCCATCTATATACACTCTACAGATATATATTCATCCCTCTATATACACTCTACAGATATATATTCATGCATCTATATACACTCTACAGACATATATTCACCCATCTATATACACTCTACAGATATATATTCATCCATCTATATACACTCTACAGATATATATTCATCCATCTACATACACTCTACAGATATATATTCATCCATCTATATACACTCTACAGATATATATTCATGAATCTTTATACACTCTACAGATATATATTCATGCATCTATATACACTCTTCAGATATATATTCATGCATCTATATACACTCTACAGCTATATATTCATCCATCTATATACACTCTACAGATATATATTCATCCATCTATATACACTCTACAGATATATATTCCTGAATCTTTATACACTCTACAGATATATATTCATGCATCTATATACACTCTTCAGATATATATTCATGCATCTATATACACTCTAGAGATATATATTCATCCATCTACATACACTCTACAGATATATATTCATCTATCTATATACACTCTACAGATATATATTCCTGAATCTTTATACACTCTACAGATATATATTCATCCATCTATATAAACTCTACAGATATATATTCATCCCTCTATATACACTCTACAGATATATATTCATCACTCTATATACACTCTACAGATATATATTCATCCATCTATATACACTCTACAGATATATATTCATGAATCTTTATACACTCTACAGATATATATTCATGCATCTATATACACTCTTCAGATATATATTCATGCATCTATATACACTCTACAGATATATATTCATCCCTCTATATACA
Organism: Xenopus petersii; assembly: GCA_038501925.1. Lineage (NCBI taxonomy): Eukaryota > Metazoa > Chordata > Amphibia > Anura > Pipidae > Xenopus > Xenopus petersii. The sequence continues at coordinate 83,220,152 of CM076683.1, forward strand.
CTCTACAGATATATATTCATCACTCTATATACACTCTACAGATATATATTCATCCCTCTATATACACTCTACAGATGTATATTAATCCATCAACATACACTCTATAGATATATATTCATCCATCTATATACACTCTACAGATATATATTCATCCATTAATATACACTCTACAGATATATATTCATCCATCTATATACACTCTACAGATATATAATCATCCATCTATATACACTCTACATATCTATATTCATCCTTTAATATACACTCTACAGACATAAATTCATCCATCTATATACACTCTACAGACATATATTCATCCATTTATATACATTCTATAGATAAATATTCATCTATCTATATACACTCTACAGATATATATTCTTCCATCTATATACACTCTACAGATATATATTCTTCCATCTATATACACTCTACAGATATATATTCATCCATCTATATACACTCTACAGATATATATTCATCCCTCTATATTCACACTACGGATATATATTCATCCCTCTATAAACACTCTACAGATATATATTCACCCATCTATATACACTCTACAGATATATATTCATCCATCTACATACACTCTACATATATCTATATTCATCCATCTATATACACTCTACAGATATATATTCATCCATCTATATACACTCTAAAGATATATATTCATCCATTTATAAACACACTATAGATAAATATTCATCCATCTATATACACTCTACAGATATATATTAAAACATCTATATACACTCTACAGATATATATTCTTCCATCTATATACACTCTACAGATATATATTCATCCATCTATATACACTCTACAGATATAAATATATATATATATATATACACACTCTACAGATATATATATATATTCTTACAGAGATATATATATATATTCTTACATCTATATACACTCTACAGATATACATTCATGCATCTATATACTCTATACAGATATATATTCATCCATCTATATACACTCAACATATATATATACATATTCATCCATCTATATACACTCTACCGATATATATTCATCCATTGATATACACTCTACAGATATATATTCTTCCAACTATGTACACTCTACAGATATATATTCATGCATCTATATACACTCTACAGACATATATTCACCCATCTATATACACTCTACAGATATACATTCATCCATCTATATACACTCTACAGATATATATTCATCCATCTACATACACTCTACAGATATATATTCATCCATCTATATACACTCTACAGATATATATTCATCCCTCTATATACACTCTACAGATATATATTCATGCATCTATATACACTCTACAGACATATATTCACCCATCTATATACACTCTACAGATATATATTCATCCATCTATATACACTCTACAGATATATATTCATCCATCTACATACACTCTACAGATATATATTCATCCATCTATATACACTCTACAGATATATATTCATGAATCTTTATACACTCTACAGATATATATTCATGCATCTATATACACTCTTCAGATATATATTCATGCATCTATATACACTCTACAGATATATATTCATCCATCTATATACACTCTACAGATATATATTCATCCATCTACATACACTCTACAGATATATATTCATCCATCTACATACACTCTACAGATATATATTCATCCATCTATATACACTCTACAGATATATATTCCTGAATCTTTATACACTCTACAGATATATATTCATCCATCTATATACACTCTACAGATATATATTCATCCCTCTATATACACTCTACAGATATATATTCATCACTCTATATACACTCTACAGATATATATTCATCCCTCTATATACACTCTACAGATATATATTCATCCATCAACATACACTCTACAGATGTATATTCATCCATCTATATACACTATACAGATATATATTCATCCATCAATATACACTCTACAGATATATATTCATCCATCTATATACACTCTACAGATATATATTCATCCATCTACATACACTCTACAGATATATATTCATCCATCTATATACACTCTACAGATATATATTCATGAATCTTTATACACTCTACAGATATATATTCATGCATCTATATACACTCTACAGATATATATTCATGCATCTATATACACTCTACAGATATATATTCATCCATCTACATACACTCTACAGATATATATTCATCCATCTATATACACTCTACAGATATATATTCATGCATCTTTATATACTCTACAGATATAAATTCATCCATCTATATACTGTATACTCTATAAATATATATTCATCCATCTATACACACTCTACAGATATATATTCATACATCTATATACACTCTACAGATATATATTCATCCCTCTATATACACTCTACAGATGTATATTAATCCATCAACATACACTCTATAGATATATATTTATGCATCTATATACACTCTACAGATATATATTCATCCATTTATATACACTATATAGATAAATATTCATCCATGTATATACATTCTACAGATATATATTAAAACATCTATATACACTCTACAGATATATATTCTTCCATCTATATATACTCTACAGATATATATTCACCCCTCTATATTCACTCTACAGATATATATTCACCCCTCTATATTCACTCTACAGATATATATTCATTCATCTATATACACTCTACAGATATATATTCATCCATCTATATACACTCTACAGATATATATTCATGCATCTATATACACTCTACAGACATATATTCATCCCTCTATATTCACACTACAGATATATATTCATCCCTCTATATACACTCTACAGATATATATTCATCCATTTATATACACTCTACAGATATATATTCATCCATCTGTATACACTCTACAGATATATATTCTTCCATCTATATACACTCTACAGATATATATTCATCCATTTATATACACTCTACAGATATATAATCATCCATCTATATACACTCTACATATCTATATTCATCCATCAATATACACTCTACAGATATAAATTCATCCATCTATATACACTCTACAGCCATATATTCATCCATTTATATACACTCTATAGATAAATATTCATCCATCTATATACACTCTACAGATATATATTAAAACATCTATATACACTCTACAGACATATATTCACCCATCTATATACACTCTACAGATATATATTCATCCATCTACATACACTCTACATATATCTATATTCATCCACCTATATACACTCTACAGATATATATTCATCCATTTATATACACTCTATAGATAAATATTCATCCATCTATATACACTCTACAGATATATATTAAAACATATATATATATACACTCTACAGATATATATTCATCCATTTATATACACTCTATAGATAAATATTCATCCCTCTATATACACTCTACAGATATATATTCATCACTCTATATACACTCTACAGATATATATTCATCCCTCTATATACACTCTACAGATATATATTCATCCATCAACATACACTCTACAGATGTATATTCATCCATCTATATACACTATACAGATATATATTCATCAATCAATATACACTCTACAGATATATATTCATCCATCTATATACACTCTACAGATATATATTCATCCATCTACATACACTCTACAGATATATATTCATCCATCTATATACACTCTACAGATATATATTCATGAATCTTTATACACTCTACAGATATATATTCATGCATCTATATACACTCTACAGATATATATTCATGCATCTATATACACTCTACAGATATATATTCATCCATCTACATACACTCTACAGATATATATTCATCCATCTATATACACTCTACAGATATATATTCATGCATCTTTATATACTCTACAGATATAAATTCATCCATCTATATACTGTATAATCTATAAATATATATTCATCCATCTATACACACTCTACAGATATATATTCATACATCTATATACACTCTACAGATATATATTCATCCCTCTATATACACTCTACAGATGTATATTAATCCATCAACATACACTCTATAGATATATATTTATGCATCTATATACACTCTACAGATATATATTCATCCATTTATATACACTATATAGATAAATATTCATCCATGTATATACATTCTACAGATATATATTAAAACATCTATATACACTCTACAGATATATATTCTTCCATCTATATATACTCTACAGATATATATTCACCCCTCTATATTCACTCTACAGATATATATTCACCCCTCTATATTCACTCTACAGATATATATTCATTCATCTATATACACTCTACAGATATATATTCATCCATCTATATACACTCTACAGATATATATTCATGCATCTATATACACTCTACAGACATATATTCATCCCTCTATATTCACACTACAGATATATATTCATCCCTCTATATACACTCTACAGATATATATTCATCCATTTATATACACTCTACAGATATATATTCATCCATCTGTATACACTCTACAGATATATATTCTTCCATCTATATACACTCTACAGATATATATTCATCCATTTATATACACTCTACAGATATATAATCATCCATCTATATACACTCTACATATCTATATTCATCCATCAATATACACTCTACAGATATAAATTCATCCATCTATATACACTCTACAGCCATATATTCATCCATTTATATACACTCTATAGATAAATATTCATCCATCTATATACACTCTACAGATATATATTAAAACATCTATATACACTCTACAGACATATATTCACCCATCTATATACACTCTACAGATATATATTCATCCATCTACATACACTCTACATATATCTATATTCATCCACCTATATACACTCTACAGATATATATTCATCCATTTATATACACTCTATAGATAAATATTCATCCATCTATATACACTCTACAGATATATATTAAAACATATATATATATACACTCTACAGATATATATTCTTCCATCTATATACACTCTACAGATATATATTCATCCATCTATATACACTCTACAGATATATATTCATCCATCTATATACACTCTACAGAGATATATATATATATATATATATACACTCTATATATATATATTTATATTCTTACAGAGATATATATATATATATATTCTTACATCTATATACACTCTACAGATATATATTCATGCATCTATATACACTATACAGATATATATTCATCCATCTATATACACTCTACATATATATATACATATTCATCCATCTATATACACTCTACCGATATATATTCATCCATTGATATACACTCTACAGATATATATTAAAACATATATATATACACTCTACAGATATATATTCTTCCATCTATATACACTCTACAGATATATATTCATCCATCTATATACACTCTACAGATATATATTCATCCATCTATATACACTCTACAGAGATATATATATATATATATATATACACTATATATATATATTTATATTCTTACAGAGATATATATATATATATATTCTTACATCTATATACACTCTACAGATATATATTCATGCATCTATATACACTATACAGATATATATTCATCCATCTATATACACTCTACATATATATATACATATTCATCCATCTATATACACTCTACCGATATATATTCATCCATTGATATACACTCTACAGATATATATTCTTCCATCTATGTACACTCTACAGATATATATTCATGCTTCTATATACACTCTACAGACATATATTCACCCATCTATATACACTCTACAGATATACATTCATCCATCTATATACACTCTACAGATATATATTCATCCATCTACATACACTCTACAGATATATATTCATCCATCTATATACACTCTACAGATATATATATTTATCCCTCTATATACACTCTACAGATATATATTCATGCACTCTACAGATATATATTCATCCATCTATATACACTCTACAGATATATATTCATGAATCTTTATACACTCTACAGATATATATTCATGCATCTATATACACTCTTCAGATATATATTCATGCATCTATATACACTCTACAGATATATATTCATCCATCTATATACACTCTACAGTTATATATTCATCCATCTATATACACTCTACAGATATATATTCATCCATCTACATACACTCTACAGATATATATTCATCCATCTATATACACTCTACAGATATATATTCCTGAATCTTTATACACTCTACAGATATATATTCATCCATCTATATACACTCTTCAGATATATATTCATGCATCTATATACACTCTACAGATATATATTCATCCATCTATATACACTCTACAGTTATATATTCATCCATCTATATACACTCTACAGATATATATTCATCCATCTACATACACTCTACAGATATATATTCATCCATCTATATACACTCTACAGATATATATTCCTGAATCTTTATACACTCTACAGATATATATTCATCCATCTATATACACTCTACAGATATATATTCATCACTCTATATACACTCTACAGATATATATTCATCCCTCTATATACACTCTACAGATGTATATTAATCCATCAACATACACTCTATAGATATATATTCATCCATCTATATACACTCTACAGATATATATTCATCCATCAATATACACTCTACAGATATATATTCATCCATCTATATACACTCTACAGATATATATTCTTCCATCTATATACACTCTACAGATATATATTCATCCATTTATATACACTCTACAGATATATAATCATCCATCTATATACACTCTACATATCTATATTCATCCTTTAATATACACTCTACAGACATAAATTCATCCATCTATATACACTCTACAGACATATATTCATCCATTTATATACATTCTATAGATAAATATTCATCTATCTATATACACTCTACAGATATATATTCTTCCATCTATATACACTCTACAGATATATATTCTTCCATCTATATACACTCTACAGATATATATTCATCCATCTATATACACTCTACAGATATATATTCATCCCTCTATATTCACACTACAGATATATATTCATCCCTCTATAAACACTCTACAGATATATATTCACCCATCTATATACACTCTACAGATATATATTCATCCATCTACATACACTCTACATATATCTATATTCATCCATCTATATACACTCTACAGATATATTTTCATCCATCTATATACACTCTAAAGATATATATTCATCCATTTATAAACACACTATAGATAAATATTCATCCATCTATATACACTCTACAGATATATATTAAAACATCTATATACACTCTACAGATATATATTCTTCCATCTATATACACTCTACAGATATATATTCATCCATCTATATACACTCTACAGATATATATTCATCCATCTATATACACTCTACAGATATATATATATATATATATATATATATATATATATATATACACACTCTATAGATATATATATATATTCTTACAGAGATATATATATATTCTTACATCTATATACACTCTACAGATATACATTCATGCATCTATATACACTATACAGATATATATTCATCCATCTATATACACTCAACATATATATATATACATATTCATCCATCTATATACACTCTACCGATATATATTCATCCATTGATATACACTCTACAGATATATATTCTTCCAACTATGTACACTCTACAGATATATATTCATGCATCTATATACACTCTACAGATATAAATTCATCCATCTATATACACTCTACAGATATATATTCATCCATGTATATACACTCTATAGATATATATTCATCCATCTATATACACTCTACAGATATATATTAAAACATCTATATACACTCTACAGATATATATTCTTCCATCTATATACACTCTACAGATATATATTCATCCATCTATATACACTCTACATATATATATATATATATATATATACATATTCATCCATCTATATACACTCTATAGATATATATTCTTCCATCTATGTACACTCTACAGATATATATTCATGCATCTATATACACTCTACAGACATATATTCATCCCTCTATATTCACACTACAGATATATATTCATCCCTCTATATACACTCTACAGATATATATTCATCCATTTATATACACTCTACAGATATATATTCATCCATCTGTATACACTCTACAGATATATATTCATCCATCTATATACACTCTACATATCTATATTCATCCATCAATATACACTCTACAGATAAAAATTCATCCATCTATATACACTCTACAGACATATATTCATCCATCTATATACACTCTATAGATATATATTCATCCATCTATATACACTTTACAGATATATATATATATATATACACTCTACAGATATATATATATATATATATATATATATATATTCTAACAGAGATATATATATATATTCTTACATCTATATACACTCTAGAGATATATATTCATGCATCTATATACACTATACAGATATATATTCATCCATCTATATACACTCTACATATATATATATATATATACATATTCATCCATCTATATAAACTCTACCGATATATATTCATCCATTGATATACACTCTACAGATATATATTCTTCCATCTATGTACACTCTACAGATATATATTCATGCATCTATATACACTCTACAGACATATATTCACCCATCTATATACACTCTACAGATATACATTCATCCATCTATATACACTCTACAGATATACATTCATCCATCTACATACACTCTACAGATATATATTCATCCATCTATATACACTCTAAAGATATATATTCATCCATTTATACACACTCTATAGATAAATATTCATCCATCTATATACACTCTACAGATATATATTCATCCATCTATATACACTCTACAGATATATATTCATGCATCTATATACACTATACAGATATATATTCATCCATCTATATACACTCTACATATATATATATATATATATATATATATATATATATATATATATATATATATTCATCCATCTATATAAACTCTACTGATATATATTCATCCATTGATATACACTCTACAGATATATATTCTTCCATCTATGTACACTCTACAGATATATATTCATGCATCTATATATACTCTACAGATATACATTAATCCATCTATATACACTCAACAGATATATATTCATCCATCTACATACACTCTACAGATATATATTCATCCATCTAAATACACTCTACAGATATATATTCATGAATCTTTATACACTTTACAGATATATATTCATCCATCTATATACACTCTACAGATATATATTCATCCATTTATATACACTCTATAGATAAATATTCATCCATCTATATACACTCTACAGATATATATATATATATATATATATATATATATATATATATATATACACACTCTACAGATATATATATTCTTACAGAGATATATATATATTCTTACATCTATATACACTCTACAGATATATATTCATGCATCTATATACACTCTACAGATATATATTCATCCATCTATATACACTCTACATATATATATATATATATATATACACATATTCATCCATCTATATAAACTCTACCGATATATATTCATCCATTGATATACACTCTACAGATATATATTCTTACATCTATGTACACTCTACAGATATATATTCATGCATCTATATACACTCTACAGACATATATTCACCCATCTATATACACTCTACAGATATACATTCATCCATCTATATACACTCTACAGATATATATTCATCCATCTACATACACTCCACAGATTATATTCATCCATCTATATACACTCTACAGATATATATTCATGAATCTTTATACACTTTACAGATATATATTCATGCATCTATATACACTCTTCAGATATATATTCATCCATCTATATACACTCTACATATATCTATATTCATCCATCTATATACACTCTACAGATATATATTCATCCATCTATATACACTCTAAAGATATATATTCATCCATTTATAGACACTCTATAGATAAATATTCATCCATCTATATACACTCTACAGATATATATTAAAACATCTATATACACTCTACAGATATATATTAAAACAACTATATACACTCTACAGATATATATATATATATATATATATATACACACTCTACAGATATATATATATACATATATATTCTTACAGAGATCTATATATATTCTTACATCTATATACACTCTACAGATATATATTCATGCATCTATATACACTATACAGATATATATTCATCCATCTATATACACTCTACATATATATATATACATATTCATCCATCTATATACACTCTACCGATATATATTCATCCATTGATATACACTCTACAGATATATATTCTTCCATCTATGTACACTCTACAGATATATATTCATGCATCTATATACACTCTACAGACATATATTCACCCATCTATATACACTCTACAGATATATATTCATCCATCTATATACACTCTACAGATATATATTCATCCATCTACATACACTCTATAGATATATATTCATGAATCTTTATACACTCTACAGATATATATTCATCCATCTATATACACTCTACAGATATATATTCATGAATCTTTAAACACTCTACAGATATATATTCATGCATCTATACACACTCTACAGATATATAGAAATAGAGCCAGGCACTCGCAGATTTACTGCAAAATGATTTATTACAACGACATGTTTCGGGCACAGCCCTTTTTCAAGTCACTTGAAAAAGGGCTGTGCCCGAAACATGTCGTTGTAATGAATCATTTTGCAGTAAATCTGCGAGTGCCTGGCTCTATTTCTACATATTGGATCACAAGCCTTCAGGGACAAAGGCAGAGCAGGAGGCACGACTAAGGCATTACTGGGAACCAGTACCTGTATTTTGACACTCTACAGATATATATTTATCCATCTATATACACTCTACAGATATATATTCATCCATCTATATACACTCTACAGATATATATTCATCCATCTACATACACTCTACAGATATATATTCATCCATCTATATACACTCTACAGATATATATTCCTGAATCTTTATACACTCTACAGATATATATTCATCCATCTATATACACTCTACAGATATATATTCATCCCTCTATATACACTCTTTAGATATATATTCATCACTCTATATACACTCTACAGATATATATTCATCCCTCTATATACACTCTACAGATGTATATTAATCCATCAACATACACTCTACAGATATATATTCATCCATCTATATACACTCTACAGATATATATTCATCCATCTATATACACTCTACAGATATATATTCTTCCATCTATATACACTCTACAGATATATATTCATGCATCTATATACACTCTACAGATATATAATCATCCATCTATATACACTCTACATATCTATATTCATCCATCAATATACACTCTACAGATATAAATTCATCCATCTATATACACTCTACAGATATATATTCATCCATGTATATACACTCTATAGATAAATATTCATCCATCTATATACACTCTACAGATATATATTAAAACATCTATATACACTCTACAGATATATATTCTTCCATCTATATACACTCTACAGATATATATTCATCCATCTATATACACTCTACATATATATATATATATATATATATACATATTCATCCATCTATATACACTCTATAGATATATATTCTTCCATCTATGTACACTCTACAGATATATATTCATGCATCTATATACACTCTACAGACATATATTCATCCCTCTATATTCACACTACAGATATATATTCATCCCTCTATATACACTCTACAGATATATATTCATCCATTTATATACACTCTACAGATATATATTCATCCATCTGTATACACTCTACAGATATATATTCATCCATCTATATACACTCTACATATCTATATTCATCCATCAATATACACTCTACAGATAAAAATTCATCCATCTATATACACTCTACAGACATATATTCATCCATCTATATACACTCTATAGATATATATTCATCCATCTATATACACTTTACAGATATATATATATATATATACACTCTACAGATATATATATATATATATATATATATATATTCTAACAGAGATATATATATATATTCTTACATCTATATACACTCTAGAGATATATATTCATGCATCTATATACACTATACAGATATATATTCATCCATCTATATACACTCTACATATATATATATATATATACATATTCATCCATCTATATAAACTCTACCGATATATATTCATCCATTGATATACACTCTACAGATATATATTCTTCCATCTATGTACACTCTACAGATATATATTCATGCATCTATATACACTCTACAGACATATATTCACCCATCTATATACACTCTACAGATATACATTCATCCATCTATATACACTCTACAGATATACATTCATCCATCTACATACACTCTACAGATATATATTCATCCATCTATATACACTCTAAAGATATATATTCATCCATTTATACACACTCTATAGATAAATATTCATCCATCTATATACACTCTACAGATATATATTCATCCATCTATATACACTCTACAGATATATATTCATGCATCTATATACACTATACAGATATATATTCATCCATCTATATACACTCTACATATATATATATATATATATATATATATATATATATATATATATATATATATATATATATATTCATCCATCTATATAAACTCTACTGATATATATTCATCCATTGATATACACTCTACAGATATATATTCTTCCATCTATGTACACTCTACAGATATATATTCATGCATCTATATATACTCTACAGATATACATTAATCCATCTATATACACTCAACAGATATATATTCATCCATCTACATACACTCTACAGATATATATTCATCCATCTAAATACACTCTACAGATATATATTCATGAATCTTTATACACTTTACAGATATATATTCATCCATCTATATACACTCTACAGATATATATTCATCCATTTATATACACTCTATAGATAAATATTCATCCATCTATATACACTCTACAGATATATATATATATATATATATATATATATATATATATATATATATATATATACACACTCTACAGATATATATATTCTTACAGAGATATATATATATTCTTACATCTATATACACTCTACAGATATATATTCATGCATCTATATACACTCTACAGATATATATTCATCCATCTATATACACTCTACATATATATATATATATATATATACACATATTCATCCATCTATATAAACTCTACCGATATATATTCATCCATTGATATACACTCTACAGATATATATTCTTACATCTATGTACACTCTACAGATATATATTCATGCATCTATATACACTCTACAGACATATATTCACCCATCTATATACACTCTACAGATATACATTCATCCATCTATATACACTCTACAGATATATATTCATCCATCTACATACACTCCACAGATTATATTCATCCATCTATATACACTCTACAGATATATATTCATGAATCTTTATACACTTTACAGATATATATTCATGCATCTATATACACTCTTCAGATATATATTCATCCATCTATATACACTCTACATATATCTATATTCATCCATCTATATACACTCTACAGATATATATTCATCCATCTATATACACTCTAAAGATATATATTCATCCATTTATATACACTCTATAGATAAATATTCATCCATCTATATACACTCTACAGATATATATTAAAACATCTATATACACTCTACAGATATATATTAAAACAACTATATACACTCTACAGATATATATATATATATATATATATACACACTCTACAGATATATATATATACATATATATTCTTACAGAGATCTATATATATTCTTACATCTATATACACTCTACAGATATATATTCATGCATCTATATACACTATACAGATATATATTCATCCATCTATATACACTCTACATATATATATATACATATTCATCCATCTATATACACTCTACCGATATATATTCATCCATTGATATACACTCTACAGATATATATTCTTCCATCTATGTACACTCTACAGATATATATTCATGCATCTATATACACTCTACAGACATATATTCACCCATCTATATACACTCTACAGATATATATTCATCCATCTAGATACACTCTACAGATATATATTCATCCATCTACATACACTCTATAGATATATATTCATGAATCTTTATACACTCTACAGATATATATTCATCCATCTATATACACTCTACAGATATATATTCATGAATCTTTAAACACTCTACAGATATATATTCATGCATCTATACACACTCTACAGATATATAGAAATAGAGCCAGGCACTCGCAGATTTACTGCAAAATGATTTATTACAACGACATGTTTCGGGCACAGCCCTTTTTCAAGTCACTTGAAAAAGGGCTGTGCCCGAAACATGTCGTTGTAATGAATCATTTTGCAGTAAATCTGCGAGTGCCTGGCTCTATTTCTACATATTGGATCACAAGCCTTCAGGGACAAAGGCAGAGCAGGAGGCACGACTAAGGCATTACTGGGAACCAGTACCTGTATTTTGACACTCTACAGATATATATTTATCCATCTATATACACTCTACAGATATATATTCATCCATCTATATACACTCTACAGATATATATTCATCCATCTACATACACTCTACAGATATATATTCATCCATCTATATACACTCTACAGATATATATTCCTGAATCTTTATACACTCTACAGATATATATTCATCCATCTATATACACTCTACAGATATATATTCATCCCTCTATATACACTCTTTAGATATATATTCATCACTCTATATACACTCTACAGATATATATTCATCCCTCTATATACACTCTACAGATGTATATTAATCCATCAACATACACTCTACAGATATATATTCATCCATCTATATACACTCTACAGATATATATTCATCCATCTATATACACTCTACAGATATATATTCTTCCATCTATATACACTCTACAGATATATATTCATGCATCTATATACACTCTACAGATATATAATCATCCATCTATATACACTCTACATATCTATATTCATCCATCAATATACACTCTACAGATATAAATTCATCCATCTATATACACTCTACAGATATATATTCATCCATGTATATACACTCTATAGATAAATATTCATCCATCTATATACACTCTACAGATATATATTAAAACATCTATATACACTCTACAGATATATATTCTTCCATCTATATACACTCTACAGATATATATTCATCCATCTATATACACTCTACATATATATATATATATATATATATACATATTCATCCATCTATATACACTCTATAGATATATATTCTTCCATCTATGTACACTCTACAGATATATATTCATGCATCTATATACACTCTACAGACATATATTCATCCCTCTATATTCACACTACAGATATATATTCATCCCTCTATATACACTCTACAGATATATATTCATCCATTTATATACACTCTACAGATATATATTCATCCATCTGTATACACTCTACAGATATATATTCATCCATCTATATACACTCTACATATCTATATTCATCCATCAATATACACTCTACAGATAAAAATTCATCCATCTATATACACTCTACAGACATATATTCATCCATCTATATACACTCTATAGATATATATTCATCCATCTATATACACTTTACAGATATATATATATATATATACACTCTACAGATATATATATATATATATATATATATATTCTAACAGAGATATATATATATATTCTTACATCTATATACACTCTAGAGATATATATTCATGCATCTATATACACTATACAGATATATATTCATCCATCTATATACACTCTACATATATATATATATATATACATATTCATCCATCTATATAAACTCTACCGATATATATTCATCCATTGATATACACTCTACAGATATATATTCTTCCATCTATGTACACTCTACAGATATATATTCATGCATCTATATACACTCTACAGACATATATTCACCCATCTATATACACTCTACAGATATACATTCATCCATCTATATACACTCTACAGATATACATTCATCCATCTACATACACTCTACAGATATATATTCATCCATCTATATACACTCTAAAGATATATATTCATCCATTTATACACACTCTATAGATAAATATTCATCCATCTATATACACTCTACAGATATATATTCATCCATCTATATACACTCTACAGATATATATTCATGCATCTATATACACTATACAGATATATATTCATCCATCTATATACACTCTACATATATATATATATATATATATATATATATATATATATATATATATATATATATATATATTCATCCATCTATATAAACTCTACTGATATATATTCATCCATTGATATACACTCTACAGATATATATTCTTCCATCTATGTACACTCTACAGATATATATTCATGCATCTATATATACTCTACAGATATACATTAATCCATCTATATACACTCAACAGATATATATTCATCCATCTACATACACTCTACAGATATATATTCATCCATCTAAATACACTCTACAGATATATATTCATGAATCTTTATACACTTTACAGATATATATTCATCCATCTATATACACTCTACAGATATATATTCATCCATTTATATACACTCTATAGATAAATATTCATCCATCTATATACACTCTACAGATATATATATATATATATATATATATATATATATATATATATATATATATATATACACACTCTACAGATATATATATTCTTACAGAGATATATATATATTCTTACATCTATATACACTCTACAGATATATATTCATGCATCTATATACACTCTACAGATATATATTCATCCATCTATATACACTCTACATATATATATATATATATATATATATACACATATTCATCCATCTATATAAACTCTACCGATATATATTCATCCATTGATATACACTCTACAGATATATATTCTTACATCTATGTACACTCTACAGATATATATTCATGCATCTATATACACTCTACAGACATATATTCACCCATCTATATACACTCTACAGATATACATTCATCCATCTATATACACTCTACAGATATATATTCATCCATCTACATACACTCCACAGATTATATTCATCCATCTATATACACTCTACAGATATATATTCATGAATCTTTATACACTTTACAGATATATATTCATGCATCTATATACACTCTTCAGATATATATTCATCCATCTATATACACTCTACATATATCTATATTCATCCATCTATATACACTCTACAGATATATATTCATCCATCTATATACACTCTAAAGATATATATTCATCCATTTATATACACTCTATAGATAAATATTCATCCATCTATATACACTCTACAGATATATATTAAAACATCTATATACACTCTACAGATATATATTAAAACAACTATATACACTCTACAGATATATATATATATATATATATATACACACTCTACAGATATATATATATACATATATATTCTTACAGAGATCTATATATATTCTTACATCTATATACACTCTACAGATATATATTCATGCATCTATATACACTATACAGATATATATTCATCCATCTATATACACTCTACATATATATATATACATATTCATCCATCTATATACACTCTACCGATATATATTCATCCATTGATATACACTCTACAGATATATATTCTTCCATCTATGTACACTCTACAGATATATATTCATGCATCTATATACACTCTACAGACATATATTCACCCATCTATATACACTCTACAGATATATATTCATCCATCTAGATACACTCTACAGATATATATTCATCCATCTACATACACTCTATAGATATATATTCATGAATCTTTATACACTCTACAGATATATATTCATCCATCTATATACACTCTACAGATATATATTCATGAATCTTTAAACACTCTACAGATATATATTCATGCATCTATACACACTCTACAGATATATAGAAATAGAGCCAGGCACTCGCAGATTTACTGCAAAATGATTTATTACAACGACATGTTTCGGGCACAGCCCTTTTTCAAGTCACTTGAAAAAGGGCTGTGCCCGAAACATGTCGTTGTAATGAATCATTTTGCAGTAAATCTGCGAGTGCCTGGCTCTATTTCTACATATTGGATCACAAGCCTTCAGGGACAAAGGCAGAGCAGGAGGCACGACTAAGGCATTACTGGGAACCAGTACCTGTATTTTGACACTCTACAGATATATATTTATCCATCTATATACACTCTACAGATATATATTCATCCATCTATATACACTCTACAGATATATATTCATCCATCTACATACACTCTACAGATATATATTCATCCATCTATATACACTCTACAGATATATATTCCTGAATCTTTATACACTCTACAGATATATATTCATCCATCTATATACACTCTACAGATATATATTCATCCCTCTATATACACTCTTTAGATATATATTCATCACTCTATATACACTCTACAGATATATATTCATCCCTCTATATACACTCTACAGATGTATATTAATCCATCAACATACACTCTACAGATATATATTCATCCATCTATATACACTCTACAGATATATATTCATCCATCTATATACACTCTACAGATATATATTCTTCCATCTATATACACTCTACAGATATATAATCATCCATCTATATACACTCTACATATCAATATTCATCCATCAATATACACTCTACAGATATAACATCCATCTATATACACTCTACAGACATATATTCATCCAGTTATATACACTCTATAGATAAATATTCATCTATCTATATACACTCTACAGATATATATTAAAACATCTATATACACTCTACAGATATATATTCTTCCATCTATATACACTCTACAGATATATATTCATCCATCTATATACACTCTACAGATATATATTCATCCCTCTATATACACTCTACAGATATATATTCATCCATTTATATACACTATATAGATAAATATTCATCCATCTATATACATTCTACAGATATATATTAAAACATCTATATACACTCTATAGATATATATTCTTCCATCTATATATACACTAAAGATATATATTCATCCCTCTATATTCACTCTACAGATATTTATTCATTCATCTATATACACTCTACAGATATATATTCATCCATCTATATACACTATACAGACATATATTCTTCCATCTATATACACTCTATTAATATATATTCTTCCATCTATATACACTCTACAGATATATATATATTCATGCATCTATATACACTCTACAGATATATATTCATCCATCTACATACACTCTACAGATTATATTCATCCATCTATATACACTCTACAGATATATATTCATGAATCTTTATACACTCTACAGATATATATTCATGAATCTTTATACACTCTACAGATATATATTCATCCATCTATATACACTCTACAGATATATATTCATCCATCTATATACACTCTTCAGATATATATTCATTCATCTATATACACTCTAAAGATATATATTCATCCATCTATATACACTCTACAGATATATATTCAGCCATCTATATACACTCTACAGATAAATATTCATCCATCTACATACACTCTACAGATATATATTCATCCATCTACATACACTCTACAGATATATATTCATCCATCTACATACACTCTACAGATATATATATATATATATATATTCTTACAGATATATATATATATATATATATATACTTACATCTATATACACTCTACAGATATATATTCATGCATCAATATACACTCTACAGATATATATTCATCCATCTATATGCACTCTACAGATATATATTCATGAATCTTTATACACTCTACAGATATATATTCATCCATCTATATACACTCTACAGATATATATATATATATATATATATATATATATTCTTACAGACATATATATATATATATATATATATATATATATATTCTTACATCTATATACACTCTACAGATATATATTCATGCATCAATATACACTCTACAGATATATATTCATCCATCTATATGCACTCTACAGATATATATTCATCCATTGATATACACTCTACAGATATATATTCTTCCATCTATGTACACTCTACAGATATATATTCATGCATCTATATACACTCTACAGACATATATTCATCCCTCTATATTCACACTACAGATATATATTCATCCCTCTATATACACTCTACAGATATATATTCATCCATTTATTTACACTCTACAGATATATAATCATCCATCTATATACACTCTACATATATATATATATATATATATATATATATATATATATATATATATATATATTCATCCATCTATATACACTCTACAGATATATATTCATCCATCAATATACACTCTACAGATATATATTCATCCATCTATATACACTCTACAGATATATTTTCTTCCATCTATATACACTCTACAGATATATATTCATCCATTTATATACACTCTACAGATATATATTCATGCATCTTTATATACTCTACGGATATATATTCATCCATCTATATACACTCTACAGACATATATTCATCCATTTATATACACTCTATAGATAAATATTCATCCATCTATATACACTCTACAGATATATATTAAAACATCTATATACACTCTAAAGATATATATCCTTCCATCTTTATACACTCTACAGATATATATTCATCTATCTATATACACTCTACAGATATATATTCATCCCTCTATATACACTCTACAGATATATATTCATCACTCTATATACACTCTACAGATATATATTCATCCATCTATATATACTCTACAGATATATATTCTTCCATCTATATACACTCTACAGATATATATTCATCCATTTATATACACTCTACAGATATATAATCATCCATCTATATACACTCTACATATCTATATTCATCCATCAATATACACTCTACATATCTATATTCATCCATCTATATACACTCTACAGACATATATTCATCCATTTATATACACTCTATAGATAAATATTCATCCATCTATATACACTCTACAGATATATATTAAAACATCTATATACACTCTACAGATATATATTCTTCCATCTATATACACTCTACAGATATATATTCATCCATCTATATACACTCTACAGATATATATATATATATATATATATATATATATATATATATATATATATATATACACACACTCTACAGATAGATATATATATTCTTACAGATACATATATTCTTACATCTATATACACTCTACAGATATATATTCATGCATCTATATACACTATACAGATATATATACATATTTATCCATCTATATACACTCTAGCGATATATATTCTTCCATCTATATACACTCTACAGATATATATTCATGCATCTATATACACTCTACAGACATATATTCATCCCTCTATATTCACACTATAGATATATATTCATCCCTCTATATACACTCTTCAGATATATATTCATCCATCTATATACACTCTACAGATATATATTCATCCATCAATATACACTCTACAGATATATATTCATCCATCTATATACACTCTACAGATATAAATTCTTCCATTTATATACACTCTACAGATATATATTCATCCATCTATATACACTCTACAGATATATATTCATGAATCTTTATGCACTCTTCAGATATATATTCATGCATCTATATACACTCGTCAGATATATATTCATCCATCTATATACACTCTACAGATATATATTCATCCATCTATATACACTATACAGATATATATTCATCCATCTATATACACTCTACAGATATATATTCCTGAATCTTTATATACTCTACAGATATATATTCATCCATCTATATACACTCTACAGATATATATTCATCACTCTATATACACTCTACAGATATATATTCATCCCTCTATATACACTCTACAGATGTATATTAATCCATCAACATACACTCTATAGATATATATATTCATCCATCTATATACACTCTACAGATATATATTCATCCATCAATATACACTCTACAGATATATATTCATCCATCTATATACACTCTACAGATATATATTCATCCATCTATATACACTCTACAGATATATATTCTTCCATTTATATACACTCTACAGATATATATTCATCCATCTATATACACTCTACAGATATATTCATGAATCTTTATACACTCTTCAGATATATATTCATGCATCTATATACACTCGTCAGATATATATTCATCCATCTATATACACTCTACAGATATATATTCATCCATCTATATACACTCTACAGATATATATTCATCCATCTACATACACTCTACAGATATATATTCATCCATCTATATACACTCTACAGATATATATTCATCCCTCTATATACACTCTACAGATATATATTCATCACTCTATATACACTCCACATATATATATTCATCCCTCTATATACACTCTACAGATGTATATTAATCCATCAACATACACTCTATAGATATATATTCATCCATCTATATACACTCTACAGATATATATTCATCCATCAATATACACTCTACAGATATATATTCATCCATCTATATACACTCTACAGATATATATTCATCCATCTATATACACTATACAGATATATATTCATCCATCTATATACACTCTACAGATATATATTCCTGAATCTTTATATACTCTACAGATATATATTCATCCATCTATATACACACTACAGATATATATTCATCCCTCTATATACACTCTACAGATATATATTCATCACTCTATATACACTCTACAGATATATATTCATCCCTCTATATACACTCTACAGATGTATATTAATCCATCAACATACACTCTATAGATATATATTCATCCATCTATATACACTCTACAGATATATATTCATCCATCAATATACACTCTACAGATATATATTCATCCATCTATATACACTCTACAGATATATATTCATCCATCTATATACACTCTACAGATATATATTCTTCCATTTATATACACTCTACAGATATATATTCATCCATCTATATACACTCTACAGATATATATTCATGAATCTTTATACACTCTACAGATATATATTCATGCATCTATATACACTCTTCAGATATATATTCATGCATCTATATACACTCGTCAGATATATATTCATCCATCTATATACACTCTACAGATATATATTCATCCATCTATATACACTCTACAGATATATATTCATCCATCTACATACACTCTACAGATATATATTCATCCATCTATATACACTCTACAGATATATATTCATCCCTCTATATACACTCTACAGATATATATTCATCACTCTATATACACTCCACATATATATATTCATCCCTCTATATACACTCTACAGATGTATATTAATCCATCAACATACACTCTATAGATATATATTCATCCATCTATATACACTCTACAGATATATATTCATCCATCAATATACACTCTACAGATATATATTCATCCATCTATATACACTCTACAGATATATATTCTTCCATCTATATACACTCTACAGATATATATTCATCCATTTATATACACTCTACAGATATATAATCATCCATCTATATACACTCTACATATCAATATTCATCCATCAATATACACTCTACAGATATAACATCCATCTATATACACTCTACAGACATATATTCATCCATTTATATACACTCTATAGATAAATATTCATCTATCTATATACACTCTACAGATATATATTAAAACATCTATATACACTCTACAGATATATATTCTTACATCTATATATACTCTACAGATATATATTCATGCATCTATATACACTATACAGATATATATTCATCCATCTATATACACTCTACATATATATATATACATATTCATCCATCTATATACACTCTACCGATATATATTCTTCCATCTATGTACACTCTACAGATATATATTCATGAATCTATATATACTCTACAGACATATATTCATCCCTCTATATTCACACTACAGATATATATTCATCCATTCATATACACTCTACAGATATATAATCATCCATCTATATACAGTCTACATATATATATATATATATATATATATATATATATATATATATATATATATATATATATATATATATATACATATACATATTCATCCATCTATATACACTCTACAGATATATATTCATCCATCAATATACACTCTACAGATATATATTCATCCATCTATATACACTCTACAGATATATATTCTTCCATTTATATACACTCTACAGATATATATTCATCCATTTATATACACTCTACATATATATATCCATGCATCTTTATATACTCTACAGATATAAATTCATCCATCTATATACTGTATACTCTATAAATATATATTCATCCATCTATGCACACTCTACAGATATATATTCATACATCTATATACACTCTACAGATATATATTCATCCCTCTATATACACTCTACAGATGTATATTAATCCATCAACATACACTCTATAGATATATATTTATGCATCTATATACACTTTACAGATATATATTCATCCATTTATATACATTCTACAGATATATATTAAAACATCTATATACACTCTACAGATATATATTCTTCCATCTATATATACTCTAAAGATATATATTCATCCCTCTATATTCACTCTACAGATATTTATTCATTCATCTATATACACTCTACAGATATATATTCATCCATCTATATACACTATACAGACATATATTCTTCCATCTTTATACACTCTATTAATATATATTCTTCCATCTATATACACGCTACAGATATATATATATATATATTCATGCATCTATATACACTCTACAGATATATATTCATGCATCTATATACACGCTACAGATATATATTCATCCATCTATAAACACTCTACAGATATATATTCATCCATCTACATACACTCTACAGATATATATTCATGAATCTTTATACACTCTACAGATATATATTCATGAATCTTTATACACTCTACAGATATATATTCATCCATCTATATACACTCTACAGATATATATTCATCCATCTATATACACTCTACAGATATATATTCATCCATCTATATACACTCTACAGATATATATTCATCCATCTATATACACTCTACAGATATATATTCATCCATCTACATACACTCTACAGATATATATTCATCCATCTATATACACTCTACAGATATATATTCCTGAATCTTTATACACTCTACAGATATATATTCATCCATCTATATACACTCTACAGATATATATATATTCTTACAGATATATATATATATATATATATATATATATATATATATATACTTACATCTATATTCACTCTACAGATATATATTCATGCATCAATATACACTCTACAGATATATATTCATCCATCTATATACACTCTACATATATATACATATTCATCCTCTATATACACTCTACAGATATATATTCATCCATTGATATACACTTTACAGATATATATTCTTCCATCTATGTACACTCTACAGATATATATTCATGCATCTATATACACTCTACAGACATATATTCATCCCTCTATATTCACACTACAGATATATATTCATCCCTCTATATACACTCTACAGATATATATTCATCCATTTATTTACACTCTACAGATATATAATCATCCATCTATATACACTCTACATATATATATATATATATATATATATATATATATATATTCATCCATCTATATACACTCTACAGATATATATTCATCCATCAATATACACTCTACAGATATATATTCATCCATCTATATACACTCTACAGATATATATTCTTCCATCTATATACACTCTACAGATATATATTCATCCATTTATATACACTCCACAGATATATATTCATGCATCTTTATATACTCTACAGATATATATTCATGCATCTATATACACTCTACAGATATCTATATTCATCCATCTATATACACTCTACAGATATATATTCATCCATCTATATACACTCTAAAGATATATATTCATCCATTTATATACACTCTATAGATAAATATTCATCCATCTATATACACTCTACAGATATATATTCTTCCATCTATATACACTCTACAGATATATATTCATGCATCTATATACACTCTACAGATATATATTGATCCATCTATATACACTCTACAGATATATATTGATCCATCTACATTCACTCTACAGATATATATTCATCCCTCTATATACACTCTACTGATATATATTCATCCATCTATATACACTCTACAGATATATATTCATCCATCTATATACATTCTACATATATATATATATATACATATTCATCCATCTATATACACTCTACAGATATATATTGATCCATCTACATACAC